>JAGXJF010003687.1:0-206738 GCA_019208055.1 Stipa capillata | reverse complement strand
AAAAAAACTCAGATATATTTCCATACAATCTTGAGATAACTTCCTAATCTGATCGATTTAACCGCCGTGATCCGGACTCCGTCTTGTATACGGGATATCCTTCTATATTATCCGGGAGTCCTTCCAAATCTCAGACTTTCCTTTAAATGCCACGATCAACTATTGTTCCTTGAGCCCCAAGTCAAGGCCTCCAGCGCAGAAAGTCTTCGTCTTGAAATCCAATGCCTCGGCCCACCTGTAGGAAAGTACGGGAACGTTACGGCTTGGCAACCGACCTGGCGTGGCTGGGACTCGGATGCATCGTTCGGAGCCTGGCTTAGACCCATTCGGGAAGGCGAGTACTCGGGCGCACGAGAACTTAAGAAACGAGCGCTCGGAAACACGAGTACTCGGTAACACGAGTGCTCGGGGACGAGTACTCGGGGACATAGAGTGCTCGGGGTCCGGCACTCGGATCTCGTTAATGCTCGGAAACGAGTGCTCGGGGACATGAGTACTCGGGGCGCGAGTGCTCGGGGACATGAATACTCGGGGGCACGAGTGCTCGGGGACATGAATACTCGGGGGCACGAGTGCTCGGGGACGAGTGCTCGGGGGCGCGAGTGCTCGGGGGCGCCAGAACTCGGGACCGCGGGTACTCGGAAACGGGTACTCGGGATTCGGGGACGCCGCACCACTCGGCCTGGGCCACGATTCGGTAGCATTGCAGATCTTGCCCGACGCACTCGGCCCATCCGGGGGTACTGCCCAATTTGGTCGTCAACAGCATCATCAAGAACCACTACCGCGGCGGTATGTTTCTGCTCGCACAGCAATTGCTGTGATGTTACAACTTAGAAGCGATTTAGTCAGTGATAAGGAACAGAAAATTTTCACATTGGGATGTTTTCTTGATTAAGCAAGATTTATCTTGATGTATTTGCTGCAAAAGAAAAAAACTTTCAATGTGTAATTTGTGGATTCTTGGATTAGTAAGAGTTGCAGTTTGTGTAGTTCTGCATCGTCCTGCGCGAAGAAATGGGGAACGGAACAACAGAAGCAATTGGATCACTAGTATAAACTGTAAAAAGTAGTCTTTTCAGTAACTTGCACATGCCACCCCTACAGTGTTGGGTCTCTAATTTAATGATACTTTACCTGTGCTATTTAGCTGTTATATAGGATTCTCTTCAACTTGACAGCCCATGTGATTGCTGCACATGAATTAGCCAGCTATATTGCAGCAAACACATAGCAATAGCACTTATCTTCCATGCTATTCCCAGTTTATGAATTTAACACTAGAAGGTACCGATGCTATGACACTTTGAATAAGAGATTTGCCCTCAATTTGTAGGTTTTGCAAGCAATGTCCCTTTTGAATCGGCGAGGTTTTACACCTTGACCATCCTCAGAGGTTTGGTATGGGATGCCATCAGTTATGCGAGCCACGTCGCAGCTACGAGGAAAGAATCTCGGCAGAAGCTTCTAAGATTTCAGGAGAACTCTCAGGTTTCAGGAGGAGTCGATCTGCCCAAGCTGGGGAAGGGGGTGTCGAGCAGTGTCCGATCTACTATGGATTGTATCAGGGCCTTCACAAATCAGCATTGGCATCCATAGCATCACCTAAATGAATTAAACGATCTATGTTTTGTGAGTTAGAAACCACATGGTACACTTAGAATTTAGATGAATATATCTTCATTACTAGTTTTGGGCATGAGCAAGTTTTCCGGTTTATAAAGGGAAAACTATTCCAGCTGAAGAACATGTCAGCCTGAATGTAGCTAGTCATATATGTAGATGAATCATCGAATTGATTTGTAAATACAACAATGTTATGGCATCTTTGGAATGCAGGATTCTAAAAGCACAGGAATAGAAAAAATGTAGGATTGAGATGTCATGACTTCATGAATCCTAGGGAACCCGAACGCAAAAATTTGCAAATATGTCTCTTTGGATGCTACACAGGAATTTTGTAGGAATTTGAAAAGAGAGAAGATACATGCAAGATATAAAGAAAAATTTTCATGAGATCTAACCTCTTGTTAGGAATCATATGAAATTGGGGTGTAGGAATGTAATCCATAGAAATTTTGGTGGCCTTATTCTTTTGATCCGAAAGGTCTTCATGAGAAAATCTTCTATGGATTGAAATGCTACAGTTTTTTTTTAAAATCCTTTAATCCAAAGAGACCCTATATATTCAAGCCCCTTCACGAGAATCTTATAACTGTGAACTAAAACTCCATGTATGTTGTACTCTGCATGTTGTACTCTGCGCAATCCTGACCTGCATTTGTGACTCGTATCCTATAAACCTTTTGAACATAATGCAGATGACCGGATACCCGTGCAAGACTATATAGGCCCTCTTAGATTCACAGCATTTCCAAAATATAGAAATAGGAGAAGCATATGATTCTAGTGTCATGTCATCTTGAATACTATAAGATTGACAAGATATTTGATTGTGCATAGAATAACAGAGGAATTTTTCCAAGAGGTTAGAGTCGATGGAAATTTTTCTAAGAAATCTAGTGTAAATGAATCCTAAAGAAAAATTCATATGGTTTGCAATCCTAGGAATAAAAAAACCCATAAGAAAAATTCCCAAGAATTTGAATCCTTCAAGAATTTTTTAAAAATCCTTTGAATCAAAGAGGCCCTATGTGCTGAAGCATGTATCAGGTACCATTGGACTTTACAGCTTGAGTTTTAGATTTTTGGAGGCTGGAAAATGAGCTATGTAACTGTAAGTATCACTCAAGGTGTACTCACTAACCAATGAAATTTTTTCGAGAAACTCTAACTAACCAATTATTTCACACCCTCTAAAAAAATCAAATATGCCACCCTCTAAACAAACAAATTTAACCCAGGTGCACCTGCAACAAGAGCCATTTGCAGGAAGAGTACAATACCATTCGCAGCTCCTTGACAACAGGTCTATTATATGAGTCTGTGACGGCAATGCAACCATGCCAGGTTAACTCTGTTTTTTTTTGTACTGCAGGATGCATTTGTTCTTTGCTGGACATTTTAGATTCTTGGACCTTTGCGTTTACCAGAAGTGCTTTGTCTCTTGTCTAAAAGACATCTTGCCACCTCGGACATTTAGATAATTAATCAGTGGCATCTCCTTGTCGATGAATTCAGTCATGAAACGGCCATTAGGGAGGATGAACTGATGGAACTACGGGTGAAATCGTGTGTAGAAAAGTTGGAAGTTTTGCCAGAACATTTTTGCGTGTGAACCTGTTCCAAAAATCGTTCTCTCAAAGATTGATTTCCTTCCATGTAATAATCCATGCTGCGCGAAATTCATTCAAGGCGGTTTTAAAAAAAAGGCAATCAAGCACTATCAAATAGTGCCAGGAGGCCCTCGCGTCGCCCCGCTAGGGCGACTCGAGGGCGCCCCCGCCCGTCGCGCCGCCGGTAGCCTTCCCCAGCGCCCGCTGCGCCGTCGCCGGAGCTCGTCGCCGGAAAGCCGCGCGGCCAGCAAGGAGGGCGACGGCGGGGCTTTCTTTCTTTCTTCGCTCGCTCCTCCTCGTTGCTCCGCGGGGCTCCCCCTCTCCTCCCTCGGCTCCGTCGCCCCGCCCCAGCCCCGGATCAGGCGCCGCCGCCGCTCTCCCCGCTGCGCCGCCCCCCCTCGTTGCTCCGGCCGCCCGGATCTGGCGCGGGATCTGGCGCGCAAGGCCAGATCTGGGAGCCCCGGCCTTAGGTGGAGGAGGGGAAGTCGGCAGGTCTGCGAGGGCGTCGGTGTGGGCATCGGTGAGGTCGTCGGTGGGGGCTATGAGGACGTCGGTGAGGTCGTCGGTGAGGTCTGTGAGGGCGTCGGTGAGGATGTTGCGCTGTAGTCCTCCGCCAGGGAGAGCCGCGTTGGTGGTGCCGCGGCGGTGCGTGTCAGCAGGCGTGGCTGCAGGGGGTGCGTTCTTCGCTGCCGGAGATGGCAGTGAGGGCATGGACTGAGCCGGTGTACAGGTATACAGGTGTAGGAGGTCCGGTTCGCAGGTACAGGTGCAGAGTTCAGGGTAGGCTGTCGACGCTGGTCCTTTGTGTCGATTCTTCGGTGCTTGCTAACGATAGGTCCGGTGGTGTTATGATCTTCGGGCGAAAGCCCTCGTCCTTGACGGATGCCGGCAGTGACGGCGCTTTGGTGCGTCGTTCTCCTTGTTGAAGGCGCTGTCGTTTGGATCTCACCATCCGAGAAATCTCCCGGAGAAATCCGAAGAACTAGCTTGCTGGTTCGGGCGGCGATGGCGTCTCAGCGTCCCTTCCCCCTTGGGGGCGGCGCCTTGGAGTCCTAGGTTTGGTGGTATCGGCGTCGGCACGAGGGCCGGCTTACGACAGGTGTTGGGGCTTCGGGTAGCTGGCATAGCTGATGAGCAGATGGCTTTGGGCGGTGCGTTCGTCGGTCCTTTTGGTGCCGGAGAGGCGTCTCTGGACCTCGCCCCTCTTTCTGGTGCAGGCCCTCCCTTTCGGGTGTCGATCGCTCTGGCGAGCGTGTCCGTGGCGGGCTGGTCTCAACGCGGCAGAAGGGTTGGTTTTTTGGTTGCTGAGGTGAAGTCGAAGCCGCTGGGTCGTGAGCGCGATGAGCGGGGGACGATGACATTGCAGGCAATCATTGAAGCCGGCTTCTTCTGTGCTCGTTGAGCTGGCCGGCGTTGAATGCTGCTGCCTCGTCGGTTTTCGCTCTTGACCTAGTTTAGCTAGGTAGCTTTCCAGAGGCTCGTTGTAGGGTCTTGTTGCAGGTTTTTAGTTTTTTTTGTTGTGGCTTCGGCCGGTGATCCTCGGTTCTTGCTCGGGTCTAGTTTAGCTAGGTAGCTTCCCGATGGCTTCTGCCGGTGCTTCCCCTTCTTCCTTTGTAAATCGCGCTTTATTTTGTAATTTCTTCTTTCTATCTATGAGAAAAGCAGAGCTCCTGCCATGTTCTTCGAAAAAAAATAGTGCCAGGAGGCTAGGGCTGTCTGGGGAGTTGGCAGAGTAAATTGTCGAGTACTCCGTGCACGCAGTTAGTGTCGTTGGGTGCTGGAATGCGATGCGCGATGCAGGCGGAAGCAAAGAGCCAGGAAGAAGGCGACGGGGGCAAGACAAAAACACCTGCACACTACTGGCACTGCATGCAGCCGCTGTCAAATTTCAGACCCAGCTGAAACCACCGGCATTTTATTTATTTATTTTGGCGGGGACAGGAAACTATTTTTAAATTTGACCGAAAATGCAACCACAATTTGACCAAAAAATTAAAAAGATGTTTGAACCTGGCTGAGTTTAAGGTCATCGAAATATTTTTGCCAGAAATCGCCGATGAAATTTCAGTGAAAACCTGACCTGGGGTTTCTTTCGTGTTTTGACGAGTCCGAAACAGGCTTCACGTCGAGAGTTTTTCAGCGCATTTCGAATCTCAAACTTGATTGGAAAACGACAACCAAGCATAATTAAATAAGGAAAAAATGATGCTATAAATACAACCATCTATAATACAGAGATGACATGTTAGACGGGATCCATCTTTTTCTTGATGCATATATCGACCTGGTGGTATTTCTAAAACGGGATTTAGTTGCGTGAATTCTATTCGATGAGTTATTAATTCACAATTATTTACAATCTAGAAATGTTTTGCGCCCAGCTTCATCAAACTTAACCAATACCTGAAAAATGAAGCTCCTGCGTGCATGGAACTGAATATTGTTCTAACTCCAAGATATAAAACGACAAGATTCATACCAACTAGCTAGCACTATCCCTCCATGCATGGCCTCTCACCACTCACGTTGGCAGTAATAAAACTCATCTGGAAATTAAAGAGAGAGCATGCTGGCATGCAAGCACATGCAAACCCGGGTTAATTGGTCCATACCATGCACAGGGAATCCTACTTGCTGCCAAACACTGGGAGACGAAGCCCGGTCCTGAAATCCAGCTCGATCTTTGCAAAGCAGAGAGAGAGAGAGAGAGAGAGAGAGTTGTCCTGTATATTTGCATGAATTTCGATTTGGGTGTTACATTGTGTGCAGGGGCACTACGCATGCTATGCATGCATGCAAGTACAAAAGCACGAGATTTTTACCAGGGCCCATGTCTAGGGTTTCCTTTTGGTGCCTAGTGCTCCTCCCTTTATTCCATCTCGTAATGATGCGCAGTACTTTACTAGCTTGCAAAATAATATGCATGCATGGAGAGGAGATCTAGGGTTTGGTGAGGAGCGTTGTTGTCCATGCAGATGCAGATGCAAGTGTATGGTATTGGTTAGGGCACTTTGAGGCAGAGGCCGGACCTGGGGTTTGGGAGCTATATATATTTGGCTATCCGGGCGCTTCATATGTACAGGCCGGCCTTCTCCCTGCTCACCAAACACCGTGCATTTTGTGTAGCTACACCTCGCCATTCACCTTCCTAGCTTAGCTAGCTAGCCACCCTCTCCTTCCCCGGCCGGCCACCGCCATTAATTGTTCAGAGCTGTACACATTTGCGAGCTTTTGCTTGCGTGAATGCATATGTGTGTGTGTGTGTGTGTGTGTGTGTGTGTGATAGGTAGGTTATGTATGTGCCGAGATGCATGTATGTTCGTGCATGCATGACGCTGGGAAGTGGAGAGTAGTGGGGGCGGTGTGTTGGTTTCTCGGTAGAGATCAGAGAAAGAGAGGTGAAGGTACAAGAAGTGCGTGGAAAGTAAGGTAGAGCACAAGAGGATATGCCTGGCTCCCTGTATGCCACTCGCATGGCTGCCAACAACCAGAGCGTACGTTAGTACGTCGTTGGCCGCTGCGGCTGGCGTGCGAGGTGCCAAGCATGGCCTTATTCTCTCTCTCTCTCTCTCTCTCTCTCTCTCTCCCCCCTTCATTTGGCATTGTTTCAGGCCGCTGATGCATGCCTTTAATTAATACTTGTTTGTCACAGTGATTTGTAGGCAGAAACCAGTATATCCGTATATGCATGGATCTACGTACGTACTCATCTACATGTGCAGATTTTTTCTCGAATGATCTACATACATGTAGCATGTATGTGTACCATATTTGGGCATGTTCAAGATGAAAGGCATCGTCCGTACGTGGGATAGCTAGTTAGCTTAGGCTAATGCATGTATTGTATCTTAAGATGTATAATACATATTAAATATGTATTTGCATTTAACTTTTTCTGTGATTTGTATTTTAATATTGTATCTAAATAAGTCTTCATTTAATATGTTTTGTGAGAAAAAAGTAACTTATTTTAGACTTATCAAGAATAAGATACGGAATTTCTATTTTTCCTTCTTAGTTACACCTTCACGTCAGCATTTTTCTTAAGATGCATGTTGAAATTTGTACCCACTTGTTTGTAGATTTCACCGAGAATCATCGAATGATCGATCACGGGTGCATATGACACGCCCGGTCAAAGATCACACTTTCTAACTTCTAAGTTGTACATCATGGAATTACGTGGGGACCTGCAAATTTTGAGACACAAATATAACTATCTTTGTACCGGCAGAAAAAAAAACCGTGTACATTTACAGTTGCTGTATTGGACCAACGCACAAATATTATGGCCCAAAAGAATCACCCCACAATGTACATAAGAGAATGTTTTTATATTATCTTTTTTCTCAAAAATTTAAGCAGGATTTTTGAAGTTCTGAAAACAACCGGCGGCGTGTAGATGCACCTTGGTGAAGAAAGTTTGCACTATCAATTCTCCTCCCTTTGCGACCGATGACAGGAGAAGTAGAGATATGTAAATCCAACATCTGTTGTTGGGTGAATGGTTCATCTCTTGCAAGTATCTTGGCTGCGATTTGTTTACATCATAAGATACCGCTGAAGACAACTGCATCTGCCAATTATATTCGTGTAGTTCAATGCAACTGATTTTGTTACCTGGCGTATGTTTTCTTAGTGGTAATAGCACTGTAGTGTTTTGTAGATAAAAGGCATTGTGTCCGGCTATGATCGACGTAACAATGGTTGTCAGCTTACAATATAACACAAATAAGCAGTTCGATAACCTTACAATATAATACTAATGTTTCTCCAACCTTCACGTGTTTGGAAAATGGTTTTATGTACGAATTGCTTGCATTTACTTGCTAGTCGGCTAAAAATGTGAAGTTAAAATGTTGGGGGTCAGATTCATGTGGGGATTCTAGTGGAATTGGTTGTTTTTTCTTTCTAGTTGGCAGACATCTGAAGATTAACCAAATGGGAAGATTACATGACGCAAAAATATTGTGGGGATTCTAGAGGAGTTGCTTGATTTTTCTTTCTAGTTCGCAAAAATCAGAAGATTACGGACAGGGTAAGGATTACTGACCAGCAAAAGAAAAAGGATTTGGGGTGAGAGAGGCTCGAACTCTCGACCTCAGGATCACTCACGTTTAAAGCTATGAGACCTACGCGCTAGCCAACTGCGCCACCACCCCGATGTTTCATTCTCGCATCCAGTAATTATATGATTCATTACCCGAGTCCAAGTGGTTTGGGCTGTTGAGTTAACAACACTATCTAGGACGATCTCTAATCTGTCAGTTCATGAGACAATATTTATTCAGGTAGATCTGAAAAAATAACAATAATAATCTCACGCCACTTTCTGAGCTAGGAGGAAAAAGTGTATCCATGATTCTTTATTTAAACTGCACGTAGGATATGTTGGTTTTCAGGAAACAAAAAGGAGGTCTTTACTATCCATATCTTAAAGCCTTGGTGGGTAATAAAAATTTCACATGGAATTTACTTCCAACAAGAGGAACTGCAGGTGGTATCTTGATTGGAATTAGAACTGACATTTATGAATTAATTAGCTGGGATTTTAGAAAGTTTTCTGTTGGTTGTAGAATTAATGTAGACAAAAAGATTCTGAACTTAGGATAGTCATTGTATATGCCTCCCCTTATGAGGAGGGGAAACAAGAGTTTATTTCTGCAGTACACGAAATTGCTTTGGCCTGGAATGGTCCTTCTATCATAGGTGGTGACTTTAATGTGGTTAGATTTCAAAATGATAAGAATAATGGCAATGTAGATTGCAAATGGTGTTATAAGTTTAATGCATGGATTGACATGTGGTTCCTTGTTGAAATCAATCTTGCTGGTAGGCAGCATACATGGGCTAACAATGAAGAAAATCTGATTTTATCAAAGATTGATAGAATCTTTTGCTCTACAAAGATTGAGCAACTGTTCCCTCTAGTAACAGCTAGAGCTTTGCCTAGAATAGGAAGTGATCATGCCCCCATTCTATGGGAATCTATGCGTGATCAAGTAAAAAAAAAGAGCAAGTTTTAAATTTGAAAAATGGTGGCTATCTAGACCTGATTTTAGGGATGGAAGTAAAAGCTTGGAGTAGCGCTTGTAAGAGTAGGAATGCTATAGATAGCTGGCAACATAAAGTCATATACTTTAGGAGGTTAGCTAAAGGCTGGAGTTTTAACATAGAGGCTAGTTTAAGGAACCTGAAAAAGGATGTAATGGAAGAATATGTTTCTTTAGATATGAAATCTGAAACCACTATGCTTTCTTGGGAGGAGAAGGTTAGAAAGGACCAGGTTCTCAAGGAAATGAATGATATGTGGCTGAGGGAGGAAACAAAAGCCAAACAATGCGCTAGAGATAGAGATATTGTAGAAGGAGATAGGAATACGACCTACTTTCAGGTAGTTGCTAACCAGAGGACAATGAAAAAGCATATTCATGTTCTTGAAGGGCCTGAAGGGTTAGTTCAGGAAACATGGGATATACTTAAAGTAGCAACTGACTACTACAAAAATTTATTTGGTTTTCAACCTAGGCCTGCTATTAGTCTAAAAACTGAATTTTCTTTTTAAGATCATGAGAAGATTACTATAGAGGAAAATAGCTTATTAGATGCCAGTTTCATGAAAGAAGAGGTGAAAGATGTTGTCTTTAGTTCTTATGCTGATGGTGCCCCAATGCCAGATTGTCTTTGTTTTACGTTTTACTCAAGCTTTTGGGACATCATAAAGGAAGACCTCATGGCCATGCTTAAGGAATTAGAGCAAGAAAGCTAGATATATATATATATATATATATATTGAATTTTGCTATGGTAACCCTGATTCCAAAAGAAAATGATGCTAGAAATACAAAGAGATTTAGACCAATTAGTCTCCGTAATTGTTGTTTCAAGATTTTTACAAAAAAAATTAACTAATAAACTAGCTAGGATTCTAGAAAGATTGATTTCTTATAATCAAGAAGCTTTTATTAAGGGTAGATATATCCTAGAAAGTGTGGTTGGTGCACAAGAAGTGCTCCAGTCAATTGTGTCTAGCAACAATCAAGGCTTAGTTTTTAAGATTGATTATGAAAAGCTTATGATAGAGTCAATCCAGATTTTGTTCGTAGAAGTTCTTTCCCTTAGAGGATTAGTAAGAAGTGGATCTCTTGGATGAAGAAAATTACTCAATTAGGTTCTGTGGGAGTCAAAGTAGTCACTATAGGAGAAGGCTTGTGGCAGGGTGATCCCCTCTCACCTTTATTATTTAATTTAGTGGTAGATGTTTTTACTAAAATGCTTTGCAAAGAAAGTGATGCTCAGTTAGTTAGGAGTTTATGTCCTAATATGTGTCCTTGAGGGATTATTAGTTTACAATATGCAGATGACACTCTTCTTTTCTTAAAAAGGGATGCTAGGGTAGCCATTAACTTGAAGTGGATTCTCACTTTGAGTTGATTTCTGGCATGAAGATCAACTATCATAAGATTTAGGTGATACCTACAGGGATGGAGGAAAGTGAGGCTAAGCCTTTTCTTGACATCTTCTAGCGTGTCTTAGGTAAGTTTCCAATTAAATACTTAGGGATACCTTTGCACCATGAAAAACTTAAGAGGGAGGATATACAACCTTTGGTAGATAAGATCTTAGGAAGAATATCTGGTTGGAGAGGTAAGTTTCTCTCTCATGGGAGGAGGTTAGTTCTTATAAAAACCTGCTCGGCTAGTATCCCGGTCTACTTGTTGTCTTTATTTAAACAAGCACGGTGTCCCACGCAATTGCGTGGGAAATATTTTTAATTATTTTTATTTTTTTATCCGTACGCATGATATTAAATTAGTACGGAAATAGGAATTCAGATCGTGAGATTTAGGTACAGTTATGATGATCTATCAGATGCAATCTGTTTAGGTACAATTATGATGATCTATCGATTCTGATCTGTTTAGGTATAGTTATGAAGATCTATCGGCTGTGATCTGTTTAGGTGCAGTTTATGAAGATCTGTCGGCTATAATCTGTTTAGGTGCAGTTATGTAGATCTAACGACTGTAATCTGTTTAGATGCAGTTATGTAGATCTATCGGCTGTAATCTGTTTAGGTGCAGTTATGAAGATCTATCGGTTATGATCTGTTTAGGTACAATTATAAAAATCTATCGGTTGTAATCCACTAATAATAAAAGGGTCCACCAAATTAACGATAGGATATTTTGCATTTTTGTGGGAATTTCTAGTCTATCTCTATTTTTTCTATTGTATTCTGCTTTTAGTATATAATAGATTTTCCAAGTGGGCTTTAGAGTTAATTACATGGCTAATTGCATGTGAAATGACTATGAGGGGCATCATAAAATCCATCTGGCCAATTGGCAATCTGTATGAAGAAGAGTTTGGGGGCATGGAGGTTCCTAACCTACACGATTTGAACATATGCTTGTTAGGGTCCAAGTTTAGGAGATACTACCAGGGAGATGGGAGATTGTGGAAAAAAGTGATTGACTCTTTATATGTTATAATCAATAATAGAGGGTTTATTCATGTGTATCTTCCTGTAATTTGGAAGCTGAAGTTCCTCCTAGAATACACCTTTTCTTATGGCTGATGACACAGAACAAAATTATGACTAGGGATAATTTGAGGAAAAGGAAAATTATTATGCCCCTAGAGTGTGTGTTTTGTTCTGAGCATGAGTATATCCATCATCTATTGTTTGATTGCATTCTTACTAGAGCTGTATGGGAGGGGATTTATGAGTTCTTTATAACTGATTTTGAGTCTTTAGCTATGCACTGGTCAAATAATAAGAGATATGATGTTTTCAATGTTGTTTGTGCTGCTTCCTTGTGGGGGATTTGGAATAGCAGGAATGACATTGTTTTTAATACTCAACAGCAGATGAACATGAAGCAGATCTGGAGGCTTATCCTAGTGTCTCTCAGGAATTAGAAGGTGCCATTCAAGGATACCAGGTTGGAACTGATGGAAGGCTTCGGTGCATTTTTAATGAAAGATTCTGATGAATCCTTTAAGATTAGCACTAATAATGTCAACTAGATAGTCTTCAAGACAAAATCAGATGGAACCAAGGTCGAGATGGTCGTACCAGGGAACCCATCCTTTTTCGTTCTTTTCTGTAAATTGTGTTGGATGCCTAGAGGGGCAAGATAAAACTTGAACTGAAAATTGATAGGTTTCGTTTGATGACATGAGCGGGGGGTTTCCTCCTCCCTGATGATCTAAAAAGAATGCAACGGCATGATGTCGGGGGCAATGTTTGTAAGAACAACGTGACAGTCCTGGGATCCGCCATACATAAATAACAAATAACTAGCAAGGCGCGCGATGATAACCACATGCTACAACAACTACAAAGCTTGTGCTGTTCGATCTCGTCGGAGCGCCGAGTCGCTTCCGCCGCACGCCCGCACCGGTCATGTCCGGTACGTCTAACCGCCGGCAGCACCGCCGCGCTCTTGCGACCAGTGCAGTGAAGCGGAAGATGTCGGACGAAGCGTAGGAGTTGTCCATGACTTATGCATTGCATGAGGTAACTTCTTACTACTGTTTTAATGATCGCATGGGTGTCAGAGTCGTGTTAACTATTGCAGAAAGCTCTTGTTGTTTAAAGCTGCTTGCGTAGTGTTCTGAAGCTTATGAAAATTGGAGGATGAAAAAAAAATTTGGGGTGAGAGAGGCTCGAACTCTCGACCTCAGGATCACTCGCGTTCTTAGCTATGAGACCTACGCGCTAGCCAACTGCGCCACCACCCAGATGTGTGGCGATGGTGTGTGCCTAACTTGGATGTAAATTTCAATAGGAATCTCAAGGAGGTGAAGTCATGGTTGTACACACATATCAGAGTTCAAATCCTATTGTCCACCTTTCTGAGAGGTTTGTGAAATTACGACTTTATCTCCAACCATCTCTGCAACCTCGTAACTGATAATCTGTGATAGTTTTCGGTCCACATCAAGGACCAAGTGCTTGTTTTCAACATGCACCAACACATTTCGAAAGTCAAACCTTTTAATTTTCTTTTAGAATACGCATTTTGTGAGAATACGCGGGAGATAAACACATATTTGTGTTAAGGAGAACGAATCGTACAAGCAGTGAGAAAACTCGCCAGTTACCATCCTAATATAACTTAGACAATAGAAAAGGAATACAGTCCAGAAATTACTGATTCTATGTGCTACTTACCAAATAAGTGGTTCATGTCACGGAAAGCAACTCGCCTGCATCTAAATCAATTGAATCCTGGAACAAACGAACCTATACATGGACCAGAAACCAAATAATTTATATGTTTCGTAAGCTGCACCCGCCAGCGGTTTCGTGGTGTAGTTGGTTATCACGTCAGTCTAACACACTGAAGGTCTCCGGTTAGAACCCGGACGAAACCAATTGTTTTTTTTACCTTCTAATTTTCGCTGTGATTTACCTTCTAATTTTCGAACCATCCGAAGTTAAATTAGAATCTCCAATCCTACAAATTTATATACAGTACAAACTAACTAATATATTATGATTCACGAATTTAGATATTTACACTCTGTTTTCGACAAAATAAAGATTATTTTTCCTTTTTGTTGCAAACTAGGGAGAAGTACGAAGAATGTATATGTCCTCTAAATCGCCAAACATCTACACCAATCACTGTGATACCCATAAAGGAAAAAGAAAAACTTCATCATGAGAACCAGATCTCAACACATAAATGTGAAGCAAAATCCCAATCTCCACTGACGGCGACTGAAGCTGACCTGACTCACAATAAACACAAAGATACAGATGCATTCAGAGACTAATTACTCTATGAGGAAACTAACGATGACCATCACTGTCCTAATTAACTTGAGACGACCATCATTACATGTAGTAAAATTTCCCCAAGGTTAAGGAAAAGGCGAAAGCAACGGTGATGGGGCAATGGAGTACTGGGGGATCCAGATGTGGCAGCAGTTTGTTCAGGTGCGTGATCCCTGGCGATATTTCGGCATTTCTGATGAATGATCTTGATGTGCCACTTGTCTGAATTGCACATGATTTTGTGTGCGATATTTTGGCATTTCTGATGAATGATCTTGATGTGCCACTTGTCTGAATTGCAAATGATTTTGTGTGCCCTTGAATGTTTGGGTTTTCTCTGCTTCAGGGCATGTGCAATCCTGATGTGCCATCGTGTCCTAATAGCACACGTTGCTGCCTACCCTTCTTTAGTCCGTCCAATCGAAAAATCAATATCTGAATTATCGCAGGTGGACAGGACAGTCGCGTAAGAACTCACCAGATGCAAGTCAGGTCAGGCGATCGTGTAACGCAGCGGTGCAACATCGGTAGAAAGAAGAGTGAAATTGCCACTGTTGTCATCTCCAGATCTGCAGCATATCAGCAGAAGCATCTTCCGATGTCCCTGCCAAGCCAAGTTCATCCTCCCATGGACCAAATCCTTCCAGAAACAGAAAGGTGATGTTGAAGACTATTCTTCAGATAAGAATACTATCCGCTATCAGCATGATCTTGGGTGTACACGTGTTGGTCGCTCCATGGTGCCACGAAGTCTCAAGGCTGCATAATCTATTCTTCAGATAAGAATACTATCTGCTATCAGCATGATCTTGGGTGTACACGTGTTGGTCGCTCCATGGTGCCACGAAGTCTCAAGGCTGCATAATCTTCCCCTGGCCTTACAGCACACTGCATCTTGGCATCAGTATCTTTTCTTCTAGGACCAGTTTGTTCTGAATTGCTATGTTCATCCCCCCTGGTTGCACAAAAAATCAGCAATATGTCAAAGATGATAAGAAAAGAAAGAGCAAATCGTAACTTTGTCATCAGTATTCTATTGCTTCTAGGGAATACCTGTGAATTATATATGTGGTAAGAGATGTTCTGTCCGTTTATTAGAATGTTGTAGACATGTTTGTGTTTCCCTGACATCTTAAGTTGTAGTACTAGTTTAGATGGCCAATTTTTTATAAAGAAAACTACATATATAACTTGAATTAGTATAAGATCCCAGAGGTCTTATGGTCAAACCTTATTTGAGATACCATTAGACTCTACATCAGCCCAATGATCCAGGCTAATATAATGGATACTTTCGGAGATAAAGGCAAGCAAACATTGGTTGTTAAGAGCAAGTCCAGCGGCGCCGCTATCCTACCCTCCATACCTAAAATGGCAGTTCACGAGCGAAAATTGATCCCCAGCAGACCCGCCATCGGACACGCCATATTTGGAGGCCATCCATCGCGGCCGCTCCGGACGCCAAATCTGGCGTGCGCCTTCCCACCCGCCATCCCCCAACGACCGCAGCGACCCACCTTCCCCGCCTTCTCTCGGAGCCCCGCCCTGCACCCGCTCCAGATCTCCGCCGCCGACCGCCACTGCTCGCCCCGCCCACCGTAGCTCGGCCCGCCCCGCCCCGCTCCAGATCTGGGAGCAGCGGCGCTAGGGGAGGGGGCGCCGGGCGAGGGAGCCGTGGGGGGGAGGGGGCCGCCGGAGGAGAGAGCACCGGGGGAGGGCACCGCCGGATGAAAGGGCGCCGGGGGAGCATGCCGTCGGGGAAGAGGGGCCGCCACCCATGACGACCTCGCGCGCCGCCACCTAGCTCGGGGGAGAGGGAGCTTGAGGGGAGGGAGCTCGGGGGAGAGGAGTGACGCCGGGGGGAGGAAGCTCGTGGGAGGAGGGCCGCCGCCGGGGGAGAGAGTGCTCGGGGGAGGGGGCCGCCGCCGGGGGAGAGAGTGCCGGGGGAGAGAGTGCTCGGTGGAGAGGTCAGGAAGAGAATGAGAATTAGAGGGGGGTTGGGGGCTGAGGGATTTGAGGAAGAAAATTAAAGTCCGGATTTGATGGAAAAAATAAGAGAGGAATTAATACGAGGTAGTAGATAAATGTTGTTTATTGATTATACATCTAATTCATATATGTTAGATAAATCTTTTTATTGATTATATAATAAAAATATCCTAAATTAGGCATGACAGTTTATTCTTTTGTAATATTAGTATTTGGAATTTGTTGTACCAATGGTATTTGGAATTGATGACTAACTATTGTAAAAATAGTCGTTACAAAAATATAGCCGTTTGAAAAATAACCGCTAGAACAATAGCCGTTCGAAAAATAGTGGTTCGAAAAATATCTGTAGGTAGTTATAGGATATTATTAAAATATTAGAGAGGAGAATATGGAGGGTGAAATATGGATGTTCTGTTGGAGTGGTGGGATAATATAGAGGGGGAATCTTTATGGATGGCAATCCATATGGAGATATGGAGGGTGAGTTTTGGATGTGCTGCTGGACTTGCTCTAAGATAGCATCAAAGATCTCATCCAAGTTCTTGTTGCATTCCTTGTCCTGTCAACATCAAGAGAGTGATGCTCAACCCAATTGTTTGTGAACTAGTCTCACTTGTTTTGTTAATATGACGAATCAGTCTATTGAATGTAATAGCGAAAGAGTGAAACAGATGTACAACCGCCGTGGCCAGAGTTCAACTATTGATGGGATAGGACTTGAAGGTGCCAAAGGTGAACTAAATATCAAAAACTGATCCATTCGATGACGGCGATTCAGTAGGTTTCTATGTGCAAATTAATTAAGCTTAAGCGTGAAAAATAACGATACCCAGTAGTACACCTGATAGATAATTCAACAAAATTGTGTGTCTGCATTATTAGGGAGATCCATCTACATGCCTATTTGAATTATTATTTTTGACACACATGCCTATTTGAATTTTAGTGTACAGATAACAAAACTTTGTACTGACCAGTAAAGCATCTTGCTGGAAACTGGTGTCCTTATGTTCCGGTTCCGTCAGAGGAAAGCGGTGGACAGGTTCCTGAAGCTCGAATGGCACTGCAAGACAGTAACTCATGAATCTCGTTTTGTTGTGCCGTTTGAGATCCATAGGGGAACATACCAGGCACCTGCAAGGAATCGATACCATAAGCTAACAGGAGTGAAAAACTGAAAGATCAGGAGATATGAAATGCCTGACAATAACCTGCGTTGCTGTTGTTAGTGTGTCAATGGGATGGAGGAAAGGATTTCTTGGCTCGCAGACCCCGTTGTTCTGCATCTGGTTTGCAACTTTGGGAGAATTGATAGCTGGAGATTGGACCTTAGGCATTTGATTTGGGAGAGAATGGTTCGTGAATGGTGCTAGTCCTTGCAGCTGGCTCAGGCTCTGTGCCATGGGCATGCATGCCGAATTCAAGCCCATGGCCATCGGCGACATGAGCTGATGAGCACCGGGGAACACCATCGGCGCCATACCAGTAGTCATCCACATGATCTGAAGCCGAAGCAACACTCTCAATCGAGTATTAGGATGATTGATCAAGGACTATGATGCTATACACATGAGGGAAAATAGGAAATTGTGATTTTGAACCTGAACTTGCAACTGCAGGGATTTCAAGTACTCGATTGCTTCGTCTAGTATCGATGCCTTGTCCGTCTGAATTTTGTATAGCTACGATCAATTCACCAAATGCAACAAAAATTCAAACGTAGCAAGAATTCAAGAACACAAATAGTAATGCAGGATAGATACCTTGTTGCAATGAGGCACAAGTTCTTGCAATGCTCTCATCTTCTCGTTGATCCGATCCCTTCTTCTCTGCAAGAAAGAAGTATCATAACAAATCAAGAACGCTCATTTGCTTGCTGCAAGTGGCACCACGGCCACAATGGGACGGTTGATTCTTCGGTGCTTACACGCTCCGACTGGTTATGGACCTCGGCGGCGCGAGTCCTGCGCTTCGTCGCCGGCCGCCTCGACGGCCGGGTTTCGTCGACGGCCTCGCAGTCGTCCGCGTCCTGCAAATTCATTTCCGAGATTACATAAGCTTCACACCGCGTTGCCCATGCCAAAGAGGGGAAAAAGAGGTAAACCTCGCCGCGGCTATCCGGCTCGTCCCTCCCCCTCTTGCACAGCAGCGCATGGTCGCCCTCCGAGGACGCGCCCGGCCCTTCCTCCGGCGGCGGCTGCAGCGCCGCTTCGTCGATGTCGTCGTCGTCCGGACGCAGCGCCGGCGCCGTCACCGCGTTGCTCCCGCAGAAGCTCGACCCGGCCTCGCCAGTGCGGCTCGACCCGGCGCCGCTCCCCGCCAAGAACGCGCCCGCGTCCCCGCCGTCGTCGGCGATGCTGTGCCAGAGCTGCGAGTACAGGTCCCTGCTGCCGTCCAGCGCGCCGCCGTCCGGGATCAACCACGCGGCCGCGGCCGCCTCCTCCCCGGTGATGCCGCTCGCGCCCGGGTCGCCGCCGCCGCTGCCCAAGGACCGCCGGGGCGTCTGCGCCTGCGCCTGCGCCACGACGGCCCCATCCTGCCACAGCAGTTCCACGAGCTCCCGGCCGTCCGCCTCCAGGCTGCGCCATGACAAGAACGGAACAAGCTCTCACAAGGATCAAGAACACACACACACACACACAAAAAAACAATTGATCAGAGGAAGCTCTCAAATTACGGGAGGTGCTGCCGCTTGTGGCTCGTTGCCGATCTCGCGCCGCCGCCGCCGCCGTCCATGATCCTCGCACTCGATCGAAGGAAGACGCTACTACACCTGCTAATTAATAATGCTCATGGAGGATCAGCTCAGAAGAGATCAAGACGCAAGAACAGAGAGCAAGTCGTGAGCAGAGAACCGAGCTGACCTCTCCGCCGCCGAGGTGTGCGTGAGTCAAAAACTCGGTTCTTTCACGGTTTCAGAGAAGAAGAAGAAGAACATGTGGGCTACTATTCCTGTTTTTCTCGGGAGATAGAAAAAAGGAAGAGAACTAGAGAAGGTTGTGCGGCAATTGTATGGAGGCAGAGGATCGGTTGACATCGTTGTCGGATATCTTTTGCTCTGTATCAGTGTCAGCCCTCAATCGGCCGCCGGGAAGAAAAAGATTTTACCCCTGAATACCGAGACTGGAAAAATAATATGCATAAACTCTTGTGGAAAATATCTTCTACAATATTGCATTTTTCGTTACAAACTTACATTAGCGGTCAACATTACATTTTGTAGACGGAATCCATACAAAAAATTGATAGTCTTTCGTGTCGTGAGTGAGTACCACAGTGAAATTACCAACAATTGGCACCGGATGCTGGTTGTTTTATCGGTGCTCGAGTTTTCTATAGTGAAAATTTTACACAGAGTTTACAAAAGTCTCTTGTCTCTTCCTCAAAAAAAGAAAAACATCTCACAAGAAAGACGTAAGTCTCCCTACATACTTGCTTCCTTCAAAGAAACTAGTTACATTATAGAACCGGATCCATATTGATCGGATTGAAATCAAACGAGCACAATCGAACAAAGCACGACATTGATGTCTAGGGCTTTATCATGCCGTCAAGGTCGCCAACCCCGTCTCAGAGGCCAAGGCCTCCATCCTTGTTGCCCATGTCTTAATCCCCACCGCCTAAATGTTCATCTTTTATGCCCAGCTCGCCATCCCCACACGCATGGAATTAAGGTGCCCACTTGTCGTGTCTCCTCCATGACATTAGTGGCGGAGGGGGAGCTGAGGCGTCGACGGCGGAGAGGTGAGCCATGGCGACGGCGGCGCCACGGACCCCTAACTCCAGTTCGGTGGAGGCTCCATGTTGATCCTTGATCGATTACAAGGCAGGGCCGAAACAGGGTAAGAAGGGCAAAACGGAAACCTGTGGTGTCTCCGTTAATGAAGATCCACACTTTGCACGGGGTTAAAAATTTTAAAATGCGAAACTTTTCAAGTGTGCCAAATCTTTCGGTACGATTTTCCCGTATATATGCATAATTTTAGCGTGACAGAACCCAACTCCTTTTTGCAAGTGCACACGATACATACAACGGTCAACGAGCGCATAATTAGTGACAGCTTACGTATACTATGCAAAAACGTACGATCTCTTTCTGAAACGATGCAAGACTGCAAAGAAGAAGAGTACTCTTTCTGAAATGTACGTGCTTACCGAGATGTCGAATCGACGGTACTGCCAGCTCCTGCAGCGTCTGCGATATGGGGGCGTGACGGCACGTACAGTGCTAGCCCGAATATTTGGCTGTTTTGATTTTTTTTTATTTGATAAATCTAGCATTTTTTTTATTTTTAACATTAATTTTGTCTCGCCGTAGCATAGATAAACGATGCATGTCACATATCGAAACAGGCTTATCTTACATCTGACATGCAAAGCGCATAGACTCCGCAAGACTAGCCACCATGGGGCATATGTCGCGTTGTAGGGCCCACAACAGGCAATTGTCACGCCTCTGCTACGCGATTAGGCTCCAGGCACGACCGCACCGCATAATCAAGGTTGAAGCAAGTTTATCACATAGCAGAGACGTAATAGGTGTCTGTCATGGCCCTACAATGCGATAAGTGCCATATCACGACTACGTGATATGTATTATGTATCGCCTGTCTATCCTGTCTCACAGACAAAAATAGCATTAAAGGTGACATAAATCTACATTCGTTAAACACGTTAGAGAAGGACCAAAACTGCTAAATATCCGTGCTAGCCCTGTGTAAGCAAGCCGTACGTTTATATATCGGCCCTTGGGTCTACAAGGACCCGTGGATCCTCGATCGCGCCGTCGACGGAGCCAGCACATGATATCAACTCTGCGTGCAGAATGCATGCAGATCTGTGGCACGTGTGTCACTCTCTCACGCCCAATAATAACCATTAATTTCTCCATGATATCAACTCTGCAGATCAAGTTGAGTTTCCCAGTACTCTGAACTCGCTGCTTGCCCTCTTCGATGTGGAGTAAGGCTGAGTGCCTGACAGGTCCAAATCCAGCACGGACCCGAACCACGAGTCCCCATGCACATGCATGGATCACGTGTCATTTCCCTGCTGATCTGAGCCGGAGGTCGACACGATGAACAGAAACAGTGCACTTCCTTACCTGCTTATGACACGTACCACCACATCACGCACCATGTTACATTTAGGCTCCGTCAACATGTATTCCATAAAAGGTTTGCAGAATTCGCAGAAATCTCCTAGAAGATACCAAAATGTTGAGAAAATCCGCACGTCTCAAACGGAGTCTTATGGCTTGATGTCGTCGGGAAACTTTATCTGCACATCCACGGAGTCTTAAAATGCTTTTTTAATGATATGTTAAATTTAGTAATTAAATAAAGAATGTTCAGTGAATCGAAGAAATCAAAATAAACACTATCGAAAGTTACATCAAACCGGCGGCAACCGTCCAAATCCGTCTACAGTATCTGCATTCGAAGAGTAGGTGTCTAGTTGTTTTCTAGATGGACGAACAGCAAGGCGGTTCGAGGTGTCACCGCCAGGCGAAAAAATGACAGACCACGACACCAAAGGACCATGGAATGGACCCAAGGAGTAAATACCTCCTTGGTTGAGCTGCTGGCCCTCAAGCATCCACCTGCTTTCGTGCAACGGGTCCTGAACCGATCTATTTTTTCTTTTGGAAGAGGCAAGAGATTTGCAAGGGGTTCTTGCAATTTGATCGATGAGCCTGAATTTATACTTATTCTGACAGAAAGGTTAAACCTTTAGTGTTTCTACCACATCTTTTTTTCACAATTCCACCTCCTTTTCCACAAAAGTACAACCTCCTATGTCTAGATCACATACTGTATTGTATATCGTAAGGGTTTTCCAAGAAATACACTCGCTGCAGATTAACTACAGCTTCTCGACCGGGAACCCCATGACCGGCTTGACCTCGCGCGCCATGGACCGCATCTCCTCCACCTCCTGCTCCGTCAGGCTCCACCCGAGCGCGCCGGCGAACTCTTTGGCCTGCTCCGCGTTCTTCGCCCCAGGGATCGGCACCACGTTACCCTGGCAGATCAGCCAGTTCAGAACCACCTGAAACAAGAAATCACATGAATAACAAGCTTAATTACCATGCCAGGGAGATTGCTTGAGCTGTTCATTTTTCTAAAAAAAATTACTTGAGCTGTTCAACTTGAGAGAATGTTTTAGTTCAGGTACTAGGTGAATTGCATATATCTTGCTAATCTCCCGATTATAACTTTGAATCACGATATTGCTGTTGATATTTCTGTTGTTTCGTCATCGGAATTGTATAATTTCTTTTTCAGTTGGTAAAGTAAGACTTCTTAAGGATAACATTGTATAATTGAGCATGTAAAGGACAGAACACCTGGGTTGGGGTCTTGCCATAGCTTCCTCCAATCTCCTTAATCCTATTAATGAGTGGTTGGAGCTGCGTGGCATGAGAAGACCTCTTTCGTGAGCAGATTTGCAACATAGATGCAATTAAAGAGGCGTTCAAGGACAACGTGCAACAAGATTATAATGGTTCAAAAGTTCAACCTTTGTTAGGAAATCAGAAGTGTATATCCGTCCACGAGGACCAGTTGGGGGATTAGCTGGAGTGTATTTTCCTGTCAAAGCACCTGAAAAGAGGCATATCAAAAAGTTTTACATTTTCATATTTGCATGCTTATAGCTTATCCATGTAGAACACAGAGTAAAACTGTAGTAAACTATATAAGGAGAAACCGCGAAATTGTGCTGGCCCTCAAGCTAGTTGAAGGAAAAAACAGAATTCTACCTTGAGCAATCGGAGAATATGCAATCAAAGTAATACCAAGCTCGTCACAAGCGGTCTTCACCCCATTTTCCTCAGGGTTCCTGTATATCAGACTGTAATTTACTTGGTTTGAAGCAAGTGGAACTCCCCTCTTCTTGAGGCGATCATAAGCATCTCGCAGACGTTTTTCTGGTAATGGATATAATTCGGCTTAGTTTGGCTGAAAACACTAGCAACTAACATAACATGTTCGATCAGATGAAGAATGAAGACAGATTTTACAAACCACTGTAGTTTGAGACTCCAACAGATTTTACAAGGCCTTGCTCATACGCATCAGCAAGGCCATCAAGGTAACCTGGGTCATGTAAGGACTAATTAAGAACAATGAAGTCGCTGCACTGCAATAGGTTTAAACAATATGTTTTAATATTTCTGTAGGTAGAATTTTATCAGATACCTTCGTTACCCCATATCCCTGGCCTGAAAAGGATACGAAAACAACAGTTTGAGTAAACTAAGAGTTGATGACAAATAACATCTGAGCTAAAAGCCGATGACTAACCAATGAAGTTGGTAGGACTCAACGGAGGAGACGCCAAGGCGGGAAAGTGAGCCCTTCAGTGCAGAAAGAACACTTCCCCTCCCAAGCCTCCATGGAAGAGCTGCAAACTTCGTTGCAATGGCCACCTCGACCTCTTCTTTCTGTTGCCTTTCCTTGATGAATCTGATGGGGATTGGACAGAATTCTTAACAAACGTTGTGGAAACTTATCATATATATATTGGAATGATGAACAATGAGGCATGGCATACCGTCCTAGTAAACTTTCTGAATTTATGGCTCCCATTACCTAAATAACACATAAATGAGAAGGTGATGTCAAAGTTGCCTTGAAATGAGCTACAGAATGTGCATGAAAGTATGAACTAGCTCGGTCCCTACCCCTGCACCATATACTTCTGCAGTGTCAAAGAAGGTTATTCCACTATCGATGCTCGCATCGAACGCTCCTTTAGCTGCCTTGAGTTTCCTATCTGGTAAATTCAGAGAGTGCTTGTTCATTGCATATTGAAGGAATCATTCTTGTTATGAGTAACGACAACTGACAAGTAGCAGCAATTCTGTTGAGTTTGCAGGCAAGTTGGGTGCTGGCTTACGATTGGAAAACAATGCCAAATTCACTAATTATTGCAGATTTTTAATCTGGTATTTTGGGTACTCTGCCATTTGCTGGTTACGATTCTTGGTCAAAGATCTTCTGGGGATAAAATTCCAGCATACTTGAAAGCTGTGCTGTTACACATAGTTTCTTACAGGCAATGCAACAGGCATCTCATGTGCGTGGCAAGCATGACCATAATTTCAGCCCAGCCAACGCCAACAATTAGCATGAAACAGGGGAATGCAATAACTACCGTGATGGGAGTTACGGAATCGATCCTAAATGAAGAACTGGCCAGATCAGTTCACCTAAAAAAATATGGCCAATTGATGAACTGCAAGTGGAGCAATGAAAAGAGAACTGGATTGGACCGGATTGGCTTGAAAGCTATGTGGATTGCGCGCACGTACCGTCCCACTGGAAGTCGTTCCAGTAGGTGGTGTCGCCCCAGGACCATGCCCCGATGCCGAGCTTGGTCACCGCCACGCCGGACCCGCCCAGCATAGTCTTGCTGCCATCCTCCACCGCTGCCGCCGCCGTGCCGTCGGACGACGCCACGGCGCGGGGCGGCGGGAGCGCGGCCGACCGCAGCCGCGGGCGGAGGAGGGGAAAGCAGCCGGTGCCGCCGGCTACCTGCAAGCCGGCCATGACGGACGGAAGGCGGGAACGGAGTGGCCGGAAGAGCAGCGCCTAGGTGAGAGAAGTCTTGTAGTTTGGCTCCGGGCTTCGTGGTGGTGGTGGTGGTGGTGGTGGTGGTGGCGGCGAGTGGCAGCGAACGCGCGCGCGTTTTGTTTGGCCACGGGAAGAGGCGGGTCACGTGGAGGCGCCGGTGACCGCGCGCGAAATCCAAAGAAACTTCACCAAAGTTGTGGATACTTCGGTCCTCCCCACGGAGTTGGGTAAAATACAAGAAACGTTTTATCTTTGTTTGCATTTCGTTCACAACTTCAAATGTTTGGTTGAGTTTCGTTATTTAAGAACTCAAAGTTCGCCTTTTTTTCGTCCGTGTGAACGAATCAAATGCACGGAAACGATGCATAACTAAACAGAAAATTAGAAGAGGTCAATGCATGAATTTCACAATTTAGCACATATATTCTAAAGCTTAATCACTAAACTATTATAAACAACACTACTATTCAATAAAATTGCACATGTGAGGGGCGGTGGTTGGAAGGGAGGGGGGAGGTGTGGAGGACGGTAGGGCAGCAACAGCTGTGCGTGCATAATTATTGTAAACAGAAACTTTGTTGAACATTATTTTCTTAGAAAACAACAGGTACAATTTGAAGACGAGGCTGCACGCACGCATACCACATGTACATGTACGCACCTTTAGAATGCTTTGGAGGTCGACAAGGCCATCACAGAGCACAAATGCCTTGTCCTTGACAGGCACGTCACCTGTAAAGAATATTTCATCTCACTACGACATATGGGAGCCAAGACTTGGTTCTCGAACTTCTCTCGAATTTCGTCTAGAAGTGAAAAGGTTTAACTTTTTTTTATAGATAAAAGAGGGAGACCCCTGGTCTCTGCATCGATTGATGCACACAATCTAATTTTATTAAAAAAAAATTATTACAATAGTTCTGAATTCCACACATAAAGAAAGGCAAAAAACTAGATCACACAAGCACTTACAAACATCGCACGGCTTATTGCCAAATCACCATCCATACTGGATAAACAAAGCTTGCGCTACAGTCTTCAACCGGCTGCACCCAATAGTCAAGGAATCTCGCCCCTCCGATTAATGCAACAAGGAGTCAAGGATCGCATACAGATCCAACTGGTAGCCATATGAATAACCTACGAAAGGTTAGAAGCTTCCTATTTGTTAAAAACCATATCATTCCAGGTAAGTTTAACCATTTGTTGTCGGGTGTTTTTACGGCACAACGCTCTTGTACTGACCATTCATTCGTCATGCATGATCAGGGTTCTCAACTTCACTGATATTTTGAAAAAATTCGTCCTTCTGGCCAACCCTGAAAAAAATCAATTTCGGTCAGGAAAAATCGCGTCATAGTTCAGAATTCAAGTTTTTCGGTCAAATTATGTTCGTATTTATAACTTCTGTTGAATTTCATTCAGAATTCGAAGGCCTTTTAATCGACAAACTATCTTACACCGGCTGGAACTCCTATCCGGTTTATTAACTCTCTACATCTTCTCCACGATTCTTCCATTTTCTTACAGGAGAACGTTCAACACTGCTACTATGACTACATGGGTTGGGATCATTCATTGCATTGCATGAGATCACGACTCCTCGATGGGCATCTTGATGCCCTTGATCTCGCGCGCGAGGGTCCGCAGCTCCTCCACCTCGTCGCCGGTGAGGCTCCACCCGAGCGCGCCGGCGAACTCCATGGCCTGCCCGGCGTTCTTCGCCCCCGGGATCGGTACCACGTTGCCCTGGCAGGTCAGCCAGTTCAGAGCCACCTGAAACAACAAGAAAGCCACTTACATATCCCTTATCTATATACAATTTCTTTCAGTGGTGGCTAGCTATTTCAGTTCAGGATACTTGTCGCTGATCAGTGAGGCCACAAAGGACTGATTAATTTGTCTGAAATGAGCATTGGTTAGCAGGTGAAACAAGCTAGCACCTGTGTTGGGTTCTTGCCATAGCTTCCTCCGATCTCTTTGATCCTGTTCATCAGTGGTTGGAGCTGTGTACATGACGTAAAAATATCTTCAGTGAGCAGAGTTAGAGCAGAGTTTTTCAGAGATTTTTTGAATGGAGCATGGACATCCAAGCTGTCTGCAAATGCAACTAGCTTCACCTTGGTGAGGAACTCGGGAGTGTATGTGTTTGCTCGAGGACCGGTGGGTGGATTTTCCGGAGTGTATTTTCCTGTTAGAACACCTGAACGATGGAAACATATTGACGAAGGACTTCAGATCGGAAAAACAAGAACTAAATTGGGCATACTGTTCTACAAAAAACTGCTAATTCATACCATCGATTGAACGAAACAGAGAGAAAAGAATTTGGTATCTACCTTGGGCAATTGGGGAATACGCGATCAAAGTGACACCGAGCTCATCGCAAGCTGCCTTGACACCGTTCAACTCAGGCGTCCTGTATATCAGACTGTAATTTACTTGGTTCGAAGCAAGCGGGACTCCCCTCTTCTTCAGGCGCGCATGTGCGTCTCGGAGCCGTTGCTCTGATTTGAAATCATAAGAGGGATTGTTATCCCAGTGAGCTTTACTGAACAAGAGCAACCGATGGAACAGAATGTTATTTGCAACAAGGTGAATTTCAGTCTTCAGGTTATTACCGTTGTAGTTTGAGACTCCAACAGCCTTTACAAGACCTTGCTCGTAAGCATCTCCAAGGCCATCAAGGTATCCTAAAATAATAATCATGCAAGAAGAGTGAAGTCTCTGCACACTAGAAAAATGTCCATCTAATCGAAGTATTTAAATCAATATAAAAAGGTTGTGTTGGATACCTTCGTTCCCCCATAGCCCTGGCCTGGAAAATTAAACAGAGGTTGGAAAACAAAAACAAGTAATGATCATCATCAAATTCTGAAGAAGAATTCAGAGGCAGATATTGCATCAGACAAGTCCAAAGGCAGATGAGCTGACAGACCAGTGAAGCTGGTAGAGCTCAACGGAGGAGAGACCAAGGCGGTCCAGCGACTTCTTCAGAGCGGAGAGAACGCTTCCCCGGCCAAACCTCCATGGGAGCGCTGCGAACTTCGTCGCGACGGCCACCTCGACCTTCTCCTTCTGCTGCCTCTCCTTGATGAAACTGATGAGACATGTACGTCAGTAGAGATTGATTCTGTGAAGAAAATTGTTGTGTATGTTTGTAATGATTAAGGATGGAATATGGATCGTGTACGTACTCTCCCAGTAAACTTTCTGAATTCACTGCTCCCATTAGCTGAAGTACAGAAGAGATATAGTTAGTTAAACGTGTGTGACTTCAGAATTCAGATGGACAGAGTAATCATGAGCTGGGAGCTGCCTGGTTTCTTACCGCTGTACCGTATACTTCTGCGGTGTCAAAGAAGGTCATTCCATTGTCGATGCTGGCGTCAAATGCTGCTTTAGCCTCCTTCAGCCTCCTGTCTGCCAAGTTCAAAGGAAGCAACTTTTTTCATCTGAAAGTATGGGTATATGACATGCTTGTAATGTGAAGTAGCAGCAACTTAATTTGCTGTAATCGCGAAGACGATTACCGTGCCGTCCATCTCATGCTTGCTGTTTTAGTCAGACAATTAGATATTTGCAGATCTACGTAAATTTCAAATCTTTGTTAAAGCATGCATGTGAGACATGGTTTGACGATTTGTTTGGTTTGGATGTGTTTAGTTCGTTCCTGCATCGCTCCAAGGTCTGACTACACGTTTAGTTTCCAATCCAACGGAACAACCCATCTGACTTGTCTAGTGAGCAAGAGAAAATCAACATTTTCAGGCTACACGGTTTCTTGCAGGCACCTGATGATGCGCATGCGTGAGAAGCATGACCAGGATTTCAGAGCGTCGTTCGTGGTCACACTCTTCTGACCCTGTGAGTCAGAGAAGTTAGGTACTACATGCACAGGACAGTAGCACACAGCTACGTACAGTAAACATCGGTACAACTAGAAACTAGCTGCAGCTTAATTATCTGGAGCGCTCTGCACGCCGTCCGTTCATCAAGAGATGGACGAACTGGCCGGGAACTACAAATGATCGATTATTGATCGATTAACCAGTTGAATTTCATCGTGCATCTTGAGGCCATGATCATCGATATCTTTGAAGCTGGCAAAAGCATCAAGAACACGCATGCATGCAGCTGTGTGCACTGGCTTAATCACGTTACGTTACGTACCATCCCACTCGGAGTCGTTCCAGTAGGTGGTGTCGCCCCAGGACCACGCCCCGATGCCAAGCTTGCTCACCGTCACGCCGGACTCCCCCAGCCTCACCTTGCCCTCCTCCTCCGCCACCACCTTCGCCGGCGCCGCTGACGACGACGCCCGAACCGGCCGCAACGCCGCCCTCCTCTTCCCGTGCAGCTGCTCCCGCCGTAGGCCATCGTCCAACAGACCGAAGCAGCACCCCACGCCGCCGGCGGCTCCGACCTGCAAGGCCATCAAGGACAGACTACACCGTACGTGCTCAGTCGCTCGCTGGCTAGCTCACTCACTCACTTACTCACTGGTGGTTGTGGATCTCTTAGAGCTCAGCTGATCAGCTCTCGATCTGTTGTTGCGGTGGAGTTGAATTTGTTTGGCCAGGAGAGGAGGGCACGGGAGGAACAGGGAGGGGGACTTGGGAGGCGCCTTGGCGGGTAGCCGAGATAGTTTCGCGTGTGTGGCTGCGTCGAGCTCGCGCGCAGCTGTCGGAAAAGAAGCCTCTTTGTTTCGGAGCTACGCCTACGTGCTACTACTTCCGAGCTGCCGACGTGAAGAACGTGTCCACCCAATCCCCCTTCCTCCGTCGTCGGATTATCGAAGGAAGGACGGACGGACGGTCCATGTCATTCTCGAGAGATCGAGCCTTGCTCATTCCAAGTTAATTTCATTTCCTCGAATTAATTATACATGCGGAAATCGAATTGTTTTTCCTTTCGAGTCCTATGAAAATGATCGGACCCTGCCTCTCGCCCTGCCGAGCCGATCGGCTGCTCTGCGTGAGAAGAAACAAGCCCATCCCAACGGATGGGCCCACCCAATCGACTATCTCTCTCTCCCATTCCTGTATAGTTCCTTCTCCAAAAAAGAAGAATTTAATCTTATGCAGCTATGCAAAATTTAAGTGAAGACAGTTTTTCCGGTACGTGATTCTATTATGTCTGTTGCCCGATCCTACTTAATATAATGGCCTACATGCTTAGAGAGAGTTTCTGATCCCGGGTACATATGAATCTGAAAATAAAAACACAAACAAAAACCACATCTAGAAGTTAAAAAATAATAAAATAATTATATACGTAAATTATGGGTGAAGTATATACATGTAAATTTTGGTTAAAAATATGAATATTTACGATCTGTGTAAGAAAAAAACAAATTGAGTTACTTCATAACAGTAAACAATAAAGTCTCAAAAAGCAGCCAAATTTATTCTTTTTTCACGATGATCATATTTTTTTACCAAACTTTTCCCGTATAGACTTCATCTCATAACCTTCATGTAAGAATTGTTTCATATATTTTTTAAAACTCTATGTATGGTTCTTATTTATTTTTTAAAAATGAGTCCACACATGCCAATGTTCAAAATAGCATTTCCCCCGACGTGTTCGCAATTATTATAGCACGGGCCAAAGAAGATGGGTAAATTGGTGGTGTTGTTCCGCATTTAATCGAAGATGTCATTTCCATCCTACAGTATGCGGATTCATGGACCGTGACTTTTTAACATCAATACATGCAACTATTTGGCCGTGGGGTGGAGACTTAATTCCCCTTTAAATACCTTGGTGTCCCGATGAAAATTACGAAATAGGGACTAGAATGGGGTTGAAAGCTATTTTGTAAATAAGCTAAGCAGTTGGAAGAGTCAAAACTTGTCTTCCAAGAAGGCTGGTTCTAATTAATTCGGTTCTAAGAAATTTATCTATGTCTATGCTTTTCTTTTTTGAAAGTATCAAAAGGGGTACGCAAGAGGTTAGACTATTATAGATCTAGATTTTTCTAGTAAATTGACAACCACAAGCGTAAATGCTCACTTGCTAAATGGTGTATTCTTCGCACCCCTAAATACCAAGGAGGTCTAGATATCCAAAATCCGGTAATAAACAATAAATATTTGTTTAGCAAGTGTTGTTTAAGCTTTTAACTGAACACATGGTATGGCAAGAATTAATCTGCAATAAGTATTTGCGGGATAAGCTTTTATCTTGTATTCAAGGCAAACCAGTTGATTCCATTTTTGGAAAGGTTTGATGAAGGTTAAAAATGATTTCTTCCAGTTCGGTACTCTCTTCGTCCAGATATATAGGTACTCACTAGACCAACAATTGCTCTATTAATATGTGGTCTATGTGACACGCAGTCACAATCATAAGTAAGTATTTTTGAATTAGAATCTAATGACATCAATTTTATGTCACATATATTACATACAAATATAGCAATTGTTGGCCAAAGTCTTGTCTTAACCAATCAAAATATGCCTTGTATATCGGGACGGAGGGAGTACTTCTTAGACTAGGAACTGAACAGAAGTTAGATTTTGGGAGGATATTTGGATTGAGGTCATTCTTCTCTGCTTTAAGTATACTTGTCTATACAATATTGTTAGGATAAACATGCTACAATGGCCGAGGTTATGAGCACGATACCACTCAATGTGTCCTTTTGTAGAACGTTAATAGGTGCCAATTTAGCTGCCTGAAATGCAACCTGTATCCAGTGTTGTTCTTACATCACAGTGAGATTTGTTTCAATGGAATTTACATGCCTCTAAGCTCTTTTCGGTCCAATCCATGTATGTCATGCTTATTAGTTCACAATTTCGTTTTTAGTGTAAACACCTATGGAAGCTCAAACTTCCTATTAAGTTTTCTTTATGGTATTTGAGTAGATGAATTATTTTGACCAAGGATAATCCAGCTAAAATGAATTGGGAAGGGAGGCAAAAATACGATTTTTGCACTAATATGAATCTATCCGGCACCTCTTCTCTGAATGTACCTTTGCATGTTTTGCATTGCAATCGATTTATCTTGCTTTCATAAGTAGTATTCTTCGTATTTTTAGGAATTGTCTGCACGGAAATGAACATAAAGTGGCCAAAATAAAACTCATATAATGCCCATATATATGGTAGTCGACACTCCACATGCACAAAGAATGGACAGCTAGGTCGAGCAACACAAAACTACATCCATGGCATACACTCATACAAGCAAATTACATCAAAATGGGAAGAACAGAAAGGGCCAAACCAAGGGCAGCAAAGGCAGGTGCAGATTCATGGAAAGACAGCAATGAACCGCATGCACGAAGAATGACCTCCACAAAATGGCAGTAGATACATGCCACACGAGCACTACATGCGCGCATGCATGCTTAGTTTATGCCGATGGGGGCGGCGCCAAGAGCGGCATCGGCACGCTCGGGATGGAGGCCGGCATCGGCGGCAGCGTCACCGTAGGCATCGAGGGCATCGGCGGCAGTGTCACCTTGGGGATGGACGGCATCGGCGGCAGCGTCACCTTGGGCACGGCCGGCACGGTGATGGCGGGCATGGGTGGCAACGCCATGTTCGGCACGGTGGCCACCGCAGGCATCGGTGGGAAGGTCACCGCGGGGACTGCTTGTACGGCGGGCATTGGTGGCAGGGCGGTCACCGTAGGCACCGTCGGCACGGCGGGCATCGGCGGCATAGTGACCGCTGGCACGGTTGGCGCCACGAGCGGCGGCTTTGGCGCCGCCGGAGAGGCGGCGGCGGCGGGCGTCGCGTCGGCGAGGTGGCGCGCCGCGTGGCAGGTGCTGCTGCTGCCGCCGACGAGCATGAGAACCACCACGACAAGCGCCGCGGCGAAGAGGGACGAAGCCGAAGCCATGCGATCGGTTAGCTAGTAAGAAGTAAGAACTAGAAACTAGAGCTGCTGCTTGATTAGCGATGCAAAGACACGCGCCTTGCTTGGCAATTTATAGCAATCGATCGGACACACGACTGACGTTTGTTAATTGGCAACTTCAAAGGTGTGGTTGTTGACCTTCCAAAATATGGGCATGGGTGTTTCTCAAGGAGTTTGGTAATCAGCTCAACTTCTTGTAGCTGAAAATCATTTTGCATGATGTAAGAGATTCTGTTGCCATGTTTAGGAAATCTTAACCTGTGACAATTTCAGATGCCAGGTGTTCTCTTTTTAGATACAACGGTCAGCACAAGCTTTCTTTGAGCAAGAAGATAGGCTCTCCTACAGGTATTTGTGATTTGTGAAGTTTGATTAAATTGAAGCTTTAGCATTCCAAAAAAGGTTGAAGCTTTAAATTTGGAGTGTTCTTTTTTGGCAAAAAAGGTAGAAGTTTTAGATTTAGAGTTAATTAGTTCAAATTTTTCGTATTGATCTAGACAGCTAGCTAGCTACTCCACGCGGACGTGAATTATCAGCTCTCGAGCACACTTGCACTCATTATTTCGATTTATTTTAGAAGTTCATTCTAAATCTGTAAAAAATTTAGGGAGAATTCAAAAATGCTCATGTGAGAATACATTATGCACTTTGCAAAGTTTTGTCAAAAATAACATATTCATTTGTGGCCTTGACAAAAATGACACGGATGAGGGGGATAAGATAGCAACTATTTATGCATCGACTCTGTTTTTTTCCTCTTTTTCTTGCACAACACATAAAAATGCATTTTTGCACAAAAAGTTGAAAGTGCCCATAGTATTGCCATTTACACGTGTGATTTTATTTCCTGAAATTTGCATGTGGAATGTTTTTTTAGCTAGGTGTAGGTGAGCATGGGGTCAAGTAGGAGTTACCACCTATTCCACACGTACATATTTCTTAGCAATGGACATTTGTCAATATTTTACCTAATCGAATGATATGTGATGTTGATTCAAGCACAGTTAAATTGTATGTTGTTACAATTTTTCATTGATTCTGACTGAATGAAAAATTGATCATATATTGTCTCGGCATGGAATTTCGCAAACTGGCCAAGAAAGGTTCTCTTGAAAATTGAATCAACTTGTATTAATCTCAAAAGAAAAATTGTATCAACTCCAAAGGAGTTTTGACATATGACCTTCATATTTGTTGATCGTTTCCTCTCAGAAGTATAAATGCTAAGAGATAAATCAATTGTTGCACCTTAAACTCGGAGGAGCTTGTAGATCTATGAACTCTTTTTCACATTTTTTGGGAAACTTCGGGGTGAATGTTCCAGTACTATCCGCCCCAAAATTTCGTACGTTTTTTTTCTGATATATATCGACGTAGTTTGGTTTCAGTTAAAAAGGTTATAAACTGCATATCCTGCAGGACGACCTAAAAGCCTTTCCTGGGGAAGAAAAAAAGACAGCAGCAAAAGAGGGGAAGAGAGAGAACCTAAAACCCTCCAAAAAGAGTCAATCATGAAACAAGAACGTGATCATCAGTTTCACAAAACACTAGGGAAAAATTGTGTGGTATAATTAACTAATTGAGCATGCGTAAAACTCAATTTTTATTTGCTATCATTACCTGCATAACTCATAGATACCTGATACTCATACACACACACTCGAGCTCGCTCTTACAGTACTAGCAATGTTTTTATTTGCGATGGACAGTACTCGATCGAGTTAGCTCAGTACATACCAGCACTCGATCCAGAGACGTACACCATGCCTCTTTATTGGTAACCGTTACATGAGACATTGAGACATGATCAATAACATATAGCATATCATGAGCTTATTAGAGCCTTGGATATATATCAAGTATCCATACTGCACTCATCACTCGCACTACCACTACTGCATGTAGGCAGGCATGCATAGAGATGGCAAAAAATTCAAGATCAATCTCGACTCATTTGCTAGTTACGCTGCTGGAGCCACATCGTGGTCGTCATCGTCGTCGTCGCCGTCGGTGCCACGGCCGCCGCCGAGGTCGTTGCTCTCCAGGCCGCCGAGGAGCAATGCGCCCCACACAAGGCGATCACTCTCATAGTCTACCACAGCCATGTATATGTATATATATCCCTGTAAATATATGTGTACCGTCGAGCTGGCTATTAGCTACTAGCTAGAAGAAATCGAGTGTAGCTTAGTAGTGAGTAGCTAGCAGCTACCTCAGGTCGTATGAAGCTAAAGAGGTTGATGAAGGGTTTGGGAGCAGGAAGAGTCGTATATATAGGCAGTGTTGCCTAGCAGGCAGATAGTGTAGCATGCATGCAGCTGCATGGCTGCTCGGCGTTGTGGATGCCACGTCGCAAAAATAGCTGTGGTCTATCGACCGAGAGGTCCAGAGGGTTGACGCAGGGAGCAAGCATGGATGGAGGATGAAGATCAGCGATGCATGGATGGAAGACGAAGATAGCTTTTTACCTTAATTCTGCAATCGGCAGGCAGGCAGGGCCGGTGTCTGTCTGTAAAGCCGGCTAAGCACACTGCACACAGATGCTCCTGCAGCAGTGCAGCTCGATCTCTTTCGGGGACGACATGCACGTCTGGGCCCGCACGATGATGATCCTACGTGGCTACACGGCGTTGGATCGTCTGTGCATCATGCGAGCAAGTTAATTAAGTGCCCGTACTAGAAAACTGATCTCTCCCTGTGTATGCATGCATACATCTCCCACGCCGCATATGTATGCATGTACTCGTAATATACAGGAGCACTAACGTGTATAATCTCTGTAGATACGATTTGAACGGTCGACACTCTAAGAGGTCATAGACTTTTTAACAATATTGACATAGACATATTTATCATATTATAAAATTTTAAATTCAAATTTAATCTACCTATCGAGCTAAAAAAAATGCTACCATAAATAGTAGTTGAATAGTAAAATTGAAATGAGGTACCTATTCACATCAGATTTTGACCTTTTTGTTTCTTAACGTGTGAATCGAATTTAACTCTGAAATTTTGTGGCATAATAAATGGATCTTGGATAATTTGATTGTCTATCTAGCTAGATTACATGAATTACACGTAAATGTTAGATTATAAGCTAGTTACTCTCCACACACGCGTAGGCCAAAAGATCTTTCGAGAACAAAAAATTGTCTTGCATGTACGTACGTTACGATTGAAAGAAGAATTAATTACGTTTCCCTTAAAAAGGGTGTTTACACGTACATACGTTCGTATGCATGTGTACATTTGCTCGAATCTTTGAGACACTACTACATACAATCGTTCTAGATTCCTACTGCATGTTAGCGCGCGTGGTTGTAAGGCTCGTCTAATTAATCAGTACAAGTCTTGACTAACACAGCTTACTACTAGCTAGGTTATATTAATTGGTTCCCCTAAAAGAAAAAACTACTAGGTTTAATTGTATGCATTAAGCTAGTGAAGCTACCTTAAAAAAAGAAAGAAGAAGAATGGCTGCTTGTTTTGCTAACACAGAAGAACTGAGATGTTCCCTAAAAGAAAAATGAAGTGGAACTGGGATCGATCCTGAACAATTAACGGAAGAGTGCACAGAGGGTGTCACACGCGCTTGAGAGAGCAGGAGATCAGGGCGCCCTGAACCGGTGGGCACCGGCGTCCGACGTGGAGGCCCGGGCCGGCGCCGTGCTCATGGCCGGCACGGTCACCACGTGGAAGCGCCCTGAACCGGTTGCCACCGGCGTCCGAAGTGGCGGCCCTGGCCGGCGCCGTGCTCATGGCGGAGCACGGTCACCACGTGGAAGCGCCCGGCCGTGCTCGTGGCCAAGCTCCCCCTCCCTGCGTGTCGACGCGCCCTGGTGGGTGGAATATCAGTACGATTCGGCGCCGAAAATTTAGCTGTCTAGGCCCCTTCACTTCTACTTTTAATAAGCTTAGCTTCTTTTTATTTTTAATATTAATTTTTATCTCCACAACGGTATCAATGTGTGTTACATATTACATTTTAAACCTACAAATAGGTGGCGTGTATGAAGCCACGATATGATACCTATCGTGATATGAGACCGTGACAGACACCTATCACATCTCTATTGCGCATAAGCTTGTTTCAGTCTTGATTATGTAGTGCGGTCATGTTAGAGTCCTATCGCGCAGTAGAGGCGCGCGTCAGGTGCCTGTTGCAGCCCCACAGCATGACAGGCGCTCTATCACGGCGCAAGTCGCAGTAGGTACACATAGGTCCGCTACGCGGATTTAGGGTGTGATATATGACATGTGTCACCTATCTATACTATTGTGGAGATAAAATTAACATTGAAAGTGGTAGAAAGCTAGATTTATTAAAAGGACTCATTAAGGGCCAAAACAGCCAAATATTCTTGGGCGCCTGCACGTACGTACGGGTTACACAGCCCGGCCCAGACAAGCCCGCTAAGATTCATATGTGTGGATCTGTGGGCTGGGTACTGCTAGGCCAGGTGGACGGCGGCCGATGCATATGAGTGGAGGCCCATCTTGTTGAGAGATTTAATGCCTACAGGCTGTAGCAGGGTTGAGCAAGTTTTAATCCTTTTGTTTTGGACAACATTAAAAAAAATGAAATTTTGGTATCATTAACCACCATCTCACTGCCATCAATCGAGTCACCTTTTCATGGACAGATGATGAGCCTAACTGAAGCTTCATTTTGAGCAATATAACACATACATTCCAGTTGGAAAGTACAATGTTATAAGGTCTATAGTACCAACCTCCCTTTTCTTTTTTCCAGTGTAGAGCTATAATGCATCACAGGTTTTTTACATTATCAACATCCCTTTGCTCTTCACAGCTAAAATGCATATCCAAATTACACATTGTGCAGTACAGCAGCAGCTAATTAATTAAACTACTGGCTCTTCTTATACTTCAGGCTTCCTTTAGGTATCTTGCTCAAGACGCCCTTGTCAAGCTTCTGGTACTGACTCCCAAGGAGCCCAAGCATGTTGTAGAGGACCTCATCAACTTGATCATGGTACTTCTCATAGAACACCGGAAGAGTGTGTGCACACACAAATCCTGAACCAAAGAGTCACGGTACTAGTGAGAAAACGGAGAGATTGTTCAAATGTTAATAAGTCCTGAAGACGGACTCAAATTATAGTTACCGATGTAAATGACAGTGAGGAGATTGCACCAGCTCCCAATGACAGCAGCCGCGAAGAACACGGCGATCACCTGAAAGAAATCAAGCTTGCTCTGATATTTGCAAGTGCTCATGGGGGACAAGCTGATAGAAGTCATCTCACACATACCAGGAGAAATTGCTTCAGGTCTCTTCCACAGGACACATCTTGAAGGCTGCCCAGAAACTTGTTCACCTGGGCGCCAACCGCGGCGCCCATGTTCGCAAACAGCTCGTCTGGCAACTCGACGCGAGGCACATTAGAAGGAGACCTGAAAATTCAGACATTATACAGAATCTTGAACATGATTATGCCTACCAAAGTTCAGGTATCAACACAAAAAAAAGTGTAGAATTGATTGGAGGTTTGCATTGTTGCATACCCGTTGAGCATGCCTGAAACGCTGGACCATCCAAACTGGACAACCATGCCAAGAACAAGCACAAACGACATAATCGTCAGGAAGTGGTAGTCGAGCCACTCGAAGAACACCCAGGCAGCTGTTGCAAGAGCAAGAACACTCGAGGATATCTTCTTGTTCCTCCACAGCAACACGTCCGCGGCTGCGATCATGGCCGCAAGCAAGAATTCATCAGCAATCACATATCATAAATGCATCAGAGATGGTATGTACGTCGTTGCATACATTTTCCACCACCCAGAATGTGATGGACAGATTTCTGGCCACCGAAGAGCTTCTTGGCCTGGTTGGACATTGAGCTTTCATCGAATCTGACAGACTTCTGCTTAGGGAGGTTGTCGGCAATGGTGTCCATGATGCTACTCATGATGTTCTCCGCCGCATTCTCAGAGTGCTCCGGCATGTTTGAGCACCCTGAAGAGAATTCTGTTCCAGCAGAAATACAAGTTAGATTAAACCTTCATTTAACATGAAACATTGAGAATCCCAAATGACAGCTCTTTCAGGTTTTTTTCCTTTTCTTTTTCTTTTTCAGGAACAGAACAGTTTCTTCAGTGTCTTCCTCAAAACAGATTCAGCAAAACTGCAAAGGTATTTCCTTTGAGCTAGCGAATCAGATCATTCCAATAAATCAAGATCTAGCTAAGGTCTAGACTCTTCACAGCATCCCACAAGATCTTCAGGCATATATATGTTTTGTAAAAAGGAATCAATACGCAAAATTCTTTGAAAGACAAACAAAAAGGATTATAGATCACTGTAATCCAAGCCATATCATCTCAGCTTCAAATGATCTGACCTGTTAAAGAGCTCCATGCTCCTTTTATCTAACCAGACAATCAAATCCTTTATTTTAAGTTATAAAGCTCTCTCAAAAAATCCTTTATTTTAAGCACACATAAAAAAGTAAAGCAACGTGCTGCATATTCCGGTCCACAGGCAACAACTATAAAATGAAAAGGGGAAGTTAAGCAGACAAAAAGAGGGATGAATTTACCAAGCAAAAAATTCGGTAGAACGAGTCTGACGACGATGATCGCAAGAATTAAGCAGATGGTGGTGAGGTAGCTGATCAGAGAGGAGGGGAAAGATAGGAGAAAAGGAGCAAGATTTTCTTTTGCTTTTGAGTGGAGAAAGAAGAGATGCTACTATTTGTTTGTTGACGGAGACAGGTGGGGCCAGTGGACTTGCTCGTAATTGGCCTGTGGGCCCAACACCTTCTTGGCACCAAACACTTCCAGCAATAACACGCCATTATCGTCGTTGACGTGCCTCGCTCAACATCAAAAACTTTCGATCGAGCAACTTGGATTCCGTATTTGCATTTTCTCAGAGTTGCTATGTTCACCGCGGCAGAGAACTCAAGGAGTTTCGTTAATATATGTTTGGTTTGCTAATTAGTTGTAAAAAAATCGTAGGGCTTTAACCGAATAAACCAGAGGAAAAACATAATGGACTTGTTTTTACAAACACTTCGCAATCTTCAATCCAAGTTCTACTTCTGTCAAAATGACGCTGAAATCCATTCTATTACATGCCAAACGTCAGAAGCGAGAAGTGCTTCTATACTCTTCTAACCTCTTTTTTGCACGATTTTTAAAACGATGCACTGATCCCAAAGCAGCTGGAGCTTGTGTTCATGGGCTTGGCCCATATCCAAACCCGCCCACCTGCCTCCAATTCTCAACCCGCCCCGTCCTCTGCTCCTGTTCTCCATGCGCGCGCGGGACCGAACGCCGCCGCCGCCGCAACTCCACCCCGTCGCCGGTGCCGCACGCTCTGCACTGCCGGCCCGCCGTCGCTGCTCTTCCGTGGTCGCCGCCGGCCGCTGCTGCAACGTCCAACCCGACACCGCCACCACCGCCCCCGCTGGCGCGACCTCTGGCTCCAACGCCGCGAACCGGCTCCGGCGCAGCACTCCCTCCACTGGTGTGGGCTTGTGTCTGCGAGGACCACCGCCGTGCAGTCAGAGTGCTCCGCGCTCGCTTTCTCGTCCGCCGCTCGCTACAGGCTGCTCGGCGGGGTCGCGTCCACGGCGACGGCCACGGACGCCGTGCCGCTCATGCCGTCCTTCAAGAGGAAGCGTGCGGCGGCCAAGGTGGATAGCGCGGAGGCCACCGGCGAGCCATCGGTGCTCGATCTGCCAGAGCTGGCCATCGACTGCATTCTCGCCAGGCTACCGCTGAGGAGGAGCGCAGCCACGGCGGGGCGTTGGGTGCGGAGGCGCGGCGCCGACGATGGGGCGGGGGCGGCTATGGCGTGTCTGTCTGCAGCAGCGGCCGGCGGCGACCACGGAGGAGTCGCGGCATTGGAGCCAGAGGTCGCGCCAGCGGGGGCGGCGGTGGCGGTGGCGGGTTGGACGCGTACGTCGCAGCAGCGGCCGGCGGCGACCACGGAGGAGCAACGACGGCGGGCCGGCGGTGCGGAGCACGCAGCGCCGGCGACGGGGTGGAGTTGCTGCGGCGGCGGCGTTCGGTCCCGCTGTGCGCATGGAGAACAGGAGCAGAGGGCGGGGCAGGTGGATAATTGGAGGCAGGTGGGCGGGTTTGGATATGGGCCAAGCCCATGAACACAATCTCTAGCTGCTTTGAGATCAGTGCATCGCTTTAAAAATCGTGCAGAAAAGAGGTTAAAAGAGTATAGAAACACTTCTCACGCCAGAATCACAATAAACGCATACACCTTATGACCTCCAATTCACTTTTGAGGATCAGCAGCAGATAAACACGTCGAGCAGGAAATACACGACGAGAAATTCATCATTTTTACTGGTAGTGAGATCAAATTTGTATGCTCCCAAGAATAGAATATGCAAACGGTAAAAAGAGCATGTTTAGAACTGGGACTTAATTTTTTTCACATCAAGAGGCTTTTGGCAGCAGTTGCAAGTCCCCACTGTTGCTTCCCAACATCTCAAGGACTTCGCTCATGGACGGTCGATCTGTGGGTGTTAACTGTATGCACCACAATCCAACTATAGTCATCTTTCTCACAGCTCCGTGGTCTCGCTACTGATCTCGCAGTCGCAGGTGGTGCCACAGAATTCATCCAAGTTGTCATATATCCAGTGAGGAAAATATGTGCCGCTACTTTCTTCTGTAAAAACATCGATTTGTTTCCGTGCTCCGACCATCTCAAGAACCACCATCCCATAACCATACAGACCAGACTTGCTGCTCACCGGTCCATATTGCCTTGACAACACCTCAGGTGCTATGTAGCCTACCGTTCCTCTGGCTCCACCGATAGAGATTTTACTATCCATTTGTTGGCACAATTTAGCTAACCCAAAATCAGATATCTTTGGATAGAAGTCTTGATCCAGTAGAATGTTCTGAGGCTTGATATCGAAATGCATGATCCGAGTGCTACACCCGCGGTGAAGATACTCAAGACCTCGTGCAATGCCAAGAACAATGTCAAAGAGTCTCTCCCAACTTAGGGCACTATTATCCTCAGCAGAGTTGCTGCCAGAGGTGTATCTCTCAAGTGAACCATTGGTCGTGAACTCGTAGATGAGACCTCTTTTTGATCCTTGCAAGCAAAACCGTAAGAGGGTGACAACATTGACATGAGAGGTTCTGCTAATGGTAGCCACCTCATTCATGAATTCCTCCCCATCACCCTTGGTGTCTTTAAGAATCTTCACTGCTATCTCGCGGCCATCAGGGAGTTTGCCTCTGTAAACGGCTCCGCAGCCACCTTGGCCAAGCTTGTGAGCAAAAGAGTTGGTCATTCTTCTCACTTCTGGGTAAGTGTATCTTTTGGGGTGTGAAGTTCCTTGCTTTTGCAGGAAGGATTCAATCCTTGGTGTGTTCCCTGGCCCCCTTTGGCAGGGCAGAATGCCATAGTATTTCGTATACCACAGAATGAATGTAAGAAATAGACACACCCCAAATAGGCTGGAGGAGCCAGCTACTGAAAAGATGGCAAGAATGGAAATGAGCCTATATAAAATTGTAATGTAAAATTAACTTGGAATATATTGAAGAATATATTTGAATGTCTACCAGGAACTTTGGCTTGGACTTAAGAGGGAGGGAGGCCACCCGGCAAACCCAAGGTTCGAATGTTGGAGGCTAGGGACGCAGCGCCGTTTCCCAAGGAAGAACAATTCTTAATTTGATGATCAGGCAGTGAAATATTTTTCATCTGATGTTTTTTCATGTGTCTAGCCATTTCTTTGCAGATTTGAAGCCGAATACAAGTACTATTCAATTATTCGGGACATAGACGAGGGCTTAGTACAAATATAGCATTCAAATCGATAATTTTTAGAATTATATAAAGCAGAGTTGGTGGTGAGTGACGGTATGTCGTTCTTGACTCCTCCCATTTTCCACTTTCCTAAAAATATCCAACAATTAACTAATCGAGTTTTTTTCTCCTTTTTCACCTTCTTAAAAATCTCTAACAAGCTGAAGTAAAGCTCATATGTAACAAACTAACTTAACTACATCTCTAAAAGGTCTCTGACAAAAATGAAACAGACTGTGTGGTCGTTGAGCCAAGACTAAAGTGTAAGATCGTAGGCCGCATGAGGACAGCATCATGAGGCCAGTCTACGCATAATTCGAATGAGCATGTTAATTAGCGTAGCCTCCATAGATTGGGTTAGTGGGTTGAGCCGACGGCTGTGCTTAACACGCTCAATATATTTTTTTTATCCGCAACAAAGCATAAGTATTCTGCTAGTGAATATGTATAAGTTATGTACAAACAAGGAAAGATATAGTTTAGAAGTTGAGTACGTGATATAAGTTCATATATAACAGGCCGATAGTATAAGTTTACTTTTTCCTTTTTATAGGAAACAACGGTGGGTAATCACCCCACCTGAAGAAGTATAGGTTCGGCTTTGTCAGTTAAAATGAATTTGGCAAGCGAACAATTTGTCATAAGTTCATATACCAAGAGCCTTTCAGTGCCTTAATTGCGTAAACGCAAGCAACCTGATCAAGTTCTTAAGGAACCTGTATCCAATTGTTTGGACTTCCACAGCGAATTCATTACCCAGCCATGGAGTGCCTGGAGAGCTACTATGCCTTATGCCTTCAAAACTAACTCAACTAACATTTGCAGAATCATTACTCAGAAATCAGAACACCCTAGCTGTGGTTCAGATCCAAGACGTAATTTGCACCATCGAGTGAGATCATGGCAAGACGGAACCGTACAGGTATTGTACGGAATATGTCGTACAAGGACAACTTAACATTCCTTTGTTTTTGACACCTAACATGAGGTGGTTACAGGGATTAGGGAAAACCAACATTACAAGTCTTCAACTCAACTTCTATTTTACCGAACCTCGGGAAAGCTTGCGAAAATCTGAAGATTGAACGTGTAGAATAGTACAGTCAGTGTTTCCCAAGGTGTTTTCTAGGATTTGTGCATCACCTCAGACATTAGATCGAGAATATTACAAGTTGGCTTTTGGTCAGTGCATCCCAAGGGCTGGAAAGAAGAAACCATCTTCACTTCTAATCTCAGGTCCTTTGATCTTTGAGAATGTGCCAGTCTCAGAAAAATAGGTGCTTTGGGTTCCACTTCCAAGCATGTTCCCGTGGGCCTGTGGGTTCGACAGCTCTATTCCCTGTAAGCGAAAACAATGTTCTATTAAAAAGACGGAATGACAGCAGCGTTTATGTGGTTAATCTTTCGAAAATAAACAAAAGAGGACAATTGAAGCAACTGGAAATGTATAATAATGTCGATATGCTTAAGAAACTAGTGATTACCATCTGTGAAGGTGCCCAATGTATAAAAGAATGGTACAAAGTGTGGAGCAAACCATACGGCACCACGTTTACAATTAAGGAAAAGAACATACAAATGATGTGCGGTTGCATGGCGTAGAACTAACTACATGCCAAAATACATTGTTGATGATGACTTCAGAGCTTTCTTCCAAAAAAAGATGACTTCAGAGTAACAGTACTTAGGCGCTTTCTAATAGTGCAGCAACAAAGTGAAACAAGAAACGTTTGCACTACCATTTCCGATTCCTCAAACATGAGCAAGTCAAGCAAACAACTATCCAAATACAAGATAAAAGTTCAATAGTAATCTAGACTTGGTAGAAGGTGTAATCCCATGTTCCACAATTGGATCAGCTAAAGGTTCATACATGACACCAATTACCTATCTTGAAGAGAACCAGAGAAAAAGGAAAATAAGAAGTCACCTGAACTGGTGTGAAGGCCAAACTAGATGTCAGACCAGATGTCGCACCACTGCTACCATAGCTCTTCTCCTTGAATCTGATAAAAGAAAGTAAAATGGAATCAAAGAGAGGTTACAGTACATGATATCATGAAAGAGGTCAAGAATTAAAACAGAAACAATATCGTGCAAAAATAATGTAAGAGAGTACAGTAGGATGCATAACAATAGTGTCTGCTGGGCTACTGGAACTGTTACATAGTGCAGATTATCCTGAACAAATTACCCTTAATAAGCAAAATCTACACTACCTAATATTTGTGCAGGGAAACAGATAAGGATGGCATAAAGCATAAAGAACTACATTGAAAATATTAAGCTCTGGGGATCAGAGTGGACATAATATAGCGATAGAAAGCTGTAAGAACTATTTCTTATTGTTGTAAGCCTTGACATATTAAAACTGAGGATCCTCTAAAGTCCAATGTTTTTGCACATTTTCCTCCAATAGTTTGAAACTTCTTGTGCTAAATTTAGAAACAGTTGGAAAAAGCACACTGGACCTGATATTATCCCATGTCTTTTGGAGTAAAAGAGCACAAGACCCAGCTCCATTATCACATGCTTATTACTTTAATATCAAAGGGCATGGAACGAAAAAGACAGCAAAATGACATACTACAGAAAGAATCAAAATAGCATACTTTTTGGCCACTTTAGCAGCAAGTTTGTTTTGTGCAGCTGAGACACGTAGCTTCCCACTTCCGGCCTGTCCGAGCATGCCATAACCTTCCCCCAATCCATCACCTGATGACAGCAAGGTGTGATCATATCAAAATGTTAACTGATGTCCATATTAAGACATAGGGAAACCAAATAACAAAATGTTATTCAAACCGTCCAGTCAATACTAACTGACCTAATGAGCTCTCCTCTGGTATACCAAACTGCATCCGGTTTGCAAGCTTCATCATATCAGTCACTGCATATCTACAGAATCAAGTTCCCAAAATTATGACAAGATACCATACTGTGTATGTAATGAATCAAGTTTCAGCATATGAGACAAACTAGCAACTAGTTTAACACAAAAATAAGCATGAGGCTGTTCAATATGTATTCTCCGCAGAAAAGAAAGGAAGTTGAGAACAGCTTACCTTTCTTTCATTTTTCGAAGGCGACGACCCCCTCTCTTCTTTTTAGGCTCGGAGTCTGGAACAGGAAGTGGTTTTGGAAGCTTTGCAGGAGGTGGTTCTTGCCACTTCTCGATCTTCTTACGAATTTCTTCTAACAAGTTCCGACCAGCTTTTCCAGTTGGATCACCTCTAATTGAATCGATCCTTGCTGCTAGAGTAGACTTTGCAGCTATAAGTCTGCAAGCACGGGTCCTCAGAGCTGGAGGGGTGCTCTGAAATACTTCGGTTTGTTCAAGATAGCCAACACGAAACTGAGATGTGGCAGTAGAAAATCCAGCAAGATTCTTTTTCTTTGCTCCAAGTAACTGAACATTGCAAGCAGGCATTTTTGCAAGTGCTCCCAAACCACCAGCAATTCCCATCAGTTTTGCGGCAACAGCACTGCCAACAATGGCAGAAAGGTTTGGTGCAATGTAACCCATTCTGCCTTCTACAAAATCAAGCACCTTCTTCTTTGCAGCATCAAGAGTAAGGGCCCTGTCACATGCTTCAATAGTTTTTACCAAATTCTCCTCAGAAAGAGGCTTCCCACTAGTTGTTGATGCTGTCACAGAGACAACCATTATAATTGCAGAAGGTAAAAGCCCTTCCAGATCTACAAGTGTTAAATCCATCTCATTTCCAATCTTCTTAACAACGCGGGCATAATCAATCGGATGATGAACAAGGGATTCCAGTTCAGGAAACTTCAGCCTATACTTGTCACGTATGAAATTATGGATTATAATGAGCTCATTCTCAATATCTACTGATAAAGCATTGCAATCAACAATAAGCTGGTATTCTGGATCCTCCTCCAGGATGAACCCTTGATTGGAGAAGTCTGTGCTTTTCTCAAGTGCTCCTTCAACTTTCTGCAAAAAAGGAACAAATGGAATTGTGTATTATCATGCATGGGGTGAGTGGAAGACTTTTGCAGTCTAAAATACAAATGAACAGAGTTGCCTGCCCTACAGACTCAAATTTAATAGACGTATTTTCGGCATAAACCATTGTAACACTGAGCACAGTGAAAGATTTTTATTTGCACCCTAACTACAAGTAAAGCAATATTCATTAATCAGATATGAAAAGAGCAATGAGAAGGAAGACTGTACAAGCCTTAGAAATTGGACTAAAATGTGTCCAGAATCCCAGATTATACGTTATTTTAAGATTACCTTTTAAACTAGTAAACAATGTTCTGGTGGAAAACATCATGCAACATCTTATAACTGACTGTGATTCCTCTAACAACATGAATAAGGTTTTACTTTTGCCAGATAAACAAAGATCAGGCTATATATGCAAGAGGGAGAGGTATTTTAAAGAAAATGGGGATTTAAGATTTTGATCACGTACTTGCATTATGTCATTATAACGTTGTGTCTTCTGCAGCTTTGAGACGCTGTCAAGATCATCATAATTAAGAGAATCAAGGTCAGGCATATCATCATCACCATCCTCATCCACACCTGCTGCCTCGGCATTCTCTTCTTCCTGAAAAGTTTGACAATAGATTAACAATTTCCCAACAAATATATATCCTTGTTAAGTATGCTTACACGGCAGATACAGAAATTAACTCACAGGAAAGGCTTCATTGTCTGACAGTTCGTCAAGATCGGCCAAGAAAGAATCAGCAAGGCTGGCCTGTGAAGTTACACCATTTAGCAACATGAGACACTTGACCACCGACAAAAAGAAATTGCAAACTTAAAATTGAGTACCTAATTAATAGGATCTGAAATGAACTCACCATGATCTGGGCCCAAGTCTTCCCTGCAGCTGCTAGAGCTCCAAAGCTAGACCTAGTAAGAGAAGGTATTGAAGAGGATGATCAGCTAAGTTACACCAAATATGTAGTGGCTGGATAGGCACTGCGAAAAATTCAGCATGTTATTAACTTCGAGTATACAGCATGGTTGTGCAAACTGTTGTAACTTTTTTGTTTGTAATGAAATATATAACTAATTAAACACTTTGCTGCGGTTCACTTGATCTGGTTTGCACTGCGGTAGCACAAAAGTTCAGCCATTAATCAACAACCCTAAAACTGGGCAGATACAGCCAGGGGCTGGGTCGAACTGAACCCCAATTTTACTTTGTTTTTGAAAATAAACTAAAATTCAGATACGCCGACGTACAGCTGATCACGTAGCCAACTAATGAAGCTGAAGCTCTCTACTCGTTGGATTACCGAACTAGATGGCCCCGTAATTAACAAATAGCAAGAGCATGCGGAAGCAAACCAGATGCGTCAGCCGCCGTGGATGTCGGACGAGTACCAAGAGGCTGCGCGGGGAAACGAAGTCACCAGCGGCTGGCCAAGGCGACGGCGGGCGTGCGGAGAGGCGACGATGCGGCCGCACGGCACGAAGCGACGGCGGGCGGCGGCCCAGCTAGGGCTAGGCGCAGGGGCAGAGCGCGTCGGGGTTGGGAGCAGCGTCAGGGGGCCATTTCTTTGTTTGATCTGAAGCCTCTGCCTCTTCTATTCTTATTTTTTTTTCCTTTCAGATTAGGACTCCACGAAGAAAACCTAAACTTAAATCCAACGGCTGTAAATTTTCTAGACCCGCCATTTCTTTGTTTGATCTCCGAAGTGAGCTAATAAATAGTCCTATTTGATTAATTCGACGTGACAAACACACCCACGATCTCCCATCATACATCCGAGCTACAACTTAAAAAGTCAAACTTGACGTCTCTATTAATCCGGCTAAACTTTTTAATTAAATTTTGAGGATGTTGCCCACCACTTTTAGACTCCTCTTTCGATTGGTTTACCAAGTTTGTGAAACTTAAATGTTGATGATTAACCTGTTTGTACTTAGGGCATCTATAAAGGTAGAGTCAGCCATTGACTATTTCATTTTTTCATGTTATTTAAAGTCGACTATCGAATAAATCATATAATGATGTTGTCTCTTGAGCTGACGCTACGCAAAGAGTCAATAGTAAATACAGCGACATACAAAGGCAACATGATTGACTATAGAAGCTCCATTCTATTTTAGAGTATAACTCTTCATGAAAAATTAGTCTAAGCTAAACTCTACACATCGTCATACTGATCCAGATCGTCTGTAGTCCTCGTCTAGAGTTGTTGATGGAACCAAATCTGATGGCCCAAACCCAATCTGTTTAATTACAAAAAATTGCCACCACTCGAAATCTATTCCTTCTTTTTCGCCCTTTACTGTCTGGTTGTTTCCTTGTTTCCATCGCGTACGTGCCGTTTCATCTTCTCCAGCTGACCGATGGTTCATCTTCCACTGTGTGGCAGAACCCCACGCGGCGCATGTCCTTCTTTCTTTCTCCGACGCGGCGACGGCGGTCCTTCTTTCTCTCGCGCGGCGCACTCTCCTTTGTCTTCTCCGGCGTGGCGGCATTCTTCTTCTCCGGTTCGTCGGACTCTCCTTCGTCTTCTCCGGACGCGATGCTGCGGCTAATCTGGCGCACCCCTTCCAAACCGAGGTATATTCCCTCCCTCTCGTTCTCCATCATTTTTTCTAGGGTTTTGTGTTCGTCCATTCCAATTTGTAGCTCAATTGTGGTTTATATGCTAGGTTATTTCCTAGGATTTTGGAATGCATCCCGTTGAACCTTCCACCGGATTGTAGTTCAATCTTGGTTACTCCGCCGATTACTACATTGATTAATCGTGTTCTCCGATTATGCTAGGGTTGTGAATTCCGATTTGATTATGGATTGCCCTTCCATTGGTTCATGTATAAAATTCTTGGCTTGTGTAATCTACCTGAGTTCACATAGGCTAATGTTGTATCGGATTATTTCCGTCTCAATTTCACGTATTGATCATGCACTGTTTCTACTGTACTTTATTTTTGTTCGGTTAGGCTTCAGTAATGTTTCATCAAAAGTTATGGCGGCATGTGTGGTCCTGCAAATTCAAATAGGTCTTTATTTCTATCTCATACCATACATGTTGACACTGCGTAAAATTTTTGTTGTTATAGTCTTTGTTTCCATCACTAACTACATATGTTTGCAATGCATAATAATTTTATTGTTACAATATTAGTTTCCATCTCACACCATATAGGTTGCCACTCCAAAATTATTTTGTTGTTCCAGTCTTATGTTTATATATCACACCATATATGTTGCCACTTCATATTAATTATGTTGTTACAGCATAATAACTATGTTTTACCAGTATAATGTTTTGGTTGCATGTCTGTGTTCCTTTTGACTATTCATAAGTAGTTACCTGCAGCTATGTACATTTTGATGTTCTTTTATCAGGATTCCTATTTGCCAAAATGGAGGAATCAAGTGTTGAGTTATTGAATCGCTTCTCTGCGAAATGATTTAAGAAAGTCATTGATAGGTTAACCGAGGCACAAAAAGCTCTTGTTCGGGAGAGTGGCCTTGGAAATCTTTTGGATATTGCCTCTTATTCTGTGCCTGACAGGTTGCTTCCGTGGATTATTGAGAGGATTACTCCAGAACTCTATGAATTTAGGAACAACCGCAATGGGACAAGTATTTTGTTCACAAAAGAAATAGTGCAGAAGGTTACAGGTCTTCCATCCGACACTCGGCATGTCATTGTTCTTGGTAGTCATGACGAATCGGAGTTGCGTGATATCTAAAAAGAGACTACGCAACCACAAGACGGGCATCAATTGCTGATGCTATTGAGATCCTGAAAATAAATATGGATAAGGAGATATTCTTGAGGACCTTTTTTCTCATAGCATTGTCAACATATCTTTGTCCTGGAACCAATAGCATGCTACGACTAGGTTATCTCGGTAGCCTCAATGATGTTGACAATATTTGTCAATATGATTGGAGTGCACACATCTTGAAATTTGTCATGAAAGAGGTCGCTAAGTTCTAGAAGAAGCAAACATCTGGGCTGGCAAAAGTAAACATTGGTGGATTTATTGATCTACTTGCCGTATGCCCACTTCACTTTCAAATTGTTGTTTTTGTACTTTTTGTTATTGTATTTCACTGAAGCTCACGCTGGGTTGGAACACTTGTTTTAATTGCAGACTATATATGGATCATTTGGATTTCCCTCCGTCAATCTTGTCCGATCATCATTTTGATTACTCCCTGCCAAGGGCGTCTCACGTGAAAGACGAAGATTTTGATTTCGTCATGAAACAGGATAGGAACAAATTATCTTTGAAGCCACATTCTTATGGTGCCCGCCCCGTAAGTTCACGCATAAATCAATTTTGTTCATCCCCTCCAATTCATGGCCCCCAATGTTGTATAGACAATTAATTTTCTTTTTTTTAGTTCCGACCATTTCACATGGCTCTTTCTACCGATGACATCAAAGACAAAGCAATGGGTGACCAGCGCAGTCATCCTTCAAGCTCGCAAGCTTCATGGGTAAACTTTTTTGTTTCATTCAATAAGCGTTTCAGTTTACATGGACAAATTCGTATGTTTACTTATCATGGATGTTTACATGGGTACATTAGTATGTTTCCATAACATATACACATTGTTATCCTTACTATCCCCTGTAGACATCATTTCAATGAATGTTATATTAAATGTTTCATACTTAAGGTTTTCATGTTTCCATTCCTATAACACTATGTATCCACCTCTCCAACATTCCCTACCTATCTTGTTGTTCATGTTTTTCTACTGTTTTTAAAAAAATTCATTAGTTATAGTTCAAATGTTTTCATATAACCCTATATATGTTTACTCAAGGAGTTTTCGTTTCATACACAAATATCAGTTGTTTCTCATTATAATTACTTTGAATGTTTCATTCATGCCAATGTCTTTTTCAACATATTCCAGGTTACTTGCTGCATCTTATAGAAAAGCACAATGCTCTTTGGGATGCAGACTTAGAAAGGAACCATGAAATAATGAGAACAATGCATGCAAAACGCAATGGATACGGAAGTTATCGATGCTTCCAAGCTTTGTGAGGTCTGAGGAGAAGCAACCCGCAGCAGGAAACAGGTACAGCTAGCCCCTCTCCGGAAGTTGTTGTGTGTGGGGATAGTGAACCCCAGGATGTTGATGATGGTGGCTCTAATAGAAAAAAGATGAACATTTCTGGAAGAGTGTTTCCAAGGTGAACATCAAGGCGGAAGAGATAGAACAAGTACGTGCCAAAAAAGATGGAAATACACCCATCAGCAAAAACAAGTCTGCTCAAGAGCCAACACACCCCCCTCTCCTTGATGTTCCAACCAAGGCAACACGAAGCCGCACTATTTTGGAGCCTGCTGAACTAGGTACTTAGACAACGCAAAATATCGTTTTGATGTATCATTGGTTCCCTCACATGTGTTACTCTTCTTTTTACATTGCACTAATTTTTTTTATTTCCCGCACTCTTCTTTTTTTTTATTTCATTCAACATTGCACTAATTTTTGAGATTGTCTCTTTTACTACACACTTTTGCCTGCCCCTCTTAAGAGCTAGTAGGGGTTAGGGTTTAATGACATATATACTACGTTGATAAATATGCAATGTCCACTTTCGTCCCGTGTTCGCCTCCTGCATGTGATTGCTCTAGAGAATACATATTTCGTGTATGCATCTTCAATCCAGATTTAAATTTTCGTACTTACCGTTAGAAATAACAAGTTAGTTATAGGATATAATAAAATATGGAAGAGTGGAATATAGGGAATGAGATTTGGGGACTCATATGCAGCGAGGGACATCCAGAAAGAGATGGAGAAGCTTCTTGGGAGTTTAAAGGCTGAGGAGGTGTTGGCGGCCATCGACAAGTTACCATTCAGATGGATTTTCCAGACAAAAGTAGCTAAGGAGGAGAAGGAGAAGAATTAGTAAGTTAGTCTTCAATAATTTGTTTTCAGTTGTAGCTCAAATTGTTTTAGAAACCTGAACTACTAGTGAATTAAGAGTTTACATTAAACTACTTTGAATTAAAATATCATTCTCTAGTGAATTAAGACTGTACTATCCTGGGTTTTCTTTCACCAGCAACCAAATAAGGCCTAAGTGCATAACTAGGAGGTAATTTCTAAAAATCTAAGTTTAAGTCGTCTGAAAGATTTATACATGATTCAAATAGAAATTGTCTCATATCTTCTTGTTTTTCAAAAAAGAATTGCCCCTTTTGTGAAAACCCCTCAACAAAAAGTTAGAGTGCAACATTACAGCTGATCGATCTACACTGGCTACCATCTGTTGCGAAGGACCAAAAGTTGGCATGATTACTCTCTCATATGCTCATGGCAATTCTTCTTCCCTTGGTTGGTTACATGAGGGGAGAGGGCACCCCTATTTATAGGATTACAAGACCGTTGGATTCTTGAGACATGTCAAGATTTTATCCCTGTACTTACAAAATATCCCCTAACTAGAACATTCCTTACAAATATCTTGTCTCTATATATCTCTATTATTTGCCATGAAGCATGATTAAATATTTATTCTAGAGTCTTCATGGCGAATATCTAGTGTCTTGTAATTTTTTCAACATTTCTAAAATCTTTCCACTTTGCCATGAAGAATTATCTCTAATATCTTCTATGATAAATATCTAGGTATTCATGAGAGCTCACACACCTTCTAGAACCTTCTTGCTACAAGTATGCATCTAATATATAGAAAGCAACTGGGCTGCTAGCTCCCTTAGCACGGCACATCATTCTTGAAAAGCCCAAAAATACTATATATACCCATTTTGACCGTTTGGACGACCCGAGTCCATTTCTCCATTCCGTTTAACCTAAATCATACTCTTTAATACCCTAAATCGGATTTATTCAAAAACCAAAATTTGAAAAAAATTCAAAAGGGGTGCAAAACTAAATCCAAAAATTAAGGAAAAATCAGTATAGGCCAAATAAAATATAAGGAATCCATTAAAAATAATAATTAGTGGAATTAACATATCTCCTTCTTTTAACCCAAAAATAATTTGAACAAGTTTGAATTAATTTGGATAAAACCCAAGTAAAAATAGTTATTGAAAATGTAAGATATAACATTCTTTGCTTTCTTAAAAAAGTTTAAAACCCCAAAAGAAAAGATATGTTACACTTATATTTAAAGGACTTTTTCTTTATATTCATATGTAGTAAATTTAATATACGTGACAGATTAAACGTACAGCGGGTTAGACTACGTCGTGCAATCGTACGAGGCGTTTAGCTAGTTGGATTGTATTCAACAATCGTTTTGTAACTATTGTACTAGTATAAGGGTACTTGATCCTAGAACTATTAAATTATCATTATCTCACAAGTGATCACGCTATCAGGACTTCGATCATATAAAAGAATAGCACTATCAAACAACAGGTGGTGTGCCGTTCCAAAAAAAAACAGGTGGGTGACATGCATCTAGTAGTTATATAAACGTTTAGTACATGACATTTGAAAGTGCATCCAGTCCCAAGGAGAGTGGAAGGATGATTATCTAGCCCCAAGGTTTGGTTTTGATGGTTAATGGCAGCCCTCACCTGTATCTAACGTTTACAACGAGTGTGAACAGGAGTTTTAGATGAACAGATGATCCATCAAGACAACATCTGACTGATGATGAGGCCAAAAAGGAGCAAGGAACCGTGAAGGTCAGAAGGGCTAGCTGAGCTAGTCTCCTGAGGCTCAGTTGCGAGGAAGCCGAGGCTGTGCTCGAGGGCAAGCGAGGTGATGGTGGCTTGATGGAGTTCAAGGACCGTGACTGCAAACTGGATAAGACCTGGAGTAGCTAGGAAGCTAGTGGATCTGCGTCAAGTGGTTCGCTGTGCGTCTTTAAAGGGCTGTCATCTTCAGTTGTTAGTTTGGAACCAGTGCCAAGATTCTGAGCGAGCTGGTCAGTGGCAGTGGTGAGTCCATTGTCCTCCTGAATCAGTTTAAGACTTGTAGTGAGCCGGCCTGTGTTGTGCTCAGGTGCTGCCTGAGACAACCGAGTCCACCTGAGTTTGGCATCTGAGACTCAGGTGGCATCTGAGACCCAGGTGGATAGCTCAGCCGTGGCTAGTAGGTTACCAAGTGTATGTTAGTTGAGTCTCAGATAGGTTTGTCTAGTGGCCCTTTGTCTGACGTGGCATGAGGGTAACGGCTAGCTGCCAGGGACTCTATAAATAGGGAACCTGGGGAGGTTTCGACCTCAACCTTTACCTCTACCATAGAAAGCACCCTGCTGTTGGAAGAGAGAGCTCTTAGTCTCCGAGAGAGTGTTGCCTGCGTGCATCCACCGTGAGAGAGAGTTGCTTTACATCTTGAGTGCTTCAGAACTGAGAGAGTTCATGGTACTGGTTCCTCCAAGAGACTGAGAGAGCTCTTGGTGTTCGTCTGCTCTAAGACTGGGAAGTTGGAGTCGTTGGTGAGCAAGCCAAGTCTTGTGTGGCTGCCTCCAAGTGTCTGTGAAGGCGATTTAGGTCTGCCTGTCTTACTGCGGTGAGATCAAAAGGATTCCACACAAGATAAGTGAACGAGGAAAGAGCACGGTTCAGTACCGGCTGTGAAAGCAGCTTCCTCAACGGAGACGTACCACTTTACATAAAGTGGGAACTTCGGTAAAACAAATCTCTGTGTCTACTTGTTCGTTTGCATGATTTGTTTTTACCTGTACAGATATATATAAAACACTCTTTGCTGCACACAACTGAGTTTCCCACCTGAGACTCAGTTGACACACAACTGAACTGCCTATCTGATGCACACAACTGAGTCACGCACCTGAGACTCAGTTGACACTCTCTAGTCTTTGTTTTTCCTGCATGTTATCTGAGTTATCTGCCTGAGTATCAGCTGCCTGTTTCAGTTGCCTATACCTTGCTAGGATTGACCTATTTAATTTAAGTAAAGCCCATTCGGTTTTAAATTTGTAGAGCCGACCTATTCACCCCCCTCTAGTCGACTCCTGAGATCCTTTCATCATTCATATAAACATTGACTTTGGCCTATATGTCTCCATTTGCTGGTTAGATCAGCATGCAACCAGCAGTAGCACTAGTTTTGCCATGGGGACGACTTTTGTCCCGGTGAACATTCTCTTCCGACCAAGTAGCATTCTAGACTGCATAACAAGATCTCAGCTGTTAAGACTGATGCTGTGTTCGAGAGGGCACTTTGAAAATGCAGATGTCCGAGAGGGCACTTTGAAAATGCAATTAGTCAAATAGCATTAGACATGTGGGGTGCCACAAAATGTCTTTACATTTTCCCACTGACTTTGCACAAGAGAATATGATGTGGAATAAATTGTTTGAAATCAGTATGATGACCTAACGTTGATGTCACTACTAGTGTCCAATTTTTCCCATATTGAAGCACAATAACACATTTCATCCTATCATAAGTGAGATGAGATCAGACTTTGTATCCTCTGATGAGAAAATCATGAGCTTCCTTGTTCTTCCTGCAATCTAAGAATTCTCGGTAGTTCTTTCTTAGCCTACATAAATACTTATAACGTGGCACATCATATTCCGACAATTCTTCCAAAAACTATTTTCCTTTTGTTTGAAAGAAAACAGGAGACTTCTTCCTTTTCTATGAAATGTAATCAAATATATTTACCATATAAATAGCAGCCCCAACAACGATTGCCATCCGGTCATGTAGGGCCTCCGGACATAAAACTGCAGAGATTGCTGGAGAACCTAATAACATCATGTATTATAGTTGTCCTTCACTTAATTTTCCTTTAAAATAGAATTATATAGGAAAAACCAAGTTTACGACATGGTTCATGGAGACCAGGCAAGTTTCCCCTTTATAAGTTAATACCTTCTATGACAAACTGATAGACCAACAAAAAGTGTTATAAATTCATTTCCTTGGTTCGCCATCATCATAACCTCTTGTGCAATTTTCGGATAAGCTTGCACACCTGCTTGTAGGTAAGTAAAAAGGCAGATCCCATTTCGGTAACGTCTCTGCAATCACACACATATGAATTTTCTCCTAAATCTGCGCATGAAGAATTTTCATTTGTTCTTTCTATAAATCTTACCCCAAAGAACTTCACAGTTCATTTGTGCGGTCCAAACATGATGAAGAACATCTAGCAATTTGCATGAAAAATGAATGTAGAGAAATAATATATCTTATAGACCAGAATGTTCCTATTATACCAGCACATAAATAAGGAAAATTATGCGGAGCTTACTCTCATCACCACCCATTCGCATACTTCTTCTTCTGCTGTCAAACTCTCTACTTCAGAAGCTCAAATAATTTTTCAGAAGTCCTCCCACTTCTTTTGGCCGTGTGGCCTCCTCGTTTTTGCCGCCGCGCAGGACCTCCGTGGTGAAGCCCCTACCCACATAGACAACGGTGTGCATGATCATAAGAAATTATATAATATGAGCTAAACTTTTCTAGCAAAATATATAAGTTAAAATTCCAATGAGAGCCGGAATTGCAGACTCAAGATGAAAGCTCCTCAAGCTGATAGTCAAAAGTTTGGAAACCTCGAGAATAAATCGCGTCGAATATTTGGCTTCAGAGGCGAGAAAGTATCAAGTACCTTAGTCAAAAGTGGGGAAAACCCGTTGGCCGGACAATAACTTACTGAAAAGGCAAATATGTAACATCATCAAATAGTCCAGCGATATACGGTCAAATATGGAGGAAAAAAGAAGTAAGGTCGGATTGCCAATCGTGGCAAATACTGTGCTACCTTGTCTAAGTTAAATGTGTATGCTTAGCGTCTCATTTCAAAAAGAAAAAAGAATAACCGTGGTTTGGGTTCATAGCAAACGTGTAAAAATTTGCTTCATAAATGATCCGTGAGCAACCATATTATGGTCCAGTAGAAGGTGCATCATGGGCTCAGTATCCAGCCCAGCTGTAACACCTTGAGTTTTTAGCGTATTTTAAAACCCTACCAGTACGCCTTATTAAAATCCTAATTCTTTTTTATCTGCATTTTGCCCTTGCATTCTCCCCGCATCAGTTCCTAATCAGTTCCTTTTTCCAGGGTTAAAGGCATAGCAAAGAAATTGCTCCATCCATAACACCAAGTACTAGACTTAGCATCCATGACATCACAAATATGAAATAATGTGCAACAAGGATGCTATTGCTCCTAAACAACAAAAAGGAAATTGATTGCGGTCCTAGTGAAACAGTAGCTACCCTAAATCCCAAATTTAACATCATTATCATCAGCTCTTCCAAAGGTACTAATCAACATTTCGAGCTGCCTAGTGCCTAGACTCATCATGACTTTGCGTTAGTGGGCTCACCTTGGTGGATCCGGAGGCAGTAAGGTTGCTGGTGAGGACGACTAGGAACGGTTGCAAGGCGGAGGTGCTTGGCGGGGAGCTCGGCGGAAGCGTCGCGGAGTGAGGTCGGTGGCGAGGCAGAGGCAGAGGCGAAGCAGATCGGCTGAGGCAGAGGCGCTCGACGAAGACGCTCAGTGGAGGTGCTTGGCGGAGGTAACGGAGGTGCTCGGTGGAGGTGTCGTGGACTGAGGTGGTGGTGAGGCGAAGGCGGAGGCGCCACCGCTCAGTCGCCTGAAGAGGCACGGGTTCTCTCGCCGACCTAGCCAGGCGTGCCGCTCCTCCTTGGCGAATGCCGCGGATAGGGCCGGGTTACCCCTCGTCGTGAGCGTCCAAACACGTAGGCGGGCTGCCCCGGGTTAATGGGTCGCATGGGCTTCGGCCCCTAGAAAAGGGCTAGGATCCCGGGGGTTTTTGGCTACCAAACAAGACCTTATGACGTAGTTAATCCCTTAACCACCTTCTATTAATTACCTCTTAACTGTAGAATTATGGTTCATAATTTAATGTATGGTTAATCCTCGGCTTTTTCTCCCTTCAAGTGGTTCATGAGAGAAGAAATAATTTTGATGATGGGTAAATTCATATATTAAATACGACTTTTCATATATGTAAGTAGATTTCTCTTACAATATATATTATAAAAATGGTGTATTGGATATACACGATTGCTATTATCTATTTAAGAAAGAGTCACCCTTGTCTTGACTTTAATCACTAAACTATGATAGTATCAGTCAACTAAGTCTGCGTTTATATCATGTTCTTTTTGTTTGACTAACTTATTGGTGGTATTAAATAATGCGACTATTTCATTAGTTTCCCGGTACTGGTACTAGTACTCCACCACGCAGCAAACAAATCCGCACAAACTAGTTGATCGAGTATCCACCCCATAACGAAATATTTGGACTAGCTTGCTCACGGCAAAGAAAAGAACAGAGCAGAACACTCAGAACAATCAATCACAAGTTAGGATTCTCCCTAACAAAAAGAAAGAAGAAAGCTAGTTATGGTTCGTCATCAGAAGAAGAAATTGATCCAACTCTGGATGGATACCCGCTCCAAGGCCCGGAGCCTTGCTTCACGTTGAGGGCTCAACCTCGACGTTGGTGACAATGGCACGAGAGCTCAAGACGGACGGGGAAGCGTGCGACTTGGTGGTGGCCTCGCCGCCGCCACTGCTGTGGCCGCGAGGGGTGGAGGAAGAGGAATGAGCTAATGGACTAGGCGGTAAATTTGATATTTTCTGGGGAAAAAATAAAAAAAGTTTAGATGAAAATAAAACATTTGTCTCTTTTTTCGAGAATTTAAAAAGAAATTTTAAAACTTGTCGGTTACCCAATATTTTGTTTAGGCCAGCCTGGTCCAATAACTTTTGATGGGCCCTTTCCTCTAACGTGTTAAATGTACTGGGCTTCTCCACAGACCCACTAGGCTTCACCACAGGCCACTGCGCTTCTCCACAGGCTCGCTGGACTTCTTCGTAGGCCCACTGGTTTTCTCCGCAGGCCCACTGGTTGGGCCCAAAATGGGTTCACATCAAGACCTAGTAGAACGGGCTGGTTTGAGTTGGGTTTGCTGCTTGCTCAGCGACAACCGCCGGGGTCCGCTCCCGGCGCTGCCGTTGCCACAACTACCAGGAGCACCCCTCCCCCTTCCCCCGGCCTCCCTGACCCACCCGCATTTCCCCAGTTGAGATCGCAATGGTCATGCGACGACGAGGGAAGCGTTTTCTGACCTGACGCCGCGGCACAGCAGCGTCGTATATTTGCGCTCTTCTAGACAGCTTCGGCTTGTGCATAAGCTGACTTAAGCTTAATTGTGCCTAGAAGTTTGGTGTGGGGAAGCGCTGATAAACTCTCATCCCCTTCTAAGCAGCTTCTGAGATTTGAGCTATGGCCGGAGGTTGATTGTGGAAAGTCTATAATACCCTTTGCCTTATTCGTTTGCTGTTTGAATGATAATAAACACTATTTTCATTTGTTTTTAGCAACTTAGCACATAAATGAGATACCCTTTGACTTAGTTTCAGAGACGAAAATACAAACGTGCACGGAAACAGGCTCTAATGCATATATTTGGGCAGTAGTTCTTACAAACAACAGACAATATGAAGAAGCTATATAACAAAAAATTTCAGCCTTATACATCACACCATACATGCATCATTGCATATATCGATTTTTCTCACAACCAAACATACAAAAGGAGTTGGCGATCTTCATTAACATTTGATAGGAACGAACGCTCTGAGTCTGAGAGCAAAATAATCTTTAAAAAGGAAGAAGAATAACACGACCACATAATAGATTCTGAAGTGTAATACTCTTTTGATTCTGAAGTGTAATACTCTTTTGCATAGAAACATTAAACAAAGCCTTCCAGAGGCTGAGTTTAGTAAAAAGCTTTTGACCGACATGTATGTGACGCCTCTACCCAGCAAGACAAGTGTCAAGCCATTTTAGATGGATTTTTGTTAGGGCGTTTTCATCTGTTGCAGCTGGAGTTTCCTCCTCAATCCCCATATCTCCTTCATATAGCGATGTGTTCAGCTCTTTGCAATGAGTCCACTTTACAGTCCAATCCTGACAAAAATGTTATGAAAAAATTGGAGAGCCCACTGAAGTTGCTCTGCGCGTGCTGGTGGAAAAGATCAGTTATTAGATATGGAATCAGCTTAACAATGCCCTTCTCATTGCTTTGATGGGAAAGATCACTCAACTTATTGTTCATTTCATACATTAAACACTGTTAGGTCGGTCTGCCTGGTTTTGATTCGATGCCTTCAGCCCTGCACATGCTAACTAAGCATGAGCGTGCATCGTACTGCAATCGCTTTTGGGAAAATCTGTTCAGAAAGGTTATTTGAGCAAACTTCAGAATCAAACGTGTTTCTAAAGCAGCTAACAGTGAGTGATTTGTAAAGTCAACTGATAGAAAATTTGCTGGTAACATTTACAATATCGCAAATTTGCACCATTCACAATATCATAGGTTTACAGCATACATGTTTACATAATTGCATATTAGGGGATTCATCACAAATTAGGACCATTCATCATAGGTTTACATAATCATTCTAAAATCTGCCGCAATTGAAAGTTCAACTGATTGAGAATCGACTACTGTTCTTGGAGGTGGTAGCACTACCTTCGGTTGGCCGGCTGCCGGCGACGACGTCTAGCGACGAATCAACCGGATGAAGCTCGGGAAGAAACCGACGGTCGAGGCTGCAGCTCTGGCCGGTTGGGGTTGTGGAGGACGAGCGGCGCTGGCCAGGGAGGCGCGGCAGGAGGGATGGTGCTTTGGGACGCGCCAGTCGGAGAGGCTGGCCTGGAGGGGCCGGCCGGGAGGGGCGGCGGGCGGAGGGAGGCGAGCTTGTCCTCGGCGACCTAGGGACGGCGGGGAGAGGTGCTGTTGGGCTGGTGGTGCATCGTGGTTGAGGCAGAGGCGACGGCGCCTGGGGGCGGGCAGATCTAGAGTGGCAAGAGGCGGCGGTGGGTCTCCAGGCCGTGGCGACCTCGGATCGGCGGGGGGAGGTGGCGTCTAGCGGCGGCTTCTAGCGGGGGGGAGGCGGTGTCCGGCCAGTAGAGGGAGGCAGAGGTAGCGGCTGCTGGCGGAGGGAGGCGAAGCGAGGCGTTCGGCGGAGGGAGGCATCCGACGACGGCGAGGACTGGGGCCTTTGGGCCGGGCGAGAGGAGGGGACGAGGGCCAGGGGGAGAAGGGGAGGAGGGGTGGCGAGGAGGAGGGGCGAAGGGCCACGAGGAGAAGGGGCGGCAGGGTGGAGGGCCAGTGAGGAGGAGGGCCGGCGGGAGGAGGCGCCGCTCTCGGGTGGGTGAGGTGGGAGGGAGTAGGGGAGGTGGAGAGGGGAAAAATAATAGATTTTTTATATATAGTAGTGGCTTATATGGGTAAATAGTTTGAACTAGTGGGGATAACGCTGTAATTTGTAGAAGTGGGAGCTAGGGAAAGCTCGGGAAGCCTAAAAAATAAGGTTTCCTCCTATCAATAGGAAAAATAAGAGCTTATAATTTAAGCTTATGCTAAGTTTTGTCTTTTAAATAGTTTATAGTTTTTTAGGATCATAAGCCACCCCATAAACTGTTTTAAAAGGGGTCTAAGCTAAATTTTACTTTCTAGATAGCTTATAACTTTCTAAGATCATAAACCACCTTATAAGCTGTCTAGAGCCATAATCTTCTCGTGCAGGTGCTTGTCGCTGAGATAAAGGAAACGTTCCATCTCTTCTTTGATATGCAGTAGACGCGGTCCTCTTAGCGCTTGGATCCATGTAGAAGTAAACTGCTACTGCTAGAGAATCGGAACAAGGAAGAGAGAAGGGGTGGAGTATACAATATATATTTTGTGGTTATTGAATCTTGATCTGCGTTACAGGTTAGAGTCTTTGCTAATATGAGTGGGATCACAGTGCTTGGTCTGTTGCTGGAATGTAAATGCCTTGCTAATGCCTGCATTGTCAAGTACTGTAATGTTCATAAGTTCAAGCTTCTATTTTTTCCATAATAACACTTATTTGAGCATGTGAGTGATACCGCATCCTTGCTGCAGAAAATCGTTTCCTAATATCTTAAGCAGTGCAACAAGAAGCCTACCTTGTTTCTATTGGAAAGAGTCGTGCGTCCGTACTGAAACAGCGACTTGGTTATGTAACTTTGAGACCACGAGGTTCCAGTCTAGGTTGCTATTCATTGGGTTCTAAATCTTTCTCTTATTTTCTTAACGTTTCTAGGTAATGGCAACCAGTGATCCCTAGATGAGATGCAAGAAGAAAATGCTAACCTACAAACAGTGGTTGATGAGGCTGATATCGTCATTGAGGAGATTGGAAGTGAGTCTGATGACCAAGCCACAGAAAAGGACTCGCATATCATGGAGCCGAAGAAGTGACCTCGAAATATGTATTGCAGCGGTGGAGGAAGGATTTGGAGCGGCGACACAGCTCTATTACATGTTCCTATGATGATATGGTCAGTTCACCACTTACACGACGTTTTGACTCGCTATGCAAATCTTTCTATGAAGTGGCAGAGAAGGCGGCAGCATCAGATAAATTATATGACTTGGTGATGGATGGCCTTCGAGAATTAAAACTGAAGGTCGATGTGCATCGTGATATGCATGTAATTCAGAAATCTAATCCTTCAGAGAGTCAAGACAGGGAGATGCCATGATGAAGGTCCTTTGTCCTGACATGAACAGCTGACATTTTACTGTTGTTGCCATGTAAGATACCTTGCTTCTAGCTGACTGCAATCTGGTAGTCCCATGACTGATAGTGTAACTGGGTTTGGGCTGTAGAGCCGTATGGTTGAGTTCGGCTTCCGTGGGTTGCCAGGGCTTGAGTTGGGTTTCAACTAGCTAGCCCATTCAGTCTTCTTGAAGCCATATGTGTATGGCTGGATAATTCCATCCTTTGTAAAAAAGAAAAGGAAACAAGGGATGTAGCTTTCGACAAAACACCGCTGCGAACTTGTCACGTGTTTAATCCTATATTGCCTGCTAAAAGTCAGTTAGTCTAGTTGAACCAGAGTGCAGTATTATAGCTTTTGGACAAAGTGCGAGCAACATCACCTCCATTGTTGGTGTGGGCTTGACCTTGAGAAATTACATACGTGAAATTGCTGTCGGAACCATGCAAATACCATGAATCCCTCTTTCCCAGAGCATGCATGGAATCAGCTGTCAAGTGTACCATAAAAAGCTGTAGCATCAAATGGCTGGGTACCACAGTAGGGGTTCATAGCAAATTTTGGTCATCTATATTTAGCTTTCGTTCTTCTAAAACATGAGTTTTCCTTTTCGTTTTCTGCTGCTGCATTTCGCCTCCCCATTCACCAAATTTAGGCTCTTGCCCAGTCAGATTCTTCTCCTATATATATCTGATACAGTTCATCACCTACGCTTGCAAATTTTTTCTACAATTTTGCCAGGTTTTGGAATCCTTAATTCCAAGAGGGAAAGTCACCATGGCCCTTTGCTACGTGACTTTCCTTGCCATCTTGTCCATCAGCAACGTGCAATTCTGCGCGTCCGTACGCCTCCTCGCTGAAAGTCCGGATGGCCAGCCAGGTGCACCGGCGCCGGCGCCGGCGCTTTCTCCCGCGGGCCTGCCGGCCAAAATCCCCGCCAACCTCCCCGCAAAACATCCCGGTGAACCTCCCTGCCAACGTGCCAACGGCGGTGCTAGCCACGTGCCACCCGGGGATGCTGGCCAACGTGCCGCCGGAGATGCTGGCCAACCCGGACTTGACGCCTGAAATGCTAGCCAAGATCCCGCCGGAGGCGCTGGCCAGCATCCCGCGGGACCAGCTCCCGCCGAACGTAACGCCGGAGATGCTGGCCACCCTGGCCGCGACGAAGCAGCAGCAGCCGAGGCAGGCCGGGAACAAGAACGCGGCGGCGGTGGCGGTGGCGGCCGCGGCCGCTGCGGCATCCGGCGCGGGCGCGGGCATCCCTCTGATCCCCAAGATGCCGGACTTCTCGGGGCTGGCGAACCTGTCGTTCCCGCCGATGCCGTCGGCGTCGCTGCCGCGGTTGCCGCGCAACATCTCGCTGTTCGGGTTCGACATCAAGATCCCCAGGTTCATCGACAAGATGGTCAACGGGAGCATCTGACGCAAGAAAGGAACGAACGACGGCGACGGCCTGGTTCTTTTTCGCCGGTGGCGGGCGCATGCACGAGCACGAAACTGTTGATGCCATGATCGCCTGAAGTTTCTCTGTGTTGCTGCCATCGTATGCACTTGTGTTTTCCTGAATTCCTGATCGAGAGTTGCTTGCAATTTTGCCTGTTTTGCTAATTTGGTAGCAAGATGCATGATTAGAAGATTGGGATTTGATGGGCTGCGCTCTTTGTGTCGTGTGTTACATACATACATCCTTGCCATTTGTTGTGAATCACCTGCAACTTCAAGAGATTGTGATCAGAGGCGGATCCATGAAAATTTTCACTGGAATCATTCTTCTAATTAAGCATGATCGATCATGTCATTGCCTTTTACAAGGCTCATTTGTTGTTTGGAAGAGAGGATTCGTACTAGGCTTAGCAAGAAGTGGCCCCATGCTTATATGTTTGGACCCGCCCTTGTTATGATCTTGTTGTCTCACAACTCAATTTACTGTACCAATTATAAGTTTAAAATTCAAATCCATTGTGTTCAGGACAACAAAAGGAGAAAATTAAGTTATGCAAACTTTTACCCTATTAATATCCCAAATATAAATTTGGGGGATACTCATTGGTTCAATGTTTCGTTCATTGTTCAATTATGCTTTTTATCTCACAACGCAGAGAGCATATGGCCTTTGCTCGTCATCTAAAGTTATCTCTTGCGAGAAAATTGTCCAAACTTTTTCCTAATTAATATCTCCAAGTGTCTATTCTTTTTTTTTATACACCTTTTACGCACGCTACGTCAGCATCTTGATGAAACCACTACGACGACGCACACAAATCATTGGATACGGATCGAGAAAATATGCCTTGTATGTCTGAACGTAGAGAGTATATGACCTTGGCTCGTCATCCAAACTTGTTTCCTGTGAGAAAATTATCCAAACTTTTACCTAATATTTCTTTTTTGCTACAGCTTTTACGTACATTACGGCAGCATCTTCGTGAAACCACTGCGACGGCGCACACAGATCGATCGATCATTCGATACGGATCGGGAAAACACCTCGCGATCGCTAGAAAAGCTGGTGATGACAGCGTGGCGTGGCGATCCGACGTGGCCCAATGGGATGGCGCTGCGCCTTATCCGACGGCATCGCGCCTCATCCAAACTCCATCCAACGCGCGCGTGCAGCCTCCACACACACCGGTAGCGTCGCGCCCTCCGACCCCACCAAGCCCCCCCCTTAGTTAACGCGACGCACACCCTACCTCCCCCGCACGTACCAGTGGTGTCAAGCTCAAGCAGCGGCAGCGAGCAGCGAGCAGCGAGCAGCCAGATAGCAGCAGCCATGGCATCCACCTCCTGCTTCCTCCACCACTCCACGGCCCGCCTCGCCTCCTCCCACGCCCCTCTCCCGCCGTCCCCCGCACCCAGCTTCTCGTCTGCAGGGCGCAGAAGCAGGACGATGCTGCACCCGTCGACTCCACGGTGATCACCACCCGCCGCGCCGCGCTCACCCTCCTCGCCGGCGCCGCCGCCGTCGCCGCCAAGGTCTCCCCCGCCGCCGCCGCCTACGGAGAAGCAGGTAACTAAACCAGAATTAATGCCCGTGCTTGCGAGCGAGCGAGAGTGAGTGAGAATTACCGAATCTTGATTTTGTTTGTTGCGGTGCGTGCTATATTTTTACAGCGAACGTGTTCGGGAAGGCGAAGAAGAACACGGACTTCGTGGCGTACACCGGGGATGGGTTCAAGCTGATGATCCCGGCCAAGTGGAACCCGAGCAAGGAGCGTGAGTTCCCGGGTCAGGTGCTCCGTTACGAGGACAACTTCGACGCCACCAGCAACGTCTCCGTCATGATCAACCCCACGACCAAGAAGACCATCACCGAGTACGGCTCCCCCGAGGAGTTCCTCGCCCAGGTCGACTACCTCCTCGGCAAGCAGGCCTACAACGGAAAGACCGACGCCGAGGTAATTGATTAATTCAGATTCATCTCGATTGCACAAGCTGAGCTAGCTGCTGCGTGGTGACCGACGTTTTGATCGATGTGCACGCAGGGCGGGTTCGAGTCCGACGCGGTGGCGACGGCCAACGTGCTGGAGAGCTCCACGCCGGTGGTGGACGGGAGGCAGTACTACAACATTACGGTGCTGACGAGGACGGCGGACGGGGACGAGGGCGGGAAGCACCAGCTCATCACGGCCACCGTCGCCGACGGCAAGCTCTACGTCTGCAAGGCACAGGCCGGAGACAAGAGGTGGTTCAAGGGAGCAAGGAAGTTCGTCGAGAACGCCGCCGGATCCTTCAGCGTCGCATGAATATGAATATGATCGATGGATGGATTTGATGAAGTTGCTCAGGGATGCGCCGTGTGTACAAAGAGGGCATATGCATGTGTGTGTTTCTTTGACTGTACATGAGGAGGATAAAGTAAGGAGAGGTCGATTTCCCTCAGGATTTGTGTGGACAATGCTTAAGAAATCTTAGTATTAATGTTTCATTTTTGTATCTTCATGTCTTGGATTAGTATGTGCTTTGGGACCGGTCTATTGCACGGTTGCCTGAATCTATATCTATATCTATACCAATATAAAAAGGAACAGTAATTTGGAATCCAATCAATCTGAGCTCTTTATCCATCTTCATCCAACGGTTGCTATTTTAATTTGGACCCCTGCTAATTAACTCCACGCTTAACTCGCTTAACTGCCTTGCTCCTGCTCCTTCACCCCCGTGGCCGCCCCTGCTCCTTCGCCCCTGTGGCCGCCCCTGCCCCAGTCGCCGCCGCGCCCCTACCCCCGTCACCGCCGCCCCTGCTCCTGTCGCCACCACACGATTGTTTAGTTGGTAAACACTACTGATCGATTTCATTATTATTTTTAAAGGACGATCGATCGCATTGTACTATCCCGAATTTCTAATGCATGGATGGCATTGCTTAATCCAATCCAGTCCTATTACTCAGTTATTGGATTAAGCACAATGTGCCAACTCTGTGCGTTGACTCGGATCTGTCATTTGTTTTAGTTCAGTTATATCAAATTGTCTTTCCAGCACTGCCAATCCAGTCATTGTTCCCCTTCCTATACTTCATGGTGTGTTATTTATCTAAGGTATATACATAATGAATTGTTACATACTCGATGGCATTTATATTTTCACTTTTGTTATGACGCAATAGATCAGAGACTTGAAACAGGGGCTACTTATTTCCTTGGAAGAACCATCAGTTTTGTGCCATGGGGCATGTTTGCTGACAAATATGGGAGGAAACCCTGCATTGTGATCAATATCCTCTCTGTGTATGGCAGATTCAGTTATGTTTAACACTCTTTGGAATTAGCACAACTTATTGGAAGGCAATTGTAACTAGGGGCCTACTTGGGTTACTCTGTGGTATACTCGGACCAATCAAGTTAATTTAATTTACTGCGTGGGTGTTTGAGATTTAATTAAGCAAATAGTACTTAGTTGTTGAACAGTCATGGTTGCATATATAATTTCCAGGCTTATGCTTCAGAAGTCTGCAGTAAAGAGCACCAAGCTTTATACTATGAGTACATTGAAATTTTCGTTGCTTGGTAGTCCTTGCTGTTTTCATTTGATTACTGCAGTACTATATATTGGTATATCGAGGGCAAAGAAATGGAATAAGATTGGTGCATTGATGTATTGCTTTGTGATATCCTGTGTTTTTTTTTGTTTTTGCGGGGATGGAGAGGCGCATCCATTTCTGCATGTTGTCTCTAATAGCTGAATCATATAGCCATATGGAAAAACTGTTACAAGCAAGCACACACTAACTAGCAGATGATTTCCTATACATGTCAAGGCATGCCTCCAAATCATTCTTGCATCAATTAGTAATAATGCTTTTATCGGTGCTCTAGCTGGATAATGAATAGTGTTCATGGTTCTTGACATTGTAGCTGAACTGTCCCTTTTTTCTTCTAGGGAACGTCTATTCCAATCCTAAATTGAACTCAAGGTTGATGACTTTGCTCAGCTTCCTCTTGAGATTGCAATTGACCATTGTTACATTTCATAAATCTTCTTGCAATATAAAATGTTATCCCTTGTCTTTCTTTGTCTTCTGGATGACGGGCCTTTAGCATCTCGATGCAACATTTGATGGCCACAAAATTGATTGGAAATTAAGATAATCCTACAAAACATAGTTAATTTTTAAACGACCCTGTTATCTCAAAATCATACAGAACACATTCGATGGCCACAAAATTGACTGAAAGTTAAGATATTCTCATCAAATGTGCAATAGCAGAATTGTTAATTAATTAGTGTGTATGCAAACTTTCAGTCATTTCTATATCACGGTTAAAAAGACTAAAATGTAAATGTGGATGTTTAAGTGTCAGGACGCCGTTCTTACACCCGACTAATATTTTGATGTACTCGAGTAACTGCTCAACATATTATACGTATGCATCTCTCACCGTTGGACGATCCGACATCGGACCAACATCTCATACGTACCATAGATATATGCATCACCGTTGGTCAAGCTGGACAAGGATGCGCATCAAAGTAAAAGCTGAATATAAGCCCAAGATCATGTAAAGACTTAGCGTCATTCTCAAGTCCGATAAGCAAAATGGTGTTAGAGGAGCCTGGCAACTGAACCCTCACCATAACGTAGTCATAAGACTAGTGGGTCGCTTGAAAGCCCAGTACAATCGTCCATACCCTACATAGCCGACCAATGCATCTCGACTAGTGGGGTCACTCAACCAATAACCATGGTACTTAGCAAAATAAAAGAATAACACTAATTCTTTACGGCTATTTCATACACTTCAATTTATACATGTATGGTGTATAGAATGCCACATTAACAACTTACATACCACAAGTCAAACTTTGCTAAATGCATTTACAGGATACATAAGCATGTCCCATACACAGTGCAGTAAAATAGCTTACATTAGATGGGACTCGAAGGTCGTCCACAGGTGATTCAAAATTGAAATCAGCAGTGGAAACAAAAAGAAACCATTGAGATGGTAGCCAAAACCATCTCCAAAAGGTGCACATAACCCACAACTTGACCGAGAGAGAAAACCCTAGGAAACTAGACATCAGAAGCAAAGTCTTCATCGTCGTAGAAATCACCTATGCTAGGTTCACCTGCAACATTTTAACAATGAAATTCCTATAAGTACTTTTGTACTTACAAAATGCATTTTTAGGCTCATCCTACTTAACTTAAGCATGGTATTGAAAATAATAATTGACTATTAGGTAATTCATTGCGAGTAAACATATCATGACATATTCATTCAACCAAGTTCACCACTCGATGATCATTTTAAACTCATTCATTTTCAGATTTGAAAAATAATGACTAACAACCACAAATTGATCATGTTAACAACCTTAAGTCATATCCCAACTTAAGGAACATCCGGGACAGTGCTACACCGTGTTATCCTGGCTCTACTGTGGAGTAGAGGTAGGGCTAACCACCCTAATCTCAAACGTTAAGTGCTTTGATAGATTGTTGGTTCACGGTTGGCCAACCAATGACACCCAAATCCCATCGGCAACACTTCTGTTGTGGGTGAAGGAAAAGATCCAACGACACTGACACCGACACCGACTAGGCTAACCACATGACGGTCCGTCTGTTGGTATCAGTTTTCGACTCTCATGTCTCATTTACTAGAGTTTTATAATTCATTAATCCATGTTAAAAGAGGACCAACTGGTCATGATCCACGAGAAAAGACTCTTAAGTGTTTTTTCATCTGTTAGAAAGAGCGCACATTTGAGGCACTAGAAAGAGAGTAGCGTCTCATGCATGCCATGCATGAAAAGACATTAAGGGACCTTGCGATGCACGTGAGCATGTTCAAACGAGCACGCAGCAAGGACCATGCAGTAATTCTGAATAAAAACTGGAACTGAGAAAAAAAAACGAAAGGAGGCCGGAACATACAGGGCTGTTTCACGGCGCACGGTAGTAAATTAGCATCTCCCCGTCAAAATATTCTTTTGAGGAAAAGAGATTTCATTAATCAGAATTATGGGTACAATAGTCACCAATCACTTGGTGAGTTCCTCAGGGATGGACAGTTCACTCCATGAATATATTTAACCACAAATTAAACGGAAAATTAAATACCATAATTAATAATGCTATTTATACACAGGCATAAGCAAGACCGAATGCATGCATGCATATGATCGATCGAGCAACAATTAGTTAACCTCGAGCGGACACATGCAAGGATCCTATGCACGTATATGAATGATCGATTTAGAAGAGGAGCACCCAGATAAGGAGTAGAGGGGCTATGATTATCATGAATGACACCTGCGAGTGCGACGCTGCCGAAGCTGCCGCCGCTGTCTCGAACGTCAGCATCTTGCCTTGGATGTCGTAGATCATGTTGGTGCCCGTCTGCAGCAGGCTACCCAGCACCGACACGCCATTCGACGGAAGTATGCTCAGGCAAGTCTTCCCGTCGGCCGCGAAGAAGTAGTTCTCCATCCTGAGCTCCATCGCCGCGCCGCCGTTCAACACCAGCTTGAGCTTCGGGACGACATTATTGATCTTGTCAAAGTCTGTAGTCATGTAGCAGAGCTGGTAGGGATAATCGCCGACAGGATTCAGACGCTGCTCCTGGATCTTGTTTACCAACGCCCTTCTGAGGACGCTGTAGGCCGCCACCTCGAGGTAGGTCGTGGGGAGGGTCGTGCTCAGGTACACCCCGCCGGTGCCGTCCGACGCGAGCTCGAGCGCTTTCGCCGGGAAGTCGCTCAGGTCCTGGCCGTCGACCTGTATGCCGGTGAGCCTGACGTAGTAGAGCTGAGGATACATGTTGCTCGTGAGTAGCGGCGTGGAGCGGCTGCCCTTGGTCTGCGGCACGGCGTCATCGCCCAGACGGATGACGCTGTTCGAGCCGTCGGTGTCGTCCGTCGCCAGAAGCTAGGAGAATTTGGAGAGCTGTTGCTGCGACACGAGGGAGAGGGAGGCGCCGCCCCTGGCGAAGCCGATGACGCCGGATGCGCCGGAGGCGGAGAAGTCCGATGAGCTCTGTAAGCTGCAGCCGAACACCATTGGGAAGGACACGGACGTGTTCCCGAGAGTGAATGTGTCGGCGGCGAGGATGCCGGACGAGTAGACGGTGGAATCGCTGTTCAAGGCGGTGTATCGGCATAAGTTGTCGGAGGCGCAGACCTGGGTGACCATGCACATCGGGTGGTAGCAGGGTACCGCGGCGAAGGAGGTGGAGTCGTCGGGTCGGAAGGTGGCCATAGTCTTGCAGCTGCCGCCGGTGCAGGCGGCACACTGCGCCCAGACTCCGGTGTAGGTGATGTCCATGACGAAGGAGATCTTCTGCTTGGCAGGCGTCCCGACGTTGAGGCCGAGGACGACGACGCCGACACCTCCGGCCGCCGCGCTGCCAAGCTGGCCGCCCTTTTCGCTCTCGCTCTTACCCTGCTGGGAGATGTCCAATACACCCTGCTTACCTTTCTTTATCACGTAATCTGTGACCACCTTTTTGATGATTGGGCGCGCGAGAATCGTCGCGCCGCGAATCAAAACGGTGCGGCCGGCAGCACCGACGAGGCAGGCGTGGGAAGAAGGAGAAGCTGGAGAAAGAAAAGCGTCGACGAAGTTACCAGTAGCGCCGTCATGGCGACTGCACTTGGCCGGCCCATAACTAGCTACCTAAGCCTAACTAAGCTAGATCGAATCGACTCCTCGATTCCCCCCTCTTCTTGCTTCTTGTTGCTTTCCTTTTGCGATTTGCTTCTTGTGGCTTCTCTTTGCCATCGAGAGGGGTCTTCATTTATGCAAGGAATTAACCACCAGACTAAAACAAAGTCGTCTCTAATTAACTTGTGGTCTTACATAAAAAAGGAACCTAGAGATCTACGCCGGCATACAGGTCAACGGTATGCTTTTAGCTAGTCTTGCATCTCCCGGTCAAAATATAGTTCACTTAGTTAATTTACTGATAACTGCGCTGCGCCATCTTCCATGAAAGAGTGACTTATGGTCAACGCCCATTTAGCGTGGTTGATTCAGACAACCCAAATGCTATGTCTAAATAATTTATTTAATTTTTTTTATTTTATATATAGTCCATTCTATACGTGATTAAATTTGCCTCTTCGGTTTGCATCATGATAAACAAATAGTCCAAAGGTACTATATATGCTTTCTCTTTTTCACTGACACAAATTACTGTCTCTCACTATCCAATGTCTCTCAGCATACATGCATCAATTAATTTTATTAGTTACTTCTCCCTTGTACTACAAACTACATGCACACATACTTCTATTTGGGCAATACTACCAGTACACTATGATCGTTTTGCTAGAACAATACTGTGACTTTTCTACATAGATAGTACTATTAGTTTTTTAGTCAAATACTACGAGCTTTCAACTTAGACACTATCACTTTCTACTCGGACAATTCTATCACCATTTCACTTGAACACTACGATCTTTCAACTAGGTCACTACATACTTTCTTTCTATTCGAACAATAATACTAGCTTTCTACTCGAACACTATGAGCTTTCAACTATGTCGCTACGTGCTTTCTATCCGGATAATACTACAAGCTTTCAACTACTATTACGTGCTAGCTTTAATTCTATACGGACAATGCGACAAGCTTTCTACTCAGGAATTCAAGCTTTCAACTTGAAAATTATAAACTTCTGTCATATTGAACCATTAGTTCAAACTTCAGACAATTAACCAAAAAACTAAATGTAAGAAAATAACTAAACATTTAATAATGTGGCCATGAGCTGAAAAATCAACTTAGTTCATCTGCCTCGTTGTATGATTTTCAAAATCTGATTTTTTTTGTTACATAGAAAAACTTTGCTAATCAATCTATGTATGTAAATGTAAGACCTTGGGCTTCAAAACTAGAAAAAGAAAAGAATTTGAGAATTTAGAACGTAGCACATGATCACAATTCAATAAAACCCCATATACATACTGTGCATATGCCTATAGCTATACATGGAAGAGCGGAGGTGAGGTCCATATCGTGAAAAACGTGCATGTGCCTGGAGGCTAGAGCCATGCATGAAGACAAAGGTGAGCTCCACACGATAATAATATGGTTAGAGTTAACCGTGGGTGCGGTTGACCGCGAGGAATGATTCTTGTCCATGAAAATATTTCTAGTAAAGCCTCCACGAAAAATCTTGCGTTGGGCCACGTAGTTCTAGCTAGCCTGGTGTCAACAAGGATGCAAATTGGCCAGCAACTGACCCATTCCACCGAATTGGCATTCACCTCTCACGCAATTGCCGGTTTACTCTCGTAATCATTTTTTTTCCTCTAAAACCTGTAGTGGCTTTTAATTATATCTATAAAAGTGTATACGCGTGCAGTTTTTCTACTCATAGTAGGCTGTCTATATACTATGTATGACGTCTAAAGGTTTCCAAGATTTGTGTAAGACACTTTAATGGTTATTTTGCATTTACACTTTTTTATTTTCATGATTTTAATGATCTATTCTTGATTATTTTAGAGAGAGATGAGAGAATATACTTTTGTGTATTATTTGTTCATGATTTTTGTACATGAACAAAAGAAATCATGAACACAATATTTTATTCATGAACATGAAAACATTTGGTTCATGAATGTGGAAAAAGTTTCTTGATTATTTTGTTCACCAACACAGAAAAAAACATTAACACAATATTTTTTGTTTGAACATGAACACTATCAGATGAATTAAATTCCCACCCAATGTTACTAAGTATTATAATATTTTATTTATTTATGAATTAGTTATGTGCTCTCATGCTCAGGAAAGAGGAGATGGTAGATGAATAGATGGAGAGAATGGAGGACTTTGAGAATGAGAAGAAGATGAATTAAGAATCTTTTACAAAATAAAAAGGGTTGCCTAATAAAGAGTGGATAGAGTTAGGCGTTTTTAAAAAAATCTTAGCACAAATCTTAAAGTAGTTTGGATGGTGTAGATAGTATGTGAACGTCCAATAATGAGTGAAATTATATTTGTAGAATGTACACACCTCTAGAGAAACAATGGAGTAATGCCTCCTTAGTTCATACGATTGTTTGAGTACATTTCTATTTAACAACGAGTACAAACTACCATTCTTTCTTAGAAATGGCCAAAGCTGTAGCCCTCCCAACATGCGTAAAGTCGGACTACGGAAAACAGAGAACATGATAACGAGACACAGAGCTGAAACTTCAAACATCCCACGTTCTAAGCAAACAATTCAGAGATCGGAGAAGTATTCTCTTCACGTTATCTTCAAAATAAAATAAAATATCCCTTTCTTCTACCTTAATAAACGCCAGGGCCTGACGTAGTATATATCATCGTGATCCAGGTATATGTAGCCCGCCAGTTCTCTGCGTCCACTGCTCTTAGTGAACACCTCCTGTACTGCTATCAACCGCAAGCGCTTGGCTACTTGCTGCATTCAAAACCAATTGCTCGATTATTAGCCTCCTCCTGCAAAAGCGATCGGTGCTGTAGCCAATAACAAACTCAAATTAACAACACCTTAGAGGGATCAAATGACATCTTAATTATTTCGAAAACAAGCTGCATACCTCCAAGTAGCTGAGATAATTGAGAGCCCCAGCACCAACTAGCACTAGCCGTTTTCTGTATTCTTAGGGCAGTCCCAATGCTCCAATTCAGCTATCTCTTAAACCATGCCACTAGTTATGAAAGAAAGAGAAGAAAACTGTCTCTTAATTTGGAACCGGCTCTTAGCGGTGTAATCGATGTAAATTAATTCTTAAATGATCCTATGTGACTCATACGTGTACTACTATGTACTAGAACTATGCCACAAACATGTTACAAGGTTAAAAATAGTAGTATAGATCATAAAATATAATAAATAAAAATATTTTAGATATAATATTAAGATACAAGCCATTGAGAAGGTTGTATCTAAACAGTTATTTAATGCCATAAGATACAACCTAAAATACAATGTATTGGGAGTGTCCTTAGGAGGCAAAATTAGGCGATTAATTCTAGTTCTTGTCAAGTGTCAAAGTGAAATGATCTCGCCAATGGGCTTGTCGCCCAGTGAGGGAGCGAGCTTGTTTACGGTTGTAAATTCGGAGTAATGGTGTACGTGGGACAACGCGTGAAGATAGATGCTTTAAGTGGAGCATTGTCTTTTTTTTTACGAACCTCGTCAAGAGGGTAGATGTTCCCACAATTCATTAAGTAGAAAGAATGGATCTGTTTATGAGGAAAACTAGGCCAAAAATCACACAAAACTCGGTTAATTAAAGGAAAACCAAGCAAAAACAATCACTCAACGGCCACACTACCTAGCTAAACGAGGTTTGAAGCGCGGCTAGACGAACGAGCAAGTCAGCAAAGGCCAACCTAGCTCAACACAAACAAACAAGGCTCTTGCCCCACTGACACTGTCAACCATGCCATCATCATCACCCATTGCGCCTATGACCTGACAGCTCCAACTTCGCTGCATCAAACCATCAGGGAGCAGAGCCCCATCCTTCGCCTTGAACCAATGCCGAACTGAGAGCACCATGTCTGCTAGTTCCATCACCGTCGGAGAGAGAAGCCAAAACCGAAGGGAAGTGGTTCCGGACCTCTCCGGCCCACAAGAGACAACAAAAATGTACCACCCCAAGCTAGCGTCGCTCGCGCGCCAGCCGCACCTGATGTGGCCAAGCCTTGTGAATCGAAGCCACCGACCCCCCACCAATGGCCACTGGCCTGCAACGCACACAACCAACAAACAAGGGGTCAGGTCTCCAAGATGATGCCTCCAGAGAGGGAACGACATCAAAGGCCCCACCGTCGTCTGATCCGGCGAGCTGGATCAAGGTTTTCACCCGGAGAACGAGACCCAAGGGTAGGGGATGTGTCAGAGCTCCACGCCAACACCTCCAAGAAGGAAACGACCCCCGAGAGCGCCATCATTGCCAACACCGACAAAATTCGAGCGAGCTTTCACATAGAGCATGGCGAATACCGCTGCCATCGGTCTGTCGAGGACAGCCCTCCAAACCACCCTAGTGTACACCGCATTCGATGCCATTAGAGGAGAGCCACTATGCACTCGTCGAAGCCTAGCACCCCCCAGATGCCCATCTGCAGCCACAACGCTACCTAGGGGCTCCTCTCCCACCATGCCAACCGCCAAACCCTAGGCTCGGCCGCACACTCGAGCCCGCACTGCCAGATCTGGACACGGGGCATGACCCCGCACCAGATCCACGGCTAGCGGGCCCAGTAGGACAACGGAGGCCTCCACAACACGGTTCGAGTTGCCCGGAGCCATCGTGCCAGAAGCCGTAGCCAGAACCCGGGGGCTCTGCCACTCCATCATGGCCTGAGTCGCCGCCACCCGCAGCCGCTGCGCCACGAGCCCAAAACTTAGGGGCACCGTCGTTCCTCCACCACGGCTCGAGCCGCCACCGAATGCCACAAGGGCACTGCTACGGCCGCCGCGCCATGAGCCGCCCTGGAGCACTGCGCCATTTATCGGAGACATCACGCGTCGCCCGGCTACCGGGGAATGAGAGAGGAGCCCCACCATCGTTGTCCACCGGACAGGCTTCACCTGGTAGCCTCCTCTAGTGACAGCGAGGGGAGAGGGAGAGGGTTGGGGAGGTGGTCAGGCGCCTAGGGTTGTCACCCCCCCCGAGTCACCCAAGGAGAGCGATACAGGGTCTGCGGGGCATGAATAGCACATTGTAATTCTCTTTTCTTTAAGTGGAGCATTGTACTCTTGAGGAAAAACAAGAGCGAGATGATATCATTCGTACCTTGAGAAATAGCATTTGCCGGCATTGAAACTATGTATACAGTGCTTGTCGTGGTCGTCCCTAGGTATGCCGGCGCCGCCATAAGATGTTGGAATGGCTTTGCTGGCGAAGCAATGTCCATATCACCCTCGAGCATCTTCACCACCTCTCCCATTGGCAGCCTCACCTTCGGCTGCTGCTGCTGCAAGCACCGGAATGCTTCCTTGCATATCCTCTCTGCTAGCTACCTGCGCAGCTGCTGCGGCTCAGCCACGCCATGGCCCGGTGGTATCACGAGCTCCATCAGCGTGTCACTCTCATACTTGGTCCACACCAACCTGGGGAACCACTGCTGGCTCTCCGGCGCGGCCTCGTCGAAGTTCCTCCTCCAGCCGATGACCTTGAGCAGCAGCATGCCGAAGCTTTACACGTCGCCGTCGCACTTCTTCGTGACGCCCGACTGCATCCACCATTGTCGAGATGTGCATGTCGATGCAGTCCATCAGCCGCGTGAGCCCGAAATTGGCCACCTTGGGCGTGAGGCTGTCGTCGAGGAGGACGTTGCCGGGCTTGATGTCGTAGTGCACGATCTTCTGCCAGCACTCCTCGTGCAGGTACCTCAGTCCCCTCCCAACACCTGTGGTGATAGCGGCCGCCCTGACCATGCTCACGTCCGCATCGCAGGCGCGGTCGAAGAGGTAGGGGTCGAGCACACCGTGTTCCATGTACTCGTACACCAACACATGCGTGGCATCGTCGTAGTAGAAGCCGAAGAGCCTAACGAGGTTGATGTGGTGTGTCCTCCTGGTGGTTCCCATCCCCGCCATGAATTGCTCCTCGGATGTCCTCCGTTTGAGGCCCTCGTGGAGGACTTTGACCGCCATGATGAGGGTGTTGGGTAGCGTGCCCTTATACACTGTGCTGAACCCACCGGTGCCGAGGCGGGAGTAGCCGCGTGTGAACCCGGCGAGCTACTCCGGCGTGTACCGAATGGGCCTCTCGCTGGCCATCACCGGAGGAACCTGTAACGCCTTGATTTCTAATAACCCAAAATTAGGGTTTACAAAAACCTTTTGTGCTAATAATGTTAACCCAGGTGGAGCTAACTAAAAATTTCGTCGACGAGTTATGTGAGTTAAATCATAAGAATAATACAAAACTAAAACTTTTTCCCTTTCCCTTCTCAACGGCCTCACCGGCAACTGTATATTCTTATTCCCTTCGACCCCTGTTTGGCTTAACCCGGCCCTAATCTACTTCTCCGAAGCCCCGGCGTCCTCTTTTCTCCCGCGCTTGTGATCATACACCTCATCTCCACCCCCATTTCCCTCCGGAACCCTAGACATCGAGACCCTAACTCCTCGACACTTTTCCTTTCATGTTGTCGATATAACCCCAGACCAATGTCCGAAGCTAAGTGGTAGCAAAACACTTTGGCAATATTAAAACATATATATATATATATATATATATATATATATATATATATATATATATATATATGGCATAATCACCTTTCTCGTGCCATGCCCCTCCCCATGATCTTCCCCATGCCCAAAAGGGGAGATGTGCAAATATATATATTACACCCTGACCGTATACGTGTATATGCAACCTTAACTTCGCTCTTATGATCTATGGGGATAAACCCTAAATCTAGTTGACCATATGCTTCCAAAGTATATGGGGCATCCATATGCCCACATTTCCACCATATGGTGTGACATCCTTGCGGCCTATCGGCACCATCGGATCTTTGCTCTATTTCTCCGATACCTTATTACTTAAAGACCAAATCCTAATTACACATACCCATAATCTTCCTCCACTCTAAAAGTATCCCAAAAATCCCTGGAAATATCTTGAGTGTATTATAAACCCATTTCTACAAAAATATGGTGAGCTACAGTGTGAAAATTTCAAACCATTTCGAATTTGAAATTTAAATATAATCGACTGTTGAACTACAACCCTTGGAAGTATTATTCATTAAAATCCCAATAAACTTCCCAAGATTAACTGTAACTATATTAGACCAAATATGCAAAAATATGAGGACATTTGGTTTAAAAATATTAAAATAATTCAAATACCGTTTTGACCTGTTTTTGAAAAATTAGCAAAACCGTAAGTTTGAAGCTTCAGAAAAATCACCAAAAATCATGGAGGGTATATTTTATCCCATATATCTCAAACCATGCCCAGGAATTTTTCTCTTTTCAAAAATTTTAGAAAAAATTTAAAATTTCATTTAACCCTATTTTGAATTTGGCCCAAATTTCACTAATTTAAACATCCAAAAAATTTAATAATTTTTGGAGGACCTCCTCTCCTTATATACAACCCATTTTTTTGCAAAGAAATACCCTATCTTCTACTCAAATTTTGACCACGAAAATTCAGTCAAGAGAGTCACAAGTCATGCACTATTTTTCTCTGTCTTCTTCGCTGCTGACCTTTTCCCTTTGTCCTCTTTCCCTTGGTTGGTTCCTCTCTTGAGCAGCAGCGAGACCCCTATTTCCAGCCAAGTCTTGCCACCCCACTCTTCTCAATATAAATCAGTGCTAGATTTCCTCGCATCTCTACAGCATTTGCCAACTCCCATCTTTACTCCTTTACTCGATTGAGCTACTGCCATGAACATGCATTGAAATCTCTCTTGTTTGCTGCATATGTTGGTGCCCAACTCCACTATGCTTCACTGCAGTGCTGGCCAAGTCACCCCCCTTGCTCCCCTATATCTACCTCATATCCTCCAATACCGAGCACTGATTCCCCAGTAGTTTTTCATCTCCCCCAACCTTGCTCTCTGTAACTCCCTGAGCTCCATTACTCCTTGCTGCCTCGTGTCTCTATACTAGTTCCACCATAGCTCCTTCATCTACCTGAGCTCCCTAGACTTGTTGCTTTCCCCTATTCCTCCATGCTCTCTGAGCTTCAACCGAGCACCCTTCCAAGCTCCAGCTCTCTCGATTCCTTCTTCACCACAACCTGAGCTCCCTTCGCTCCTTGCTTCTTCCACTTGCACCTCACCCGAGCAGTCGCGCCGTCTTCCCTCGGTTCCTTCAGTAAGCACAGGATTAAAAGCTCTAACCTTCAATCTTGTGTGCTAAGCAACGGCTAATACTGTGCCCAGCCACTGACAACGCGACCCCACCTCAGGCTAGGTAGACGCAAACTCACTTGCTACGTTTTCCTGCCCCGAAGACGTGTTCTTTTCCTCGTTCATCCACTGTCTGTTTCCTTTTTATAGAAAGCATAATGTTCCTGTAAACCCTATGTTCCCACATTCCAGAGCTAAAAGCGCACTTCACAAATTTTTGGCATTACCTTTCTCTCGGCTGAAAACCCCGGTAAAGCTTCAGGAGACGATATCCCATCCGTCCAAAATCCGTGTAACTTCGTTCCTCTTATCTCCTAAACTCAAAGCTCGCATTCCAGCACCAACTTCATAATTTTTGGAAAAACATATTTTCTCTAGCTCTTCATAATAGGCAATATATATATTCTGCAAAGTAGGTCCAGGGCATTTCCTTAAATTCATAAAGTGTTTTCAAATTATTGTACACCTTGGTCTCAGGTATATTTTGAAAATCCAAAATATTTTCCTTTAAAAAGCTATGGTACAAGGGATACATGAATGAATCTCAAAACCTTGAAGTTAAAACCCTCATGTGCCTAATATCATGTTAAGTGAATATATAAGTTGCCATGATCATCCAACCCTAATCAAAACTCAAAAATATCGCAACCTAGTTTCATACCCATTGACTCCCGAATAAACCTAAAACCAGATGTATGTCCACACTGTGCCCGCTCCATTACGGTAGTAGCTAAATAAACCCTAAGTGCAACGTCCTTGCTATACTAATCTTAAACGCCCGCTAACTCTCTAAAGCTTCAAACATCAGTAACTACCCAAGCATGTAATGTGATGTGAGTGTAGTCCGCTAGTTTTTCATTTGGTGTTATTGGGTTTTGCTTGCACCATTGTTTATTCGATGCTCTTCCGACATGTAGTTCTAATGTTACGACGAGTCACGCATAGAGGACCCAGGACAATTGCCATATCAAGCTCAAGCTCGGATTAGGCCAAAACCTGCCAAGCAAGCATTCCCACTTTGATATGCTGAATCCCATATATGTGCAAAACTTAAATACTTTGTTTGCAACTTTGCATGCTACGTGTGTATCAAAAATATTTTGTGCTAGGCCTAGATATACCCTATAGTTGCATACGACATAGGTCCAAGAATCTGATCCTTGTAACCCTAGTAATACCTAGCTAGTCATTGTATGACCAGTAGAATATTAAGGGTGTAGACAATAGCCATGGTTAGACCTACTATAGAGAGAAACTCGATTTATTCCGATTCACGCGAACCACCATTTGGCATGGGATTAAAACCCTTGGGAAGGCATGTGCCTTCCAAGGTGAATATTTGGAAAGTGATGTTTGCCAAAACCCCAAAATAAAATGAAGGATGATTTTGATTCGGGTGAGAACATTAAGAGGAGATCGGAGGAATGGTTGTAGCATGTAGGGACATGACTATGAGGTGATGATGTGCAGTCTTGCTCGAATCAATTAAGGACCGAGCCTAAGTGCCACTCGACCAAGTTCACTCCGTACGTCCATATGGCCTTTGTGGGAAGGACTTGACTAAATACCTTGTCAAGTGCTAGTGTCTGAACCCGTGGGTAGTAGGAAGTAAAGTGCTAGGTGGATGGCTATCCCTAGAGAACCTCCATGTAGCTACGTAGGGAGTTGTTTGACACAAAGATGAACCCCTTTTTCTGTCTATGTGTCGAGGACCGTCGAACATAAAGTGAATCCGGGTAGTTCATCTAGTGGGTTTAACTCTAGTACAAAAATGGGGAAAATGACTCGTTGTAATAACCCTACCGGCATCCCTCATGAAGAGTGCTCATTTGGCCATGGTAACAAGAGGGACTTACATTTTGTGGGTAAAACTGTACAATCTCTGTAGAGTGTTAAAAATCTATTCGAATAGCCGCGTCCTCGGTTATGGACATAACTTGGCCAAGCCACACATTGGTTAGACTAAGTTTTAGTTGTGAAATCTAGGGAATGAGATTAAGGACATGGACATGACATGTCCGTAGTGTATAGTTGGAGCTACAGGCTGGTAGTGAGGAACTGCAGAAGTGAAACCTAGCCCGTGCTGCTAGGCAGTAGCACAAGTAGGATTTAAAGATTACCTAAGACGATACAAGGGTTATCAGCCTCTAGTCGACGATTGCCTGAATGTAACTTCCGGCACCAGATACTAACCCATCAGAGACGAACTTGCTTTCAGAAATGCTTTGAATCTACTAATATCATATTTCAAATGAGAACTTACTTTCCCGCTCAACATTCGATTTAGGGTAGAGCCACTTTCTTATTCAAGCCTTGCACGAAATACATCTGTTATACTCTCGATGTGCGATGCTTGCGAGTACATTCAATGTACTCACCTGACTTGTTGATTTGGCCAGACAAAGGAGACGCCGATTCTAAAGACGACTATTATATTCGTGAAAATTAGGGCGTAACCCCAGTCGATTGCCAATTAGGTATGGCATATTGATGGGCCACATCACCGATTGATTTTCGCTACAAGATTTTAGCCGTTGGGTTACAGGTATAAGACCTCGACCTCGACGGTTTATTTATATCCCATATACTGAAATATACATACATGACAATGATATACAAGTTAACTTGTGTGTACCGGCTACTGATCATGGGACCGGTATAGTAAACATAAGAGATTATCTGGCCTTAAAACCGGGTACGCCACAGAACCTCTCCACGGTGGCATCCCTCATCTCGTGGTCTGGCACCACCATGTAGTGTTGCATTGCTGCCATGGCGCCTTCCGCGACAACGATATTGGTGCACCCCACGACGCCTCTAAGCACGCGGTAGACCATCATAGCGACAATCACCAGTAATGCGATCATTGCGATCGCTCCTACAAGAATCGGATCGAACGAGAGCAAGCTAAAGGAAATTAGAGGTTGTCGTTCGATCAGAAAATGAAATCAGCATTGCTGGTGCGCACCAAGCAGCCAACCGTTGTCTTGTGTCGATGCCATCTTCTCCGGCCGGCCGACTGGTGCCGAAAGCAAGCCTCAGTGGCAGTGTGCCGCATAGCTGCAACTAAATCAAGCAGGGAAGATGAGAAGCACGGAGGCACTTCAACTGACGTGTTGCTACGTCCTATTAGTAACCTGAAATGTATATCCTAAAATGGAAAATACAATTTCACAGGTAGTTGAAGGTCTCGAACCGATCACAGTCCTTCATTTTGTTTTAAGATTCTTGCTGAAAATTTGCAAATTGAACTCCTTATATGTCCTCTTCTCATTCTCATATCCTTCTAATTTTGTAGATACAGACCTACTCATCCATCCCCTATTCCTTCCCTCTATTCTGAACATGGATCGGCACGAACAAACATTGAAGAAAAAAGATAATCTTGAATGAACCAAGATAACTCATGAACATAACAAGTATTGAAACAAATCTAAGAACCAATTTTTTCCCAACATTCCATATTCATGAACATTCACCATCAAGGAATGGATCTAGAAATATCTCAAAATTCTCTTATTTCTTCTCTCTCGCACCGATGAGCTATCTGTGCTGATTTTGCACAAAAACATGTTATGAACTGATTTTGCTCGAAATAAGAGAAAAATTATGAGCATTTGGTACATTCGGTTCATACAACAACAATCATTTGTACAACCAAGATTCATGAACCGAAATCGTGCACATTTATATCATAGATCACAAGCAAATTTTAGACATGAGAACATAACAATTGTGAACACAATGATCATTTAGGATCATACACATTTGTACCATCACATCATTAAAAAAAATTGTACCTTCACACTTCAAGAATCTGAAACAAACAAAATCAGATGAGATTGAAAAAAGCAAAGAGGAATGATGCTGAGACATGCTTTCATGAACTCGAAAGCAATGGATCTGAAACAAATAAAATCCATGTGCACTTCATGGAATAGATCCGTTCATGGTCAAGAAAAAACGGATCTAAGGCATTCATGAACATTTGATGCCCATTCCAAATCTAGCATAAACCTAGCCTATGAATAAAAGAAGAAAAATCAATGCAGCCACCCGAGGTGGATGGGTGGCGGCGACGGACGTGATGGAGCGCCTCGTTGGTGGAGCTCGGATCCAACCGCACTGGCGATGGAGGAAGGCCGATGATCAGACGACGTTAGCGGCAATGCTTAGGGTAGTCAACGATAACGGCGGTGGTGCTTGGCACCAAAGTCGTGGATGGAGGTAGCGCTGGGAAAGGGAGCGAGAGCGGCGATAACGGCCGGGTTGTTGGTGGCAGAGACCAAAAAGAAAACGCATACCCAGTCCCACGTGGCCGCGGTTGGGAAAGACGTCAGGGAGAAATCTTGTTGTGGTCCAGGCCTCCTCCACCGCCTGGGCGTTGATGCAACCTCATGGCCAGATCCAATGGAAGCGGGGCTCAGTGGGGCCACATCTGGCCATGACAGGCTTAGTCCCGTCATCCTTTTCCGGCGCCGTGGGTGATGAGCAAGGGTGGAGATGGAGGCGATGAGGTTCAAGAGAGGCAAGAATAGAGGCGGCGAAGCTCGGGAGTGACAGTAATGGCAACGCTGGTGGTTGGGGAGGCTGGCGATGGAGGAGGCGGCACCTGGAAGCGAGTGAGATAGGACAGGGAGGTGAGAAAGAGTCAGAGGTGGAGATATGATATGTGCAGTGTACATTTTGATGATATCGATAGTGATAAAATACATAAAATAGAGGTTGTAACTGCCAAATATAATTTAAAGTGACCAGCACATATATCAGGTGGAGATAGATTCGTGGCATAAATAAATATTCTCGTGGGAAAACAGCGTTGGCCTAAAATATCAAGGGAGATCTCAATTATCGTAGGATATATCTCTCCGGGAGACTGAGTACGTCAACGCGGCAAACCATGTGATTGCAACAGTGCTTTCCTTTATTAGCCTGAAATCGGTGCCATTTCTGGCTATATCCGGTGGGTTTAATGATCATCTGGGGTTGCCGCGTGGGCTTGAAATTTTGTGTGATTTATTTGAAGGTGCACACAGCCTCGGTGTCTGTTACAGTGTCGTTGTAACAACCAAGAGTTCAGACCGAAACTGAAACACGGCAAAGAGGAGCAAAAAGTTCAACCACACACAAAGTTTAAACATGACTACTACGCGACTGAAAACCGAGGATCCAGCTTTGTGAAGCACACAGTTGCATGCAAAGGAAGATCACCTGGTTGGTATCTATGTTGGATAGTTTTCATGTCAAACAGCTGATCATTACGTGTGAACCATAATGGCCGACACAACACAGCGCAGCAGCCTCGACAGGCAACTGTTGTTTCAATCCAGACCATTTTCGGCTTCTAGTGTACCAATTTTTTTTTGAGAAAACTTATCTGCATTAATTATATTAAGGAAAACACTGAAAATATCTGGAGACACAGCTGTCCCAAAAAATTGCAAAGAAGCCCCTGAAGAAAGAAAAAATAACAACGAGGTCCCTGGGGGCTTCAGCACTATTCCTTCGAGTCGCCGCACCGATCGGCCGGAGCGGAGGAAGACGGAGACGAGAGCGCCTCTTAAGCACCTGCACAAAACACCAGAGCACGAGGCTTGGTCCAAATCGCCGCAAGAAAAGACCGCCGCGGGAGGCGGATCTGAGGCAATGCTGATAGTCAGTCCATCGGCTGGGGCTTCGCCCCAAAATCGAGCAGGGCGTCGAGCCGACACCATTCTCCGGAGCCTCGCCACGAGCCAGAGACGGCGAAGCAACACACCAGAACAGCAAGGGAGGCAGCCATCAAGGAGAAGAAGCGGCGGACATGAAACAACAATTGCTCCCCGCCGAGGTCCGAGGAAGAATCGCCGGAGAGCAGAACCGCCGACCTTCGCAAGCAAAACCTCACAAGCTCCCCGATGCCGCCGAGACGAGCGCCACCGAGACGGGGCTGGAGCCGGAGGACCAAAAAGCCTAACACCGCCGTTGCCACCGCCAGAACGATGCCGCCGAGGCCGACGACCCTAGATAAACTATACCTATATATACATCCAGCGGAGGCCGCGTTTCCCCTCACCTCGCGGTGCCTGCAGGCAACCGGAGGCAAAGAGAAATGGCGGCCTCGCCGGAGAGACAGCAACGGAAGAGAGAACGCCGGCTTCCACCTCTCTCTACTGTAGCAGGAGAAAGGGGAATGCCTATCTGAGCTCTGGACCCTTCTAGTGTACCAATTGGACAAACCAGTAAAGAATAGAGATGTCGTACAGGAAACGTGTATGCGTTGAGGGGAGGAGATCGATCGCTGGTGCAGCAAGAAGAATTGCCCGTTCTGTTCCGCTAAGAAAAACTCCACGGTGATCTAGCTTCGCTGGCAATCTACAGATTGGAGATGAACGAGATTTTGCTTCAAGGAGAAGTAAATGTAAGGTAGAACTGGCAAGAGGAGGGATGAATACCGCTAGACTGATAAGGCAACACACTCATTTTCATTGCATTGATAGAAAATATGTACTACATGAACGCGTACATGGAAAGGAAATACAACGCAACGTAAACAAGCTACAATAGTGGATCTGCATGGTCTAGCCTAGTTAATTAGTCGTTGGTGCTTGCCCAAGTAGTTGGCCTGGTGACCGATGAATGTGGCACGTACAACAGCTGCATGCAGACGTGGATCATCGTCAACAAATACAAGTGCGTTCAAAATGATTTCTAAAAAACCAATGATTCTCGCGGTGTTTTTCATGTTTATTTTTGCGAGGATTGTGTTTTTCATATTGCAAATTAACCTATGCGAGACGAAAATAAATGAACCGCGTCAGGCACTGATTATTTTTTCCCAGGGAACTGTACGTGGCCAACCTGTAGATGGCCCTATATACTAGCTGCCTGTGTATACGATTGGTCAGTCAACCTACGGATGGCCCGGCCTACTACCTGTGCATACGATGGGTCAGTGTATGTGCACATATTCTCCTGTCCAGAGGCAGCACTGCTAATTGCGAATGGACATGTAAAATTCCAGGAACAAACTGTATTGTATCCGGAAGATACGAAAAAGACAAATTCTGAGAATTTTCACTCTTCGTCAGTATGGCTTTCGAGATGTCTCTATTTTCCTATATCGCAAGATTGACTCTAGCCTTGAAAAATTATACTCCATCCGTTTCAAAATATAAGGCATATTTTGTTTCGTTAAGACAAGGTTTTGATCAATAATTGATCTATTAATACATGGTTCATATGATACAAAGCCACAATCATAAGTAAGTACTAATATCAATTTTATGTCACATAAACTATATAATAATAGAGTAATTGTTGGTCAAAGTCTTGTCTTAATCAAATAAAATACGTCTTATATTTTAGGACGGAGGGAGTAAGTTTGTAGGAAACTATTGCCTACAAAAGGTGGCAAGTGCGTTTCAATAGAAATTTTGTGAGACTCGTGAATTTTTATCCGATCTCCATCAGTATTTGTGTGTTTTAGAGGGCGTTTGCATGGATGTGTACTGTGGTGTGACCGTGTGGTGATCTCTGTGCACATGTATGTAGTCCTCATAATTGCAAAGGAAAAATTATATGAATTTTCCAAAAACTAATACGAGACAGTTCAATTATCGCAACAACACGGGGAATTCCCCTCTTCCCCGGTGAACGTTGGAGTTTGAATAGTCCACCGAGGGAAGATCCATCTTATTTCATCGTCGAGGCCCATTATACGCCCAGATCAAGCCCGCCATTAGCCCAGAGCAAGGGAAGTTGGTAAGGGAAGAAATGGAGGCTCGCACAATATCTGCTATTCTCCCGCACAAAAGCAGAACCCACCTAGACCAAACTGTCCCTAAATGCAACAAACTACAGCAGTTCCAAGCCGACGCAGCAGCACCAGATAAACCCAAGATAACCAGACACGGGAAAAATCGCAGCAATTCTATCTACGTTCGCAGAGAAAGAGAAGTGACTTATTTTTCTTTTCGAGGTCTTGAGAAAGCGGAGCATTGCAGCCACATGGTTTTCTGTGTTGGCTATGGCTCCGATCCTATGACCGTGCCTCTAGTCTTCCTTGCTTGCTTGGTTCTGGTTCAGTAGCAGCCGCCGGCCGCGGACAAGATGGTGTCCGGCTCCGGCACCCGCGACGGTGACGCCGATTTCCGTTTCTGAATAACCATCTACGATTTCTTACCGTGCTCTCGTCTGACTTGGTTGTTGCTTCGCAGTGGTCGCCACGATCCAGGGCGGTGTGGGGCTTTTCGCCCTGGCGTTCCTCATCTTCTTGCTCACGTACCGATGCGCCAAGCGTTGGAGCAAAATCAAGGGCGTCGCCAGGCACGCGTCCATCGAGAGGTTCCTCTTGGAGATGGCCAACGAGAAGCCCATCCGGTTCACGCCGGAGCAGCTCGAAGGGTTCACGCGCAAGTACTCGTCCCGGCTCGGCGCCGGCGGGTTCGGCACTGTCTACAAGGGCACGCTCCCCAACGGCCTCATCGTCGCCGTGAAGCGCCTCCACACCAGCCACGACGAGAAAACCTCCCAGGAGCAGTTCATGGCGGAGGTGGGCACCATCGGGAGGACACACCACATCAACCTCGTCAGGCTCATCGGCTTCTGCTTTGACTCCGCCGGCGTGCGCGCCCTGGTGTACGAGTACATGGAACACGGCGCGCTCGACGCCTACCTCTTTGACCGGAGCCATGCCGTCGGCTTCCCTACGCTGCGCGCCATCGCTGTCGGTGTCGCGAGGGGCCTCCGATACCTCCACGAGGAGTGCCAGCAGAAGATCATCCACTACGACATCAAGCCCAGCAACGTCCTCCTCGACGGCAGCCTCACCCCGAAGGTGGCCGACTTCGGCCTTGCTCAGCTGCTGAGCCGGGCGGACACGCATGCCACTGTTTCCAGGATGCGCGGCACCCCTGGGTACGCCGCGCCGGAGATGTGGATGCCGTCGGGCATCACGGAGAAGTGTGACGTGTACAGCTTCGGCATCCTCCTCCTCGAGATCGTCGGCCGGAGGAGGAGCTTCGACAAGGGCGGGTCGGAGAGCCAGCAGTGGTTCCCCAAGCTTGCGTGGATCAAGTACGAGAGCGGCGATCTCATGGAGGTGGTGGAAAGCTGTGACGGCGCCGTGGGCGGCGAGCAGGGGAAGGATACAGCGGAGAGGATGTGCAAGGTGGCGTTCTGGTGCGTGCAGCAGCTGCCGGAGGCGAGGCCGGCGATGGGTACGGTGGTGAAGATGCTGGAAGGGGAGATGGATGTTCCTCCTCCGCCGAACCCGTTCCAGCATCTCATGTCGGTGTCGACGGTGATGTGGACATCGTCAGGTAGTGAAGCGAGCACGGTGTGGGCAAGTGCAGCGTGAGGTTCGAGATATGGAGATCCGACCATCTCGGTTGTTGCTCAATCGTGTTTGTCTAGGATGATGCCAAACGGAGGAACCGTGGTTTATGTCTCGCCACTCTTGACTATCAGTCCGTCCCTAGGATTATAAGGTGTGGTCGTAGACGTAGAAGGTACAGGTAGGTAATATTGTGGACAATATTATATATACAATATTATGGTTAAATACAACATCTAACTTCATTATCATTCAAAAATAATGTGAGCGGTATATCATGGAGCAATATCAGAAATTAATATACAAATTATAACCATACTCAGTTGTGCAATATGAGCTCCATTATCTATTTAGATAATTTCAGAGGTTAAAGTAGATAAGTACGCCATAAACTTTATGCTCTTGTCTAGGTCATTCAACTGTAAATGAACCATATATTTCTTGAATAGCTCAATATGATCCAGGATGCTGTCCCACCTATCATTTAGACATAGTACTATTTCCACATGATACATGTCTTAATTACCGAACTTGCAATTCTTCAACGGCTGCATGGCTCATATTCGGTTTGCTAAGCATAAAACTTGATCACGATGTTTCATAGTACATTTCTAAACATGTGAAATATTCATGGATATACTGTTGTTCTGGAGCATTTCCTCTTAATGGATATCACTTGACTTCTCTTCAAATTGAGTTAAGTATTTTTCAACATTTTTGCTAATGCATGTTGTATCTAAATCCACCTCCAGGACTATGTATCCATTGAGTCTATATAAATTCTTAGACTTTTACTTACGCTCCAGGTATAAGCAGACCACCTACAATGTTTTAAGTTGTCCTCTAACCATACGTCCAACAATCCAAAGGTATTAGCATTATCCATATACTATAGTACTAGTATCGCATCTCCATATGTATGGATAATCCATCTCTATCATGTGCCTCACTACTGGTGCAGGGATATTCCTTATAATTTAACTACATGTGTTCCTAAGCTTACTTTTACATAGAAAATAGTTCTACAATGCTTGCAACTTATAAGAGGCTTCATAAAGTTCTCCTCCCTTTTTTCAATGCTTCAAGGTTTCAAATAGCTTGCATCAGTAACCTGTATCTCAGAACAGAGTCACAACATTTCTTATGTTTATTTACTTACTATCACTGTTTTTCTGGAAAGAATATTCACTTAGGAACATGTGCTCTTCCTAGAATGACATTATGCTACTTTTAGTTGCTCCTCCGCTTTATGTCCTTCATCTCCGGCGGCCGCATCCATGTCCTTCGATTTTGTTTTTTTCCTTCTTCATTTTGTGTGGTTCGCGGGTCGTGGCCCAGACCTAATGTATCTGGGTGTTCTGATCTAAGATTTGTGGGTTCAAGATTTCCAGCTAACAGATCTGATCTTTTAGGATTTGATTATGTCCTTTAATGCTTTTTCTTTTGTTCATGATGTTTAAGATTTCAAGATTTCATTCATGATATGTCAGATCAGAAATTTGCGTTTGCTGGTGTTAATCTGTTAGATTCAAAATTTTGGTTCATGTTCTTGGTATTTGTCGGGGTATTATTCCGGCAATACTAATTATGGGGCGGCGTGAGCACAGCAAATCAGGATGGCTGCACACGGGAGACAAGGTTTAGACAGGTTCAGGCCCTCTCGGAGAGGTAATACCCTACGTCCTGTGTTTGGCGGCTGGTATTGCTGCATCCCGGGTGCCGCAGGCCCTAGAGAATCGATCTCGAAGGGGCCTGAGCTGTGAAACAATGGAGATCAAGCTAGATGGGATGTTCTGAGGTAGGATCCCGATCGGAGGTCCCCTACCGGGCCTTATATAGTCGGCCGGGGTAGGGTTACAGAGTCCGGATCGGGCTAAGAGATATGTTTCCTATTCGGTTACAATTGATTCCGGGTAAGCCGGACGAGTACTAATCCGTGTCTTGCACTCCACGCTGGTGTGGTGCCCCCGTGTTGTAGTCGGACTCCGAGTAGTCGGCCCGGCCCATCCCGTAGCCGGGAGGCCGGATTCGCCCTCCTTGGTGATACCCGGGTGACATATCACCATCAGTAGCCCCCGAGTCCTTCGTGATCTTGCCGCTGTCTGCCTCTTCCCCCGATTAGGTTTTCCGACTGGCCTTGGCTGGCTGGGAGATCGCGAAGGGCTGACTGGACTCCTGTGGAAAAGACAATTAAAGCCAAGTAACATTCACCCGTAAGGCAGGAACGTTAAAGGCATGTGAGCTATTAACGGGTAATCTCTGGTGGCATCCGGTCCATCCCTGGGGACAGGGACCGGCTGATAACCCAGCGTGGGGCTTGCCATCAATCCCGACTGAGTTCCCGAGTAGCACCCGGCCTTCCCGAGTGGGTCAAGGCCGGCTTGTGTCCCCTGAAGGAATGCCTCTGAAATTCCAAGTCCGGACCAGAGAAAACAGTCACGGCGCATAGGTTCTTGAGTTTCGAAGTCTTATGCCGGGTCATTCCACTGAATCTAGGGATCCCAGATACCAAAGCTTCGAGGCCGGAGCGCCCGATGTGCCTGGGTGAAGAATCCGGCAGCTCCGAGTTGCTCAGCATCCGACTCGTGGCCCTCGGAAGGCACGCCATTTCTGTCCCTCACTCGGGTGTAATCAGCCGACTGCGTTCCTTGCTTGAGGCCAGCCTCTGATACCCTCTGTAGCCAAAGCGCCCGGCGCCGAGTCCTACCCGGCAGCCAGCTAGTGATTCTCGGAGAATACGCTTTAGCCACCATGTAGCGGAGACGCATTCCGATGGGTTGAATAGCCTGGAGGGCTAACCGTCGGATCTCCTTTATTAAGCCGCACGAATCGTGGCGCCATCAAGTCGTGGGCGCGGGATACCTGCAACGTGGCCTGCCCGAAACGCGCGGCGGAATCCGAAACGGCGCGGACGTGGCCGCGGTGAATCCGGAACGTGCGATCGTGGGGAATCCGAACCGCCCGGTCGCTCCCCTTTATATTCGGCAGAGGCTGCGGGAGGGACCCACGCTCTCAAACACTTCCGCATTCACCCAGCACTTGCCGCTTCGTCTTGCCCTTGCCTCCAATCGCTCCGCGTGCTCCAAAACCCTAATCCCCGTCCTGGCTCCTTCGGATGCTAGCCCCGGACTGGGAAGCCGATCCTAACGAAGCCGAGGAGGACGCCTTGGTCTGGAAGCTGCTGACCGGAGAAGAAGGAGAAGGAACATCCGCTGAACCGATGGCTTCCTGGCAGAAATCGACGGCGACGGAGGCGAGATTGGAGACCCTCGTCCGGATGGGGGTCCTGCCGCCCAAAGAACTAGTCGAGTGGCGCGCCGCCGTGGGAGAGGACATTCCCACTCCAGACACCGGCGAGCTGGTGGTCCACAGCCTGTTCTTCGAGCGGGGGCTCTCGGTGCCAGTCCACCCATTCCTGCGCGGGCTCCTCTACTACTACGGGCTGGAGCTGCACAACCTCAACCCCAACAGCATTCTGCACGTCTCCAGCTTCATCACGCTTTGCGAATGCTTCCTCGGCATTCGCCCACACTTCGCGCTGTGGAAGCACCTTTTCATGGTGAAGCCGCAGCCAAGCAGGGATCACCCGGCCGTAGTCGGGGGCGCCGGGTTCCAGCTGAGATCCGGCACGGCGAAGAGTTACCCGGCTCCGCCGATGCCGTCATCCCTCAAGGGGTGGCACGCCCAATGGTTCTACTGCGCCAATCCCGACCCGGCGCTGCCGGCCTTCTCAGGCCAAGCACCAGCGGTCAAGCCAAGCTGGTCGGACCTGCCTCTGGAGCGAGAGGAAGGCAGCGCCGCCGTGCTGATGGGGAAGCTTAGCCAGGTGATGAACGCCGGGCTCACCGGGGCGGTCGTCGTTGCGACCTTCGTCCGGTGGCGGGTGCAGCCGGCCAAACTCCGGGCGCATCCCATGTATGAGTACACCGGCCCGGAGGACCCGACTCGGGAGGCCGCCGACGAGCTGTCGGAGGGCGAAGTGCAGAGCCGGCTGGAGAAGCTTCTGGCCCAGGGAACGAGCCTGGACTTCTCCGACCGACCGGCTCCTTTCTGCCGGGTGAACACGCCGAGCAACGTAAGTATCCGAAGCCGTGCCTTTTTGGTTAAATCGCTGACCGAGCATGACTCGGGTACTGTCTTCATTTCTTCGCAGGATCTGTTCGGCTTCTGTTCCAGCGCTCCCCTCCCGGAGGACGAGATCTGGAACCAGCCACGGTACGCTGATGTACCGAAGGGCAAGCCGCCGCCGCCGGGAGCGGCGGGGATACCCTCTTCCGGTGCCGACACAGCTAAAGGCGCCGGGCCTTCAAAGGGTACCAGGTCCTCCAAGGGGAAGGGACCGGCGGTTGTTGTGCCCCCTCCTCCTCCCGCGAGCATGGCGGCCCAGGAGGAGGAAGAGGAGGAGTCGGATGCTGGCGGCACCTTCTTTGTGCGGAGACGGAAACCCCAGCGCAGCGATGACCCGTTGGCGGCGACCGACGTGGGGGTCGCATCCGACGCTGCGGAAGAGTCTTCCACCGGCGCTGTGCCTGCGGCGCCGGCCGCGGCGCCGAGTGAAGCCACTGGGGCGGCTGGCGACGACGCCCCCACTAGCCGGGGGGGAGAAGCTCGACGCCGACACGGCCTTCGGGGCGTCCGGCGGGTCGGGGACCTCGCCAGCCCCGGCTGCTGCTGCACCCGGGCCGCGAGCCACGGGGGTGAAGAAGAGGCTCGTCGTCGCTCGATCTGCGAAGTAAGTGCTCTGCCGACTGACTTCCTGGATTCTTTCCTCTTCACATGCTGACATGGTTGATCTTGTCGCTTTCGTAGGACGCGGAAGACGGGGGGACACCACTAAGGCGCCCCCGAGTGGCCCGGGATCCAGCCAAGGTGGAGATCCCCCGGCGCAAGACACCCGAGCGTCACCGCCTCCGCCAGCGGCTGCTCCTTCTTCGTCCCGGCCGGTGTCGCCTCCACCCGTGGTCGCTCGCGAGCCAACCCCTGAGCAGCCCGGCGCGCAGGTAGACCCGCCGGCCATCCCTCGGGAGGAGCCCTCCGCCGGAGCGTCGGTGCCGACGGGGTCCGCGGATGCCAGCCGGAACGTGGCGATGACGGAAGGCGCGGATCCGGAGGCGGCCAGGGCCGCTTCGCCGTCGCGTGAGGGTGAGCCCGCCGCGACCTCGCCAATGCGGGAGATCAGCGGGGCTCCGCCCTTGAAGCCCTGCTCGGAGCTGGTGGCGCGGCCGCTCCGAATCGGGGAGAAGGAGCCGGGGCAGCCGGCCACGGTGGTCGTCGACGACGTCGAGGAGGAGACGGAGTGGCGGGCGGCCGCGGAGTGCACCGAGCAAATCGGGGAGATCCTTCCTGCTTTGCTGAAAGCATCGCGGGAGGCTGCCAACCTGCTGAACGGCAGGCTGTGCCCTTTAATGGAGGTAAGTACTTTCCTCTTTGCGAGACTGTGTCCCTAGGAAGTAGCCCCCGGGCCTCTGCCCGACTAAGTTAGTCGGGCGGAGGTCCTCTTGTTTCTTTGTAGTTGCTGCTCTGGGTGCACGAACAGTGCACCCAGAGGGTGTAGCCCCCGAGCCTGCGGTCGACTAGGATAGTCGGGCGGAGGGTAGATGTAATTTAGTCTGTAGACTCTTCTACACCAGGTCCCCGACCAAGTGGCGAGCATTGAGTTGGAGGCCGCGCGGACGGGGGCCAGCCTAGTCTTGGCGGTGGCGCGGTCTCATGACTCCGAGCTGGACTTGGAGGCGATCGGGGAAGGGTACGCCGCGGACTTTCCGGATGAAGACATTCCGGAGATGATGCGGATCGTCGAGCCCACCGTCGAGACCCTGCTGACGTGCTCCAACCTGTAGAGAAGTAGGAGTAGCTGTGAAACTGCTCGGGTTAGCCGAGTAGAGTTTTGTAAGGGACTCGGGGATGCCGAGTAAGTTTTGTAAGCACTCGGGGAGCCGAGTGACTTATGTAAGCACTTGAAGTTTTAACAAGTTATTTTGGAGTCCGCCATGGAAAGACTTGTGTTCCTGTGCATGTGATCTTGCACGTGTGTGCTCTTCGCCAATCCGTCGTAGCCTCCTTTGCGTAGGGATTAGCCGTGGGCGTGTGTCCCGTGTAGCGTAAGGGTGTGGCGTAGACCGGCGATCGGAGTCGAAGAGTTAACGGTAGACTTTATACACAGTACTTAAGTATTCCTACGGATGGTGGACAAGCCAAGTATGCACCGAGTGCCCGCTAGTGGGGCAGTCGGGAAAAGAAATGCCTTTCGGATGGAGCGAAAGAGAACCATTTATTTATGTTTTTGATACACTTATAAAAGAAAGAAAAAATTCAAGCATAGAAACGACGTAGCTGTTCTATGTTCCATGCGTTGGTGAAGATGTTGCCGTCGCCGTCCTTCAGTCGGTAAGCCCCCGGGCGCAGTACCTCGGCGATTATGTACGGGCCCTCCCATGGCGGCGAGAGCTTATGCTGCTCCTTGTTTGTCTGGACTCGGCGCAGAACCAAGTCGCCGACGTTGAAGGAGCGGCCGCGTACGTGCCGACTGTGGTAGCGCCGCAGGGCCTGTTGGTACTTTGCCAACCGAAGGAGGGCAACCTCGCGGGCTTCTTCAAGCTGGTCGAGGGCGTCGTGCCGGGCGTCTTCTGACTCGGCTGCGTTGAAGGCTCGGACACGCGGGGACCCGTACTCTAGGTCAGTCGGGAGGACAGCCTCAGCACCGAAGACCATGAAGAAAGGTGTATAACCCGTTGACCGGTTAGGCGTGGTCCGGAGGCTCCAGAGGACCGAAGGTAGCTCGGCTGCTCATCTGCCTGCGAATTTGTTCAGACGCTGAAAAATTCGAGGCTTGAGGCCTTGTAGTATTAACCCGTTGGACCGCTCGACTTGCCCGTTGGTGCGTGGGTGTGCCACGGCGGCGAAGTCGAGGCTGATGTTGTAGTCGTCGCAAAATTGGAGAAACGCCCGGCCAGTGAACTGGGTGCCGTTGTCCGTGATAATGCTGTTGGGTACACCGAACCGGAAGACGATGTCCCGCATGAACTCGACGGCCTTTTCAGCGGTTATCGTGGCGACCGGCTTGGCTTCGATCCACTTGGTGAACTTGTCGACTGCGACGAAGAGGTGCGTGTAGCCCCCGGGCCTTTCTTGAATGGGCCGACCATATCCAGTCCCCAGACTGCAAAGGGCCAGGTGAGCGGTATGGTCTGGAGGGCCTGAGCCGGCAAGTGTGTCTGCCGGGCGAAGTATTGGCACCCTTCGCAGGTGCGGACGATGTGTTCCGCGTCGGACACGGCAGTCGGCCAGTAGAAACCTTGTCGAAAGGCCTTCCCGACTAGTGATGCGGGCACAGCATGGTGTCCACACACTCCCGAGTGGATCTCGCGCAGGAGCTGCTTTCCCTGATAGTCGGGTATGCACCGTTGGAGTATCCCAGAGGTACTCTTCTTGTAGAGCTCGTCTTCTATGATGACGAAGGATTTGGCGCGTCGCGCGATGCGGCGTGCCTCGGTTTTGTCCGACGGGAGGGTGTCCCGCAAGAGATAGTCCAGAAAAGGTGTAGTCCAGTCGGAAGTGAGAGCGAGGACCTCCGCGGGAGGCTGCTGAGTAGCGTCACTCTCCGGGACTTGTGGTTCTTCGGTCTCGGGCGGCGCGTCCGCCTTGATAGAAGGGGTGTGCAACTCCTGGAGGAAAACTCCCGTCGGGACGACGTCTCGACTGGATCCCAGTTTGGCGAGTGCATCTGCGTCTTCGTTGTCGCGGCGTAGAACGTGAGTAATCTCAAGACCATCGAACTTGGCCTCGAGCTTGCGGACTTCTTGGCAGTAGGCTTCCATGGAGGGGTCGCGGCACGACCAGTCCTTCATTACTTGCCGGACCACCAGTTCCGAGTCACCGCGCGCAAGGAGGCGGCGAATCCCGAGTGAAACCGCAAGACGAAGACCATGCAGCAGAGCCTCGTACTCGGCGACATTGTTAAATGCCGGGAAGTGGATCTGCAATACGTACTTGAAGCGCTCACCCTTGGGGGAAATGAGCACCACGCCAGCCCCCGCGCCCTGGAGCATCAGAGAACCGTCGAAGTAGAGTACCCAGTGCTCGAGGTCGACGACAGAGGGCGGGGACTGGACTTCTGTCCACTCGGCCATGAAGTCGGCGAGAGCCTGGGACTTGATGGCCGTGCGGGGAGCGTAGACGATGCTGAACGCCATAAGCTCCATGGCCCACTTTGCGATCCGACCCGTGGCGTCGCGGTTGTTGATGACGTCGGAGATCGGGAAGGAGCTGACCACCGTGATGGGGTGGCCCTGGAAGTAGTGGACGAGCTTCCGTGATGTTATGAAGACCGCATAGGCTATCTTCTGGATCTGCGGGTACCGCGCCTTGGACTCGGAGAGTACTTCACTGATGAAGTAAACCGGGCGCTGTACCTTCTGAATATGACCGGGCTCGGGACGTTCCACGACCAAGACCGTGCTGACTACCTGAGTAGTCGCTGCGACGTAGAGAAGCAGTGGTTCATTGGGCATGGGAGACGCCAGCACCGGGGGGGTAGTTAAGAACTTCTTCAAGCCGTCCAAGGCATCCTGGGCCTCGGGAGTCCAGGTGAAGGTATCCGACTTCTTCATGAGTTTGTAGAGGGGCATGGCCTTCTCGCCGAGTCGGGAGATAAATCGACTGAGAGCTGCCATGCACCCGGTAAGCCTTTGGACGTCTTTGAGATTCTTTGGTGGGACCATCTTGAGGATGGCATCGATCTTCTCCGGGTTGACCTCGATTCCTCGTTCGGAAACAAGGAAGCCGAGTAGCTTGCCCGAAGGGACCCCGAAAACACACTTCTCGGGGTTAAGCTTCATGCTGAATCTTCGAAGATTGGCGAAGGTCTCTCCCAAGTCACTCAGGAGGTCTTCTTTCTTTTGGGACTTGATCACCACATCGTCGACGTAGGCTTGCACGTTCCGGCCGATCTGGGACTGAAGGCAGCGCTGTATGCACCGTTGGTACGTAGCGCCGGCATTCTTGAGTCCGAAGGGCATGGAGACGTAGCAGAAGGCGCCGAACGGAGTGATGAAAGATGTCTTGATCTCGTCATCCTCCTTCATCTTGATCTGGTGATAGCCCGAGTAGGCGTCGAGAAAGCACAAAATTTCGCACCCGGCCGTGGAATCAACCACTTGGTCGATGCGAGGAAGAGTGAAAGGATCTTTGGGACACGCCTTGTTAAGGCTAGTATAATCAACACACATCCTCCACTTTCCATTCTTTTTGCGAACAAGAACTGGGTTCGCTAACCAGTCGGGATGATACACTTCTTTAATAAAACCAGCTGCTAGAAGCTTGGCTATTTCTTCTCCTATAGCCTGACGTCTATCTTCAGCGAATCGGCGTAAGCGCTGTTTGACCGGCTTGGCGTCCGGCCGAACGTTGAGAGAGTGCTCGGCAGCTTCCCGTGGGACTCCGGGCATGTCGGAGGAAGTCCAGGCGAAGATGTCCCGATTGTCCTGGAGGAAGCTGACGAGCGCGCTTTCCTATTTGTCGCTGAGCGCAGTCCCGATCTGCGTCGTCTTGGTGGAGTCTTCAGGGTCGAGTTGGATCGACTTGGTGTCCCGCGCCGACTGAAAAGATGTCGACGTTGAAGCTTTCTTGGATGGCGGTGCTTCCTCGACCACGGCTGACTTGAGGTTGGAGAGTATGGCCTCGGAGATCTGGGTCGCGGCGAGATTGCAGTTCTCTAGATCACACGCGTAAGCGTGCTGAAAACTGCTTTGCACTGTGATCACGCCGTGGGGGCCCGGCATCTTGAGCTTCAAGTAGACGTAGCTGGGGACCGCCATAAACTTGGCGTAGCAGGGACGACCCAGGATGACATGGTATGATCCCGGGAAGTCGACCACCTCGAAGGTGAGAGTCTCGGTCCGGAAGTTGTCGGGAGTACCAAAGGTAACGGGCAGGCTGACCTGCCCGAGTGGACTCGCCATCTTGCCGGGCACCACCCCGTGGAAGGGGGCACCAGTCGGCTTGATCTCGGATCGAGAAATCTTCATATCGTCGAGGGTCTTGACGTAGAGGATATTGAGACCACTCCCGTCGTCCATGAGGACCTTGGTGAGGCGGACGCCAGAGACGATCGGGTCCACCACCAAGGGGAAACGCCCCGGCTGGGGTATGTAGTCTGGGTGATCCGCGCGTCCGAATGAGACCACGGACTCGGACCATCGCAGGTACTGGGGCACGGCCGGTTCCGCTGCGTTGACCTCTCGGTCGATGATCTTCTGGCGACGTTTGGACTCGTAGCCGTTAGGGCCGCCGAAAATCATCAAGCAAGCGGTTTCTTTCGGGAACTCATCACCCTCGTCCTGAGGGGGTTCCTTTTTGCCCTTGTTGGGGGCGTAGGGTTTGTTCAGGTTCTTCAAGAGGTTGCAGTCGCGTGTCAGATGATTGGACTTGGGTCCATGGAAGTGACACGGCTGACTCATCATCTCCTCGAAGGTTGTGGTTGGTGCGCGATGGGCGGCGCGCCGGAGCGCGCTCGGCAGCAGCAACGAGGTCTCCGCCCTTGCGCTTGCGGTGCTTCTTTCTAGACGACTCGGGCTGGTCGTCCCGACTGGAGGACTCGGGCGCCTTGCCCTTGCCTCTGCCCTTGTCGTCCCGAGTAACACTGCGGACAGCCTCTTCACCGGTAGCGAAGCTGTTGGCTATGTCGAAAAGCTCGCGCGTAGTCTGTGGATTCTTCCGCGCAATCTTGTGGATCAGGTCGGTGCTCCGAACTCCTTTGGAGAAAGCGGTAATGACGTCGCCCTCCCGGATCTCGGGCAGAGAGTTCTTCTTCTTGGAGAAACGCTGGATGTACTCACGGAGAGTCTCATCCGCCCCTTGTGTACAGCTGTGGAGATCCCACGCGTTCCCGGGCCGATTGTAGGTGCCCTGGAAGTTGTTCACGAAGAGGGTCTCGAGGTCTTTCCACGTATGGATGCACCCCGGAGGTAAGCTGGTCAACCAGGCTCGCGCCGAGTCGGCCAGGAAGAGCGGCAGGTAGTGGATCGCGACGTAGTCGTTCCCACCGTTGGTTCTGCACGCTGTGTGGTAGTCGGACAGCCAGATATCCGGCCGAGTCTCTCCCGTGTACTTGTCGATGCCGGTGACCCGGAATCGCGGCGGGAAGATGACGCTGCGGATACGAGGGCCGAATGCTTTCGGACCCGAGTAACCCATGCCGGAGGAGGTCAGAGGAGAACGTTCCCGGCTAGTGGCGCCGCTACCATTGTGGTGGTTGCCACGATCTTCTCTCCTGGAACTATGTTGAGCGCTTCTCTCAGCGTCTGCTTGGCTCCTTGGTCCGAGTCGATCACGGGCCGGTATAGCTTGGCGAGCGTTTTTGCCCGCGTCCTGGCGGGCGCGGGTTCTCGCATCTATGGTGCCTCGGGCGTCTCGATCGGGTCCGAGTCGCCCGTGGACGTTGCCGGCCAGCTGATGTCGGCCGGGGCTTGCTCGCTGGCTATCCATGCGTGACGGACTCTTCTGAGGCGTAGAGCGCCGACTCCTTGCACCTGCGGAGGAGCCGGGGTGGTCTTCGAAAACTTCAGCGTGCTGGAGGGCGGTCTCTTCCAGCAGGACGCGGAGCCGTCGAAGTTCGTCATATCCCGGGTTGCCCTCGGGGATATCAATGGCACGGGCCGCCACTGTGGCCGCGACGATATTGTGACTCGGGAGAGGAAATATCGGGACTCCTTTCCTTTCACGCATGCGGAGCTCGTTGTGAACCTGGCGTCCACGAGCCCTCATGTCATCATTGCGTCGCTGGTCGTCACGCTGGCGGACGAGCCGGGTCTGCTGCTCGATCAACTCTTCCTCCTTAGCAAGGAGTCGTGAGTGGCCTCGAGCTCGGCCGGCGTTTGTTGCTCGATGGGAACTTCTTGGCCGTCACCGCCATCTAGCGGGCCGGCATTGGCCATGAAGACTTCCCGGGACGGATGGTGGCTGCCAGAGCTTTCGTCCTCGTCCGAGTAGTACTCGAGGACGGGGAGGAGAGATTCAATAGCGCCCACCAGCCGGGATCTGAGTGCAAACTCGTGCGCGACAAACGGATCTGGTTTCGGCGAAGCCTCTTCCCTGGGGAGAGGGGCCGAGTGCGCGGGCTCCGTGGGAGGCCCGTGCTGGAGAGCTGATGAAGCCTCTGCCGATCGGGACGTCGCCGAGTAGCAGAGGTGAAGCTGGCCGACCTTGTCGGCGATGAAATCCAACCTTCCAAAACGAAAAAGGTGGCCAGGGTTTGGGACAGCGCTGATGAAGGCGAACTTCAAGATGCTTCCCGAGACGAAGATGTTGTTGTTGACGAAAGCCATCCTGACTCGTGCAGATGGATCTATGCGCACAAGCCCCTACCTGGCGCGCCAACTGTCGGGGTATTATTCCGGCAATACTAATTATGGGGCGGCGTGAGCACAGCAAATCAGGATGGCTGCACACGGGAGACAAGGTTTAGACAGGTTCAGGCCCTCTCGGAGAGGTAATACCCTACGTCCTGTGTTTGGCGGCTGGTATTGCTGTATCCCGGGTGCCGCAGGCCCTAGAGAATCGATCTCGAAGGGGCCTGAGCTGTGAAACAATGGAGATCAAGCTAGATGAGATGTTCTGAGGTAGGATCCCGATCGGAGGTCCCCTACCGGGCCTTATATAGTCGGTCGGGGTAGGGTTACAGAGTTCGGATCGGGCTAAGAGATATGTTTCCTATTCGGTTACAATTGATTCCGGGTAAGCCGGACGGGTACTAATCCGTGTCTTGCACTCCACGCTGGTGTGGTGCCCCCGTGTTGTAGTCGGACTCCGAGTAGTCGGCCCGGCCCATCCCGTAGCCGGGAGGCCGGATTCGCCCTCCTTGGTGATACCCGGGTGACATATCACCATCAGTATTGTTGTCCATCGTAAGAATAGAAGCGGAGAATCATGTCTCATTTGTAATGTTTGTTCATGGTACGAAATGTTGCAGGAAGAACGGTATGTTGGAGGAATGGTAAAGATCACGAAATACACCATTTTGTGGATGAACATAAATCATAGAAATTGTGTTCGTGTGATTATTGATTCATCGAAATATTTGTTCTAGGAAAAATTTCATGAAATGAAATGAAACAAAAAAAAGAGCTAAAATCTATATTGTTCTTGAGTGGACGAGATGCAGAATGACATGAGGAAGTGGTGGGAGGTCTTTCTACAATATGAGAAGGAGAACGAATCTTAAAGCACAACAATCGACGATGATGGAGATAGGTGGTGGACATTCAACTAGATGTAGGGATGTATTTTTGTTTCTGTTAGTGATCTAACACTTTTGTCATGACGCCACAAATGTGTAAATGTAAGCCATATGTATGCCCTTTTTGGGGTGAAATGATTATCTTGCATGAGATACGTTATTCGTATCACTTTTCTATCACTATATCTACTTGATGTGTCAAGCGTAGGGTTGGATATCCAGCTGGGTAGACTCGGCTTGGAAAATCTCGTTAAAAGGGTGGCTTAGCTTGGCTCATTAGGCTAACAAACATGAAGCTCGGCTTGTTTGAAAACTCGAGCTGCTCGAAAGCCACGCAAATCAAGCAAGCAGCATTACGCAAGCCAAGCTAACAGCCTCACGGTGGCAAAACAGTACCGCATTAGCACAAAACAATAGAGAATCATCTTAATAGGATGATGGAGTTGTTGAGGTATAACTCTTCCTATCAGGAATGAAACCATAGTGCTCATATTTATATGCACACAGATGTGTTTAATAGAAATTTAGTGAGATTCATGAATTTATCTTTGATCTCTGTCAATTGTAACGTGTGATTAGAAAACACGCTCGTATAAATATGTGCGTAGTGTGCATATACAGTGGTATGTGTAAGTATATGTCTTTCTTGTAATCATGAAAAAACAAATATCAGTAACAAAATTGCATATTCCATTAGTTGTTTCTTACAAACAAACCATACGTAGACTAGTTATGGACTGTGCTCTAGTTTAAATCAAAGTTTAAGTCAAGAGAGCCTTAACGAGCTAGCTCGGCTCAGCTTATTAAGGTAGTAAGCTAAAAATAGTGCTCGTTATGGCCATTTGTTTTACAAACCGAGTTACCTCACGAGCTTTGAGCTTTTCTATCAGTCCTAGTTAAGCAATTAGTTATGGCTCTTATGAAAGACGGGAGTTGCTAAATATTGCTGAATATTTATAATTCTCTCCTTTTTCTTGGAGTGTTTCTTTTTAAGTGGGTAGAACGGCAATAGGTGAACTATCCGTCGACCTCTAAGGCCGGAAAAACCACGTGAGAGAAGACTCAAACTATTGCTCGAAGATAATTATACATAAAATTAAATATAATTTTAAATTTGATGATATATAACTTTTTTGAAAAAAACTTTAATGATGTGGAGCTTAAATCAACTGAGGTTAACTAGTTCTCAATCGACTGAGAATTAGGTAAGCATAAATAGCTCAATTTCTACTGTAGTCAAGAAAATATGGAACAGTACCGTGGCCGAAAATGCCGAGCTGGGAGGGCCCATCGTATTTTCTTTGCATAGGCCCATAATAGGCCCATACTGGGCCCAAGACTAGCCCTCCAGTAACCCCAGTTAGGGTTAGCCCATCGGCGCTCTATATAAAACCAACACGAGAGCACGCGCCGCCACCCATCAGCGTCTCACCCCCTCCAATCGCCGCCCGCGCCGCCGCCCGAGGGAGCCGCGTCGGAGAGCGAGCACCGCCCCCGCCGCCGCGATGAGGGCCAAGGTGAGCCCTCCTCCTGAACCACGTAGAGTTCTCCACGTCGCGTCGCGTTAGTTAACCCGTCTCGTGGTAGGTTTAGTTTAATATGGTTTGGTTCTTTGTGATGAGCAAACGAAGATGACGAGTCCGATCCAATCCATTCCATCGTAAACATGTGGACAATCGAGGCAGTTGTCTGGGAGAACGTATCATGCTTGTGTAGTTTTATAATTTCTAGTGCTGTTTGTTTGTTTCTTTTCATGTTGTTCCTGGGAATTGGCATGGTGAGGAAATAGATCGATTCTGTCTGATATACTTGACGAGGAATTCCTCCTACTCATTCTGAATGCCAGATTTTCTTTGCTTATATCGTGCGCTTTGCTTGTTTTGTGGGGATTTAGACTAGTTGATACATGGGTAGATGTAAAATTTTGTTTTTTCTTGATTGTGCGTGGGAGATGAGGAAGAACATTTGGTCCGTGTTTCTGATCATCCTGTGATGCAAGAAACAAATTACACTCACTTCTGATCCCAATATGTTAGAAATTCTGAACATTTGCATTACGGCTTGCATCTGTTCTCCCTTGCATTTCTTGTTCTGATCTCGTGCTTATTAGATTATTCGTCCGAGCCATATCAAATTGAAAATAGCTGAAATCAAATGAATATATAGAAATTCGAATAAATTGTACTATATTAGAATAGTCGATTTGCGAGTAAGTGAAATAAAATGGAAGTTCGATAAGTTCTATAATTTTGTTTAAGGATATCCCCTAGTTAAGCATATCAAGCTAACTTTTATCTTTGAGAAATTTTAGTGTTATTTTTCTAAGTAGAACTTCAATTTTGAACTTAATAATAGGATAACAACTAAGATCTGAGATTCTACGGATTTCCTATATATACCTATTTCTATCTGTTACACTAGCTTTAATCTTTGATTTGTTTAATGTTTATTCTGGTCTGTGTGGCGCAGTGGAAGAAGAAGAGGATGAGGCGGCTCAAGAGGAAGCGCCGAAAGATGAGGCAGAGATCCAAGTAGGCTGACGAACAAGGGAGGAGGATCACTGCCTGCTTCTGTTGCTTTGCCGCTCGGTTGACTGCCGTGTTCTGATGGAATTTAGTTTTTGCTAGCGAAAGAACTGATTGTATCTTGAATTAAAACTCCGTTCTCCATCCTGTTTTTGTGATGCGTAATGAAGACTGTGTTTGCGTTACATGCATGCAGTTAGCAACAGTGCTCGCCATTCAAATCTTGTTTCGCAGATTATCGTTTATATCATCTGGAGTGTTTGCATCTAAGCTTGCTTGTGGATGTCGGTGGAGGATTCAGGTTTCCTGATGGTGTCAATTATTCAGATTACAGGTATGGAGGGGATGGATGTCACTGGATTTTTGATTTCGTGGTATGTTCCATATTCTGATCATGAATGCCTTGTACGATTGCATTAGAGATCTGATATGGACTATTTGGATTCTGAAAAGCCAATTGCACTATCCTTGGTCTATATTCCAGATAAACATGAGTTTGATATGTTTCATAGACTTGCTTGGTGACCTAGATTTATCTTGTCAAGTCGCTGTGGTTATCTGCTGCCTTGTCCAGCAGGTTCAACCAGACAACCAAAGATCAAATCCCCGAACTGCATATCCAGATCACTATATTTGTGGCAATTGTTGCGAAGGGATTGAGGTCGTGAAAAGTTCGATCACGCTGCTGAGCGGCAGGGGTGTTCAGAAACGGGTTGATCACAACCCGGCCAAAACCAGCTGTAGCATGCTAGTTCAGTTTCCTTCTTTGCATCTGACGCAACTACGCAAGCAGTGCTAATTCAAAGGAATGTATAGGACGGTCTGCACGGGTTGGACGAGCCTTCATTCGTGTCGCCGTTCTCAATCTTGCCTCTTCCTGTATGGAGCCACGGCTACTGACGCCTCTCCGTGCCATCATCTCCCTACACGGTCAACAGTGAATGTTGCCCTTCCTCCTGTGCGGGTGCTGCGATTGGTACACGCTCGTGAACACGCTCATGTCGCTGCCATCCCTCCAACGCTACCGGTGCCCCTCTTGGACGTCGTTGGTATCTATCACACGTTGGGTGAGAGAGAGATCTTTTTTTTTGAATGAATGGGAGGGGAAAAGCCCCTACCAAAATTTTATTGATTAAAAACAAGTGCTAGGGTAGAAGCATGCATCTTCATGCATGAGTAGAATGATCCAAGATCACCAATATTGTTAGAATACAATTGTGTTGGAATCGATGATGTGTAACCAGGCAGAGATGCCATATATTCCACATCAGACATATAGCTATCAGTCCCCAGGCCTTGCGAAGCATAGGAGGGAGCATCTCTATTCCTGCAGAGAACAACTTGTCTATATGCTCAATATTAAGTGGGTTCAGGTGTAAGGTATTCCATATATTACAAGAGTGTCGGTATCTAATGGCGAAATGTTCAACTGATTCTGGCGCATTGCAGCCAAAAGGGCAATTGATATCAATTAGTATACCTCTTTTCCTTAACTCAACCCTTACTTTAATTTTTTGGTTTATGAGTTGCCAGGCAAACACCTTACACTTAATTGGGGCTGCATTGTTCCAAAGAAAATAGGATTCACTGGCTTGGATTCCGCCACAGGAAAGGAGGCTGTAGAAATAAGAGGAGGATATTTTATTGCCTAGATTAGAAATAGGGAGTCGGATATCAATGTAATCTTTTGGAAAGTCAATTGTGTTTAGTAGAGACATAAGAGATGAGAGTTCGTTCGATGATCTGGAGGATGTGAGAGGTCTTAGACTAATGTTCCACTGAGAGTTAGCCTAGCAGTCTGTGATCGAGATATTAGTGTGTAGCGCATGAGAGTATAAAGCTGGATAAGATAAAGCTAGTGGGATTGGTCCCATCCATTTGTCCAACCAGAATGCCATAGCGTTACCATTACCAATTTGGACTAGAGTAGCTGATCTATATAGCTGGATGAGGGGCGAGATTTGACGCCAAGCCCGAGAGGAAGAAGCCAGGTTATCACCGATACTGGCGTTACGGAAGTGGGCTTTGGCAACCCCACGGGTCCATGGGTTTTGGGGGTAAGAGAGAAGCTTGTGAATAAATTTTATGAGGAGGCAAGAGTTTTGTGTCTCAGTATTCCTGATACCTAGTCCTCCCACACTTTTTGGATGGCATACTTGACTCCAAGAGATCATGTAGTCTGAACCTGAGACTTTGTTTTTGCCCGTCCAGAAGAAGGCCCTACATTTTTTGTCAATTTGGTAGATAAGCCATTTTGGGAGTTTGAGGCAGGACATGAAGTGAAGAGGAATGGCGGCAAGAATTGACTTGGTTAGAGTCAAGTGTCCCCCTTGGGAGAGGGAGTTAGTAGAAAAGGAGTTCAGTCTCTTATCGATAAGGGACAGAAGGGGAAGGAATGCATTTTTTAGGATTTTAGTGTTAGATAAAGGAATACCTAAGTACGTCCGAGGGAAGGAGGAAATAGGACATCCTAGGATTTCTGAAATGAGGGTGGACTAGTTAGGAGATAAGTTTATGGGAACGAAGGTTGATTTAGAGAAATTTATACAGAGTCCAGTAGTGCGGGCAAAAGCGTCCAAGATTTCTTTGAGGAGTCTAGCTTGTTCCGGACAACCTTTAATTAAGATTAAGGTGTCATCTGCAAACTGCAAGGTAAGACATGTGTCTTGTTCTAAAATAGGGTGAGTGAGAACGCCAAGTCTTGAGAAGGATTGAATCAATTGTTGGATTAAATCCGCCATAATGATAAAGAGCAAAGGGGAAATCGGGTCTCCTTGCTGAAGCCTTCTTTTGATTGGGATCCAATTACCTGGAATACCATTAAGAAGAACCGCGGTTTTAGCAGAGGTCAAGATTGATTCAATCCATTGGATCCATCGAGCATTAAAACCTCAAATCTGTGATATTACGGAGACAGTCCCAGGAGATGGTGTCGAAGGCTTTGCGGAAGTCCAATTTGAGGACAATGGTTTTCTTCTTACGGGATCAGCAGCATTGGATTAGATCCGCTGCATACATATTGTTATCTGCGATACATCTATTTTTAATGAAAGCCGATTGGTCCACATCAACTAGATGCTTAATCTCCTTCTGAAGGCGGGCGGCCAAAATCTTAGTTATGAGTTTCATGAGGCAGTTAAGCAGTGAGATTGGTCTAAAAGAGTCAGGACTGCAAGAGTTTTCTTTTTTCCGGAGGAGGATCATGTATGATTGATTAAAATGCTCTAATTGGGCCTCATGTGAGTAAAACTCTTGGAAGAGGTTAAGGATATCTCCTTTTGGTAAGGTCCAGAAATCTATGAAGAAGGCCGATCCAAAACCATCTGGCCCCGGACTTTTATCTCTAGGAATAGCTTTGAGGCTGCGAGGATTTTGGGTTCTGTGAAAGGTTCGGAAAGATTATCTAAGTTAAGTGGGTGTGGGTATAGAGCCATTAAATCAATGTCTTGCTCATAAGGTTGCTTAGTTCCTAGGAGGTTCTTGTAGAACTTGAGGAACACAGTAGCTTTTTCTTATGGGAGAAGATACGACTACCATCCTGTTCTACGGATTTGATCTGATTTAATCGAAGCCGAGTAGAGGCCCGAGAATGGAAGTACTTGGTGTCCTCATCTCCTAGGAGACACCAAGTGATTTTTGCCCTTTGCCTTGCGGCTACTGCGATAGAATGAGTTAGGCTAATAACATGGTTTTTGAGAAGCTTTCTGAGAAGGAGTTCCAAAACTATTAAGTGCCTTCTTTCCTCAAGTCAATCTAGCAGGTTAAGTGTCAAGTTGGAGGAATCTAATTGTGCTTGAACTGGTTTGGTGTTCTTTTTCCAAACTGAGATGGCAGCATGTAGCTTTATGAGTTTGTTGACTAGAGATGCCACCGCATTGTTGGAGATAGTAGGTTCCCCCCAAACAGCCTGAACGAGGTTAGAGAAACCCGGTCTGAATTTCCAGTTATTTTCGTATCAGAATGTGGTAGGTTTAGGAATTTTACTATCTAGCTCTATCTTGAGAGGGACATGATCAGAAGTGAATTGAGGCATCGAGGAAAGGGATGAGTTAGGGAAGAGTGAGTCCCACTCAGCGTTAAATAGGACTCGATCAATGCGAGCTAAGATTGGGGGATCTTGTAAGTTTGACTAGGTGAACAATCTATCTAGGAGAGGGAGGTCTTGCATCTGAAGGTTCGAAAGGAGATCAGTGAAGAGAGATGTTTCTGCTATGGTGGCCCTTCCTGTACTTCTTTCCGAAGGACCATGGACAAAGTTGAAATCTCCCGCTACTACCCAGGGACCCGAGATAGACAGGGAGAGCTCTTCTAGTTCTCTACAAAAGGACAATCTTGTTTGGTGGTCATTTGGCCCGGAAACATTCGTGATCCAGAAGGTTAAGCTCTCAAAAACTAAGGAGAGAGCTGTAGATATGGAGTGTTGCTTTAGAATTGAGTTCGTTAGGGAGAAGCGATTAGGGTTCCATGCTGTGAGAATACCGCCAGCCGAGCTAGTAGCATCTAGATGCAGAGATTGGTTGAGTTGAGGCAGTAGAATAGAAGAGAGTTTAAGGGGAGATGGAGAAGAAAGTTTTGTTTCCTGGAGGAGAGCGAAATCGAAAACATCAGATGACAGAGAGCTCCGAACTAGCTCGCATTTTTAGGAGTCCCCCAGCCCTCTTACATTCCAACAACACAATTTGAATTTAAAGGTGTTCATCATATTTGAATTACATACCCATCAGCACAAAACTTAAGCGCAGGATGACACCCACTAGAGACCATAACGATGATCGGATACAGACTCGAAAGCAACCAGATTCTAATACATATAATATATGCAACTACAACAAACCAAAAGACATGGGCTGGGTGCTGCGAGCAAAAGCAAAAGGAGCCCGGACCTAACTCAGGTAAATAGGTCTTCTAATCATTAGCGGAAGTGATTGCAGCTTTAAGGGCATCCATACTTTCTTGTGGGAGACAGCAGTTGCTAGCAAATTCTAGGATCAAAGATGTTGGGAGAGGTGGAGGCGGTGTGTTCTTGGCACCAGAAGCTTGACCTTTTCCTTTAGCCTTCTTAGTGGAATGTGTTGGTTCTTCAAATTGAAGGACTTGAGCTTTTTTCTGAAGAGCCTTGTGAACAACATTAACATACATGCCATTATGATGATCTCGGAGATGTTTACTACGTCTGGGCTCCTCTGATAGCATTGAGGCTTCAGCTAGCGGTGTGTGCAAAGGAGTCGGAGGGGGTAGAATATCAACAAGAGAGATCACTTGATCTATCTACTGGCTTGGAGGAGAATCGATCCGCTCACGAGTTGCTGGCATAAGCTTTGGCAGAAAAGACATGATAGCATCAAGCTCATTTATTGAGATAGCGACCGGTACCGGGATAGTGGCTGGGGGAGTGGTGGTAGCTTCATCTGTTATCGAGTTTCCCTGGAGCGGCGACATGGGAAGAAAGTCTGGTGTCGAGGGCAGGACTTGAGAAGGAGAGCCTATGAGAGGTGCCCCGCCCGGATCAAGGATATAGAATTAACTGGCAGGAGCGGGCTGGCAGGTGGAGTGGGGTGAGATATAGGATCTGTCGGTGTATGAGCCGGTGGAAGAGATAAATCAAGGAAGCCGTTGATTGTTAGGCAAGTTATAGTCCCAACTCCCCCGGTTTTGATAACTAGGACACGAGGTATTTTGTTTGTACTTTCTACATGAGCGATAAGCGAGATGGCAGAGAAATCAATCCCTGAAACACATACCGGGTCTAGAGCTGCTACGTAACCAAACGGGCGAATAGCTTCATCAATGAGTTGAGGAGACCAGTGCTCGAGTGGGAAATCAAAGATACTGATAGATGCTAGGTAGCCTTGTTCGTAAAGGAACCTGTTCTCGGTTATCTCATGTGGAAGAATGCAGATGGTATAGTCTTCTCCCTCCCAGTGCTGGTGTATGTCCCCAACATGCACTGCATTATTGCGGAGGGCTGGACTACAGAAGAGCACTAGTGCAGAGCCTAGGGAGGAGAGGACAATTCGGAAGAGGGATTCAGGATGAATGGAATATATAGCTTGACGGATTATGGGGGCGGGGTTTAGAGCGACAGGGGATATAAAGGCAAAACCAACTGTGTGCAGGTGATCTACCTCAATAGGTGGGAGGTAAACGTCCATGACATCCGGTCTGTTGGGGAAGATGTTGTCCAAGTTGCTGGGCGGAGTAAAGTCCACACCTTCTGCTAGAAGAGCCTGGATGAAAGGTGACGCGTCCGGCATTGGCACATGGAGGTTTTGAGCAGATGTCGGGTGTGGTGATGGAGCTTGAAAAGCGGTTCCTCCTGGCGCTGCAAACTCCGCCTCGGGTGCTTCATCCTCAGTGACATAGTCTTGAACTTCTACTGCCTCCAGGAGTGGCTCCAAAGCAGCAAACATGTTAGTGTTGATCGTCTGATTAGGGATTGCATCTTCCTCAATGTTGGCATTCAGAGCATGCACTTGAGTCAGTGTTGAGTCAGTTCTTTCACCTGGAGACATAGCTGAAACAGAGTTGCGGGAATTAGAAGAAGAATTAGGCGAGCGGCAAGAAAAAGAGAGATAGCCGAACTTTCCATACCTACGACACCGGATTGGATTACGACAGTCAGCTCGGGTGTGAGAAGTGCTCAAGCACCTGAAGCACCTCCCGTCAAGTGAGATGAGGGTGCGATGTTGAGAAGGTATTGATGCCGAGCTTGGACCTGGCCAACGAGGCGTATAGAGATCTTATAAATGGGAAAGTGGTAGGTGAGAAAACGAGGAAGAGAGAATGACTTTGTTTTGGAGAAAAGAGGAGATCCCTAAGCTAGCTTAGCTGCCACATGAGCCTTTTTTTAGTGGATTGCTGGTTGGTAAAATTGGATCAAACATGCACCACTTTAACAAAATTAGTGTACCAAATCACGTTTTGCAAGTTGTTGGACTAGACTAATCTCACTCGGCAAGTTTACATATCAATAATGCAATTTAGTCTAATTTATAGGTTGAATGGCCTACTTGGCCACTCATTGACCACCAACGTAATCCACTCTTGGGAATACTCCCATCAATCAAATTTATTCCATCTCAAAACTTAGGTTATAAGGTACATAAGAGCATGTATAAAGGCGTGATGTCAGTTGACTCTTTATCATACTATGTAGAATAATTGTTGATGTGGAGAAGAGAGAATAAGACTGACTCTTTGTAAAGAATGAAACTCTACGAAGAGTTGAAGTTCTAGAGTCGACTTTATTTTCTTTGTATGCTGATATATTTATTGTTAACTCTTTGTGTAGAGTCAATTCAAGACACAACCTATTATATGAAGGAATGAACTACACGGCGACCGTGTCCCAGCTAAGTCTTTGTAGCGACGGGCCGACAGCCCCGTGTCACTCCTCCGAGTTGGGCCGCTAACTGGGCTGATCGCGCGCGCGCGCGCCAGAACGACGTAATGCGTGGGACTTGCTCCAACGAAGCGCATGGGACTTGCCCGCCAAGTTGCCAGCCTGTCCACCCACCCCTCCATTCACGCGAACTTCCTTCATTCTCCCCTATCTTCTTCTTCCTCAAGTCATGTGCAAAAAGAAAAATGGCAAATCTGGTTCCTCTTAATCCCAAATCAACATAAAAAAGGAAGAAGCAGATCCTTTCAATAACCAGGTAAGCACTATTTTTCCCAACAAACCCTATATCATAATTGACTCAAAAAGCAACAAAACTGACATCACATAAATGTTTTCATCACAAAAAATTTGCACATTTTTCGGCTGTATGTCACCAAGCATCACAAAGAAAACACACGTACAAATGTATACATGTTTTAGATAAGTAGGATATAAGCTACATACCCTGTTTGTTTTTCCTTCATGACTATATGTGCAGATATCAGAACATCTTCCAAAAAACTGCCAGCACCCACCAAAAAGAGAAGGACATGTGAGTTGAATTTATGTGATGTCAGCTGCACCTCCCTAGCCTTGGCAGTCACCCCTTGGAAAAAAAATGCATAGTTACTTCAGAAATGTCAACTGCACCTAATTTTGAGGGTAAAAAATAACATACATGTATATAAATCTGATGAGTAATAGTGCACGTTCATTAACAAAAATCCAGGTAAAGAAAAATGCATCCAGAATCCCAAAACCCTCAACAACAACTTGTTCACCTTAACCAATCTCATCCAGGTATGAATTTGACACCATCCTTCATATACCACTTAGTTGTTATCTAGTTTTATATACTGTGTTACCGGGTTACATATACCAACTTACCATGTTACTATCTAACAGTTATCTTCCCCCCTCCCGCATTGCCAATGGCCATGACTCAACACCATATAGCACCAAGTGCTACTCATTAGGATGCCAGTTTTGAGGCAACAAACGCATCTGCCATAGTGGTGCATGGTCCATGAAACTCCAACTTGCATGCCACCACAGAACATACTTTGAATGGCTCTAGTGAACACACACCTCATCTTGCTCTTGACAATAATGGAAATGATGGTATTGCTGAAGTTATGTCTAGCCCACAGCAGCCATTCAAGTTGATGAGGTTTGACACTTTGGAGGAGGCAGAGAAGCACTACAAGGTGTATGCCAGACGCAAGGGTTTTGGGGTAAGGTATGACTACAGGAGGAAGTCTGAAGTTCATGGACAAATTACCAGGGCTTCACTAGTGCGCTACAGAGCTGGCAAAAATGCAAAAGACAAGGAGGACACGCAAAAACCTAAGCCAGTCATGAAGCAACGTCGGAAAAGCACTACTGTTAGGAGAGATTGCACTGCCCGGGATGATTGTGAAACACCAGCATAACAGTTGGGTGGTGACTGAGTTCAACGATGACCACAATCATTCCCTCATAGCCAAATGGTCATTAACTGGTTACCTATGATCACACCGACACATACCAGATGATGAGAAAGAATTCATCAAGATGCTTCACGCATGTAATTTGGAGACGAGCCGTCAAATGCAAATACTAGCAGAACTACATGGCTGTCTTGACAATGTCCCATACACAGTGAAAGATGTTGCCAACTATAGAGCATCATTGCGTCTTGAGCACCGCCTCACAGACATGCAAGACACAATAACATACTTTGAAAAGATGAGAATTGAGGATAAGGACTTCTACTACAAATTTCAGTTGGATGATGAAGACAGGCTACAGAATCTATATTGGATTGATGGTGCAGCTAGAAGAGCATATAAATTCTTCAATGATTGTATATCATTCGATACCATATACATGACTAATATCTACAAGATTACATGTGCCCCCTTTATTGGAATAAATAGCCATAGGCCGTCAATACAATTTGGCTGTGGGTTCTTGAGGAATGAGCTCACAACAAGCTTTGTGTGGTTGTTTGAGACATTTCTTGAAGCAATGGGGGGTTTGCCACCAGCCAACATAACTACAGACCAAGACTTTGCAATGAGAAATGCAATAGACCAGGTATTCCTAGCTGCAAGACACAGAAATTGCCGCTGGCACATAATGAAAAAGACGACTGAAAAACTTGGATCTTTGTTCGGTCGTAGGCCACAGCTACATGCAGAATTTGAAGACTACATAAACAACAGTCTGTCTGTAGAGGAATTTGATCAGAAATGGAACAGCATGATACAAAGACAAGCGGTCGGAGATAATGAAGAGCTGGCCAATCTTTTCGACAAGAGAAGCAGGTGGGTGCTCGTCTACTTCACACACGACTTCTATCCCTTCATCTAGTCCACCCAACCTAGCGAGGGATTCAATGCTATCCTAAAGAAGTATGTGAACCCCCAAAACTCCATATATGACTTTGTGCAACAATATGCCACAATACAAGAAAAAATTATGACAGCCGAGGACAAGCAAGAGGCCAATACAGCCATTACTGTGCCTGGCACATGGTGCAGACACCCAATTGAAGTTCAGATGACGAAGGTGTATACTAGGAACATTTACTACAGATTCCAGGCGGAAATGCATTCAAGCATATCATATAATTGCCAGCACATAGGCAACAACATGTACTTGGTGATTTCTATAGTGGGTTTTGTACCACAGTATGGTACAAGAACCTACCAAGTTGCTGCAGATGTTCAAAACAGGGTGTACAGCTGCCAATGCTGCAAATTTGAAAGGGATGGGATACTTTGCTGCTACATTCTGAAAGTAAGTGAAAGGTATACCTCGCAGCTACCAGGGATACAAAGTTGCTCACCGTATTTTCTCTCTTCCATTGCAGGTGATGGTGCAGTTAGGTGTGATTGAGACACCGCCACTATATGTGCTAAAAAGGTGGACATGGGATGCAAAGGAGGTGTTATATGACCCAGAAGTTCAACCAGATGTTCAACAACATGAAATGCCCGATGAGTCTAGGATAAGGATGAGATTAGCAGTTATGTGCAGTCAATTCACAAAGCTAGTGAGAGAAGCATGTGTCTCTGAGGATGACATACGAATAGCAACTTCACACATGAAAGCAATGAAGAACGAGCTCGCCACACTAAAAAGGAGTCAGCAAAGGATGAGAGCGAGAACTGCTACTGCTGCTCCTGCAAGGACACCTACTCCTGTTGCTGCCCCTGATGCAACCACAGATACTGCAGTTCCTACCTCTAGTACAGCGGCTTCGCATGCATCTAACACAAGGACAGTCAGGGACCCCCCAAAGTCCAAAACAAAAGGGTGGAAGAAGAGGAAAACATATAAACACCCGCTAGACATTGTTGTGAAGGAGAAAAGAACATGCAGGCTCTGTGCTTCAACAGAACATGACGCACGCACGTGCTCACAAAGGGCATTGTCTGCACCTACAAATATAACGTGACCCTAGACCATTTTATCATATTTAATTTTGCCTTGTAATACTTGCGCATGCAACTATGTACTATTCTGAGCCGGTTTACTGCCTAATGGTCAATTACCATGATATACGATCTAAAATACCACTTAAAAATATGCGAGTTGCCATGATTTATATTCTGGATTACCACTTAAAAATTGGAATGACATAGCATCTAGTGCACTAATCGAAAAAATAAATTGAGGATACAAAAATGCACAGAGGGAATGTACCTTAACACATATTTTTGTCGAGATGCTCTCTCCACAGTTTTACTTGACTATGTGGAGACGATAACCAATTATACAACATCACCTTCTTCAGGTTTGCGATCTGCTGTTGGCGCATATCAGGGACATGTTGTCCATCCCAAAGTTCAATAAACTTCAGCATAAAAAAACCGCAATCTATCCTATATAGAACAAACAAACAAACATAAAAATGCTAAGATAAAAAATTAAACATGACACTTAAGTCTTACAAAACAAACACATAGAGACAAGAAAGTACAGGGAATACTCGCGAGTTGGTTTGTTTTAGCACATCGATGACCTCAAGCTTGTACTCTTCAATCTGCACCTTGGACTTCCCATAGTACACCTGCCATGCTGCCTTGATTTTCTTCATGACTTCTGTAGTGTGGGCCATAAGTCCACCGTCAGATGCACCGCGTAGAGAGTCAAGCACCTCGAACCTTTGTGCTGCTAGGTTAAGGCACACCAAAAACCAATGAGATGGGTCCATCACTCCAGTCCCCAAGTTTTTGTAAGACTGGAAACATGATCTGGTACTAAAAAGGCAAAAAAAACAAACACAGAATATGGTTACCACACAAAAAAAGTATAAAAAAGAAATGTAATTATCAAAATTCCTAACTGCGGCTACCACTTAAAATGCATTAACTTACCAAGATAAATCAAAAAAGCATGGCTGAGTGTAAGGCACAAACTTACTAGTTCTTGGTAGCTGAGAGCAAAATCCTCACGTCTTTCAAATTCCAATGCAATAAATTTCTTATCTACATGTCCTTCAAGCAAGAACTTTGCGACCAAAAATGAAAAAACAGTCTTCTTTTCTGCCTTGTGATGCTCTTTGATATAATAAATTCCAATCTCGGCAACACTGTTGGATAATTCACCCCTACGCTTCATAGATTCGGCCAATTCCTTAGTGCATACCCCATGTTGGAGGATATTGAATAAGTTTTATTCTGGTGATGCATGAAAAAAAAATAGATAACATCAGATCGTGAGCAAAAAAGAATAGAAGAAAAAACAAAAAATATATTAGCAAGTGAGTGGGTTTTTACTTCTTGATCCTTGACCCCTTTGCATTCTTGGCACTGAGATTAACCTTTTTGTATACATCTTCATGTTCATCAGTAACATTCACCTGTAGAAAAAATGATCAAAAAGAAAAACAGAATAAAGTTCTCAGGATAACTGGCTAAGATTACCAAGTTTACTGCATATACTTACTAGACTATATAAAAAAAGAACAAAACAATAATGACGACCTCAGAACTGTTAAATGGAGAGAGCTTGAATCTGGATGCTTTCTTTACTTCGCCTTTGTGGGGCTGTGGCTTCGGCGTAGCGCTTTTGACAGCAACTGATCCCAGCTCGTGTGAACAGCACAAGTGGCAGCTTCCCCTCTGCATTTTTCTTTTGCTTCTTTCTCCATTTGACTGAGTGCCAAATTTGTTTCTTCATCAATCTCATCAACCTCTCCAGCAAAAAATGTTGATAACATATCAATGCTTCCTGCTGAGGGCATGCTATTTGCTTCAGCTAGTTCTACATAAAAAAGCAAAATCAAGATGATGGTTTGCAAAAAAAGGACACATAACAAAAACATACTACATAAAACAAACACTAATAAGGTTCTGATATCCCAGTTATCACATTGTCATCCCATGGTTACCACGCATACTAATAAAAAAAAAGAATACGTTGAGAGGGTGCCCATACTAGTGGTATCACATCTTTTGATGGAATGTCACCCCCAGCTTCAGCATCATTGGGTGATGGCAGCATTATTACAACTCGTCCATGATTCTTGCTGGGTGGCGTAGGTGTCAAACCAAGGGAGAACGATGGGGGTGTAAACATCTCAGGACGATTGTCTCTTGAGCTGCCTGAACATGCTGCTGCAATTCCGCTACCAGTTCCCGAATCTGCAGTGATAGAAGGAGAGATCACAATGGCCGTGCTGGCATCAGTGCCTTTTGCGTGTTCAGCAGCATCCTTGGTAATCTATGCGTCTGGCAATAACAAGGATTCCCTTGCTTCTTTCTGACCAATGCCCAACTTCCTTGCTGTATCTGATAATCCACTAACAAGCTCTTTAATCTCTATTGGCACATTCACTGGCTCATACCGCCTTCCAATGCCATGTTCACCCTTCTGATGACCTCTTTAGCCCATGCTGATAACTTAACTGGACAGCCCTCATAACTGGTATTGGAAGGTCCTTCCACAACATTGACATTAACTGTTGGTGACAGCACAATAGCCCTCCTTATGCTGCCACCTTCACGCATACCTCCTTCACATGGATCAACATCTGCTGTGGGTGATAGGACAATGGCCTTGCTAGCAGCACTACCATCGCTACCAGCTCCATTAGCATTTGTAATTCCTCTGCTTCCAGCTTTTTCCACTGCCACACCTCTAATCGCTGCAGGTGTAGTGATTTCGATAGGCTTGGACTTATTCCCAAGCCTAGCTACAACTTGAAGCCCTGCAAGCCGGGGCGATCTCCTCGGTGATTGTTTTTTAACCAAGCTATGGACAGGTGAGTGAACATTTTTCCTATTACATTTCAAAAAGATGGCATGAAAAATATAGTTACCAAGATAAAAAGTACAGTTACCGACATAACGTCAAGCATTAGCCAGAATATTATTCTAGGATGACCAGATACATTATGCTGGACCGACAGAAAAAAATCATATAATGACAGGAACACAAATGAGTCTGTGTTTTATTATTTTTCATATATTTACATCCAAGAAAGTAAAAAAGGTGAATCTGAGAAAAGAAAAAACATAAATAAACTTGTTACCTTTTAGGGGTCATTTTGCAAGAAGGCACGGCAATTGGAGCAGTGTCACTCTTCCTTCTTTTTGCTTCTGGTGATACATCACAGCTATCCTTCAACAGCCCAAACTCTTTCGCAACTAAGTATTTTATCTCATTATGAACCCCTTCTGTGCCTGGTAATGCATCTTCAACCCTGTGCCTTCTATTCATTCCACTCAAAGTCTGTGCGAGATCAGATACGCTTTCCCTCATTATGCATTGCAAACCCTAGCTATTATCCTCTGATTTAGCATGCTCCCCCACCAACGATGGGCATGAGGCAGGGGACTCCTCATGGGGGCCTGATAATAAAGACAATTGGGACAAAAATAAAAGTGGAAAACATCATGGGGCTCTGTGATGTTAACCACACCTCCTCCACCATCGTCCTGACTCATCTGGCCGCCTCCAACACCTACGGTTGCACTCCCATCATGGGCACCGGCGGTCTCATCCTCATCGTTGCTAGACCTGCCAAGACCATCTGCACAACCTCCAATTTCCTCAGACTCCCCCTCGCTATCCTCATTGTCTGTCCCATCATCCTCCCCTCGCTGTCCTCATTGTCTGTCCCATCATCCTCCCCCTCGCTGTCCTCATTGTCTGTCCCATCATCCTCCCCAGTGTCAGATCGAGCACTTTGACGACCCCTCTGCCCCGCTGCACTAGAACGAGGCGTAGATGTACCTCTGCCAAATGCAGAGAGCTGACCAAACATCCTGCCAACAGATGCGCTCCTGTTGGACCCATTGCTGTCCACCCTTGCACAAGTGTGCTAAGCAATCCACCTAAACCTGATGCAAAGTTTCCCATCAAATCAACAACCTTCGCACGTTCCTCTAATTAAAACAAAAAACAGAAGGTGTGAAGTAGGGTCAATGTTCAGTCTACTTTACCTGTTCAGGGCAACTAGGGTCAATGTTGACTTTCATCCATTGCTCAAACCCAACAGGGCCACCAAATAAACTCATGTTCGCAGCAAATGCAGGTTTCAACTGCTTGCATACACCGGCAAAAAAGCAAAGGAAGTAAAAAGGAAACGATAAGTTCCCATATTCACAACAATAAGCAAAATATATAAACTTAGGTGAAAAAAATAACAGACCACACACATGTCACTATTGATTTGCAGCAACCTGTTACTTGATACAAAAATTATGGACAATTCACACCATTGATGCAGAGTCTAAGCGTTGCATTGTTTTTCCATGTTACCACCTCGGACAGCAAAATAGAAGTTTCAAAACAACCTATCACCCCCTCATAACCATTAAAAAAAGTAACTCCCTATTAAGTGGTAACTCGTGATAACAAATCTGGTGCCCCTCAAAATCATAAATTGGTAACCCTTGCCAACAAAATAGGTACCTCAAAAAACATAATGTGGTAACTCTCTCCAACCAATATGGTATCCTCACCACCATTAAAATGGTAACTCATTATTAACCAACATGATAGCTGCATGACCACCTCCCCCACCATATATCAACTTGAGTAAAACCAAGGCTCCCAAAACCCCACCGATGAACTTGAAAAAAAATAAAAAAATTGCACCAAAAATCTAACCTCCAATCTCCCGAATGATTGAGCATTGTCACGCTATACATCCAAACCAGTGATGTGCTTTACAGCTTCTTTTGTCCATACATTGACCCTGAATTGGCCATCACCCAGTTCAATCTCACCCATGTTGCACTCTAGTGAATCTATATAACGTAACTAAAAAGAAGATAAACATATCATAAGATCATGAGGAAAATTTAACAGAAAAAACAGAGATTGTTATAGAGAAAAATGTTTATCATCTCACCATCACATATAATAAACAACCTTTTTTACATTTCCCTTTCGAAAGTTGCTCATGCAACTGCTCCAACACAAAACCACACAAATTCAGATGATTCACATTGCCAATGTTTTCCTAAAAAAAAAGAATTTCTCATGTAGTCCAAAAAAACTAAAAAACTCAAAACAAATAACAAGGTACCAAATTACCAAAATAGGATAGCACTTGTTGCTGATTTTGTTGTCAGTGGTTGGGGCTAAAACTGTGCTCAAAACAAATAGCATCCACAGCCTCTTGAAAGTGTCATCCGCCTGTCTGTAATCTCTTAGAATCCTAGCAATTGTTGTAACCTTTAGCCGGCTGCCATCATTGGGGAATAAACTCTCGGATATGCTTGCCTCCAAATCAAAATCCTCACAATATTTTACTTTTTCAATCCCACGCGGGATACCCAAGATGTCATGCACGACCTCCTCTGTCAACAGAATACTGCCGCGGCCAGGAATGACAAAGGCGCGTGTCTTTGGATTGTACAAACTTGTAAGCCATGTAATCAATGGGTTGTGGAGATTGTCACACTTTATATCCAGAAGGCTTGACAAACCCATCTCAGAAATCAAATTCTTCTACTCAACGGTGAGATGTTTGTATAATTTCACAATAGTAGCAGGTGACGCTCGATTCCTCTCAACAACAAGTACCTATATCACAAAAACCTATGTGGTAACTGTAGACAACTAACAGGGTAAATGGTGCAACACAAACTGGTTATTGATACATAAGTAACAGGGTAAAGCAAATATGGTAACTCTACACAATTAACATGATAACTTATATAAAAAAACTGGTGACTCAGACATAATTAATAGTGTAACCTTGTGCCTTTTCATTCCATCCAATCTTTTACCCCTGCGATTGCCATCATCTTGAGCCTTCTTCCTTCTTGCCATTGTACTTACTGCACATAATGCGAACTAATTTTACCATGTAACACATCATTACATAGGGGTTAAACAAAGAAAATATGTAGCAACATATATGTACCACCATCATACCACACGTAAAAAAACACACCCCACACCGTCGTCCCTCCACGCCCCCACACTATGCTCGATGTTGATCACGTCTTCTCCCCCCTTCAACCCCCAAGGACATCCGAACAAAAATGATACAAGCATTGACGGTAAACCATCACACATCATCATCTCTGAAAAAAAATTACAGCACTCACTCTCTTTCGGAAATTAAAAACATGAACAAAAACCCCCTAAAAAAGTCTAAACCCTAAAACCCACACTCATCGCAACAAACAACAGAGGTTGCTAACAAATCTCTACCCAACGGCAACTCCCGTATAAAATCTCGCCACCAAAAAACACATGCATCACCGCCCTGCCGCACAAAAATCACATGAATAGTAGAAATTAAAAATGCTCCGATGAACAACATGAACGCAGTGTTGGCTCCACCGCCCACCACGTGCCTATGATGATCGACGAGCGCCACTACCCATCCCCATCATCGAACCTAGAAACCCTTCCCACCTACGACCGAATGCCCCATCCAAAAATCAACCTCGACCTTCATCTACCCTGCCGCCCCTTCCCCCACACAAAACACTTCTAAAACCGCCAAAATGCAACACAAAATCGAGGGAGCGGGTAGGGGAAAAAATGACTCACGGTACACTCCGGCGAGCCAGCGATGAACGCTAGAACCGGCGACGGAAAAGAGAGGGAGCGAGAACCGCTTCTGGAAGCTATGACAGAGTGGTTCCCGAAATTTGAATAGTTTCCCGCCGACGCCGCTGACAGGTAGGTAATCCGTCTTGCGCGGGACAAAAGAGAACTCCAGCGCTCACCTCTGTCGCACCGTCCGAATCACGGGCCTAATTCAACGGACAGTATCTCGCCCCACCGCTTGATCTAACGGATAAAATCCCCCGTCATAGCCTTGATCTGATGGACAATAACCCGACCGCACCGATCAATCCGATGGATAAAAGCATGTCGCTGTGAGAGACAATCCAGGGCACGTATCCAGGATATATTTTTCGTTATATGAATTATCTTAATATTGATTGTTAGACGACGTAAAGGAATTAAAGAGTTAGTGATGCATTCGATCTCCTCCTCCCGAGGATTGGACCATGTCTCTACTGTCGACACTACTTGTTCATCACAGGCGAGGCCTATCTCACCATGTAAGTTCTCCTGTTCCCACGAGAAATAAGCCGTCTGGTGTGGGAATTCACGCGAGCACGGGGCGTGATATGACTGCACAGCGCACAACCTTTGAAATTTCTACTGAATCCAACCTTTGAAGCCGGAGAAATGGTAAACGGTCGAGCAACTGGCAAAGCGGAAATCCTGGAGAAGGATCGCCGCAAAACCGACACGCCCAAAATATTTGCGCCGTTTCCAAGCTTTCCTCCCTCTCACCTTCTTCCTCCTCCCCTGTCTCGCGATGCCACCACCAACGCGAGCACGAGAGCCCTAGCCGCCGCCACGGGCCCCGCAATTCTCTGCCGCTATACCCTAACTAAACCCTAGCGCGCCACCCCCACCGCCCCCGCCGCCTCCGCTTACGCCTGCGACTCCTCGATGTACTTGTACTCCGACGACGACGACTCGGACCCCGAGTTCGACGAGGGCCTGCAGGAGGATCTCGACCTCGTCCGCCGCTCCTGCATCCTCTCCGGCACCGACCCCGACGCCCCCGTCGCCAAGGTCTCCTCCTACCTCTCCATCCCCACGTCGGCGGCGGCGGCGGCGGCTGGAGGGGCGGCGAATGGCGCGTTGGACGACGACGACGAGGATGAGGAGGAGGAGGGGGAGGACGAGGACCTGGCCCTCGTCCGCAGCATCCGTGAGAACCTCCACCTCAACAAGGCCTTGCCCTCCTCGCCGCTGCCGGACTCCTCGCCGCGCCCGATCTGCGTCTGGCCGCCCTCCGACACGGAGGAGGACGACGAGGACGACCTCGAGACGCTCCGTGCGATACAGCGCCGCTTCTCGCACTACCACGCCGGTGAGTCCACCCGCCATGCGGTCCCGTCCGATTCGATTTTGGGAGCGTCCGGTGAGTTGTTTTGGCTTGTTCGTTGGTTTGTGTGCGGTTGGGATTCGTCTGTGTATGAATGTGTATATTTGACAGGCCTGCGCTTGATTTGATGATACGTCCAGGATAGTATGATATTGCCTGGTAATAGAAATATTAGAATGACACCTGAAAATATGACTGGGAGAATCTTGAAAGCTGAGTTTTGATCAAAACATAAAACATTCAAAAAAGTGTTTGGTACAAATATGAACTACTAGATTGACATCTATTTTGTTACAACATTTCTAGAATTCTACACTGTTCTGAATCGTATTGTTGTAAGGAATTTTAAAAAAGAGACTACATAAAACATGCTGCTGAATTTCTAGTAACTTTTATACAAAGTTAACTGTAGATTTTAAACTATGGGCTGTGCTACACGATATATGGTGTTATCCTGATACCAGAGTTGCAATGCATGAGAATATTAAAAAGTTTATGCTTGAAAAATTAGATGCAATTTATCATTGATTTTCTGATTCATGACTTGTTACATGTAAGCATCTGTTCTTTTGAAGGTAGACATACCAGTACATAATTGAAAAATCAACATATGCGATGTTAGTGTAATTCCTTATCTAGGTAAAAAGAATATCTGTCGACAGATAAAGGGGCCCTTAGTCTTTACTTACCTACTGTAGGTACCTCTACTGGGTCACCCAAGAACATGAAAAATGAGACGTGGAAGGGAGGGGAGGGCGAACTTATTGCACATCAACCTGGTGCAGAGGATGTAGAGAAGCAAAATCCAAAGGCTCTCACTCAAACTGGATTTCCAAAAGCTGCACTGTTCTTAGTGGATGCTCTCAAGAAGAACAGAGCATGCCAGAAGTTTATTAGAATGAAAATGATTAACATTGAAGCAAAAATTGAAGTAAATAAGGATCTTCGGGATCGTGTCAAATGTCTTATGGATTATCAGTTAAGCTGCAGAAAATCATTTGGAAGAATTTTATGCCAGAAGGAGGATCCTCGTGTTAGATTGACTTCCTCTCGAAAACCAAGTGCACAATCTGCAAAGGTAATAACATCTATATTTACAGCTATTCATTGGATGTTATGTGACATAAACAATCGCCTGATGATATATAAAGCACTTGGACTTTCTGTTGTTGTTCATGTTCCTATTCATTCTCAAAGGTAGTAATTAACTTAGCATAAGGGATTTTTCTATGCCTGCTTCTGGTTTCTTCACAAAGATGGATATAAGGTTCTATATGAAAAGGTGAATAGGTTGGTATCCTACTGCAAGTTGGGACGGCATGTGTTGACAGACATATCTTGTTGGTGTTTCCTGTATGGTGCATGTCCTATTAGTTTTCATCGTTCTGTTTAGGTCATGTTACCGAGATTGTATGATCTGTTTGATTAATAGAAAAACAAAAGATGAAGTAATAGCCATTTAGATACCCGTTAGCCATTCTCAACACAGAGGTTTCTGTGAATCAAATTCACATCTGTTAGTTTATCAGGGTGGGTATCTATTGTATAGGTAGCTGGCTGTCAAATTGCAATTTTACTGTGAAAAACAATCCTTTTATTCGTGTTGATTAATTACTTCAGATCTTTCCTGTCAAGAAGTATATATTTTGTAGAATTTTATTGAATTAATACTCTTATCATACTTAATCAATAATTTGTAGATAAACTCTGTAAATGTGCTGTTATTTTATACATACATATTCTCCCTCTGTTATCAGAACCATTGTTTCCCTTTCATGATGAAGAGGATGGTACACAAAAACCTTTTAGCTCTCAGATCATGGAAGTTTTTTTTTGACACACATTGCTGCAATGTGTGCGTGCATGATTGTGAAATGTTTATCCTTTTAGATTTTGTAGGAACATGTAATACCGCTACTTACAAAAGAGCATTCCTTTGGTGCAGAATAAGTACAAGAAGTTGTCTGCATTATTTCTTGGCCCGGCTGAGAACCCTCATGTTTCAAAGTATAAAATGGTACTGAAGCAATTCCCAATGTCGCTTCAGAAGCAATCATGGTCGGATGTGGAGAAAGACAAACTTGCTAAAGGAATGAAGCAGCAATATCAAGAAACATTGATTGTGGACTTGATCAATAATGGAAGGTGATGTGAATTATTCCGATCTTTGTACCAATGGGCCAGTTTCTCATCTATTTCGATCACAGATTTTAATTTACGAACTAATGCCATATGGAACAACTTATTATACTACTTTATCAATAATTTGTTGCTAACACTTGAAGATTTTAAGCTTCAAGCACGCCAAAACTGAAATAATAGATTTTGGTGCTTCTATGTAAGTTGATAATTTTCCAGTTTCTCCATGATGCAGTCTGTTAAGTCGTAGTTTATTAGTATTTTCCTTGATTGACTTCTGACTAAACTATCTATCAATTATGAATTGGATGGCCTTCTGACTGAACTATCTATCAATTATGAATTGGCAGTTTTTGGCTTCTATCTGTTTGTGCTATTGGGGTATTTGTTTTCCACAAAAACAAATGTAGGTTTGATGCCAACCTTATGAGATTTAATGTATTTGTCTTCAGCTAGAAAATTTGATCATGAACTTATTCGTCTATTTTATTAAAATCATTTGTTATGCTGCAGTTCCACTGGTGACTTCAGTGCTGTAGATATGGCATATGCACTGACAAACACTGCCAGTAATTTTGAGGTAACTCCTGAAAATCTCCGATCGGTCCTGCCATTAATAAAGTGGGACAACATTGCTGCTATGTACCTGCCTGGTCGATCCGGTGCTGAATGTGAATCTAGGTACTTTGGTGACTTTTTTTAATTATTATTATCATTATTATTATTTCTCCTGCTAGTGTACAGAGCAATCCCCTTCCCCTTTAAGTAGTATTATTCATCTCGCAATAGTTTCTTGTGATCTTACTTTATCATCTGTGCTGATGTTGTCATTTATGTTGTTTCTGTAAAATGTGTTGTATCTGTGTTTCAGTTGGTCATTCTTAATTCAAAGAATTGTAATTTTATCTGTCTAGGTGGCTAAACCTTGATGATCCATTGATTAATCACAATGCCTGGACTGCACGGGAGGAGAAAAGGCTTATACTAACTGTCCAAGAAAAAGGAATGCATAACTGGATTAACATTGCAGTTGCATTGGGTACTCACAGAACACCTTTCCAATGTCTTGCTCGTTATCAACGGAGTCTTAATCCCCACATATTGAAGAGGGTCTGGACAAAAGAGGAAGATCTTCAACTTCTAGCTGCTGTTGAAACATTTGGTTGTAACTGGCAACTTGTATCAGCTAGTCTGGATGGCCGCACTGGGAATCAATGCTCTAACAGGTAACTTATTTGATCTCTTTCAAATTGAGTACTATCAATCCTATGTGGTTGCGCTTTCTATTATGGCACATTCACTAACACTTAGCTTTCTGTGGTTATTTGTTCTAATGGTATTTTAATCTGCCCCCTCATGCATTTGATGTGGACAATATTTTAAGTTCATTGGTTGGGATATATTTGGCATACTTTAACTTTGAACTCTACTAGGTGGAGGAAAACCTTAATCCCTGAAAGGACAAGGGTGGGGAGATGGTTTCCCGATGAGGACAAACGTCTCGTGGTATGTGTCAAGCTTTTTGGGTCTGGCAGCTGGAATAAGATCGCTCAGTTCATTCCTGGTCGCACACAAAGTCAATGCAATGAGAGGTAACATGGTAGTTTTACCGGGTTACTTCAGAGTTTAGGGTTTGATGTGATGCTAGTTTTTATGCTCTTTAAACAGGTGGAGTAATGTTCTTGATCCAGATATAGATCTTGGGGAATGGCGGCCTGAAGAAGATTCCAAATTATTGGCTTCCGTCTGTGAGATTGGCCGCTGCTGGTCAAAGATTGCTAAGGTGTTGATCCCTCACCGTACTGATAATATGTGCTTGAGGTAAAAGCTAATTTCTGTTCCAATTTTGCATGATTTTATCCTGCTGTGTTGTTAGCATCAATAATGAGCTTTATCATAATGAGGACAAACTAGCTTGCTAATAGTTATGTTGTTGGGAATCGCAGAAGATGGAAAAAACTGCGTCGAGATGAATTACCTTCAGTTAAAGCTGCCAATCAAATAAAGAAAGTCATTTTTCAATCCAACTTTGTTGATAGAGAAACAGAGCGACCTGCAATTGGCCCCAGTGACTTCCCATCACTTGTGCACTCCAAAGTTGACAGAGGTGATGAGAACACTGTGAGGTACAGCTGTATTGAATTTCAATGCTTCTCAAATCTATCAAGTAGTTGCAGTATATTTCATAAAAATATGATATTTTAGATATATATTCTCTTTCTCATCAATCCAATTTTAGCAGTGATCAGGTCAGAAAACCTCGAAAAAAGTCTAGAAGATCATGTGAGGATAATCCGTCAGCTAATGATGCATCAAAATCTTCTGCTTGTATGAATTCAGCTGATAATGATGTTGCTGCTGCTGACGCTGCTGTAAACACCACCACGAGAAGGCCAAGGAAGAAATCGTCTGGGTATAACTTATAAAATCACAAAAACCTCGACTATTGAATTTCATCCCCTTAAGTTTGCTCACTAGTTTTTGTTTTACTTACTTTTGCAGTAGATCTGAAAAACAAACTGGAGAGAATCTAGCCGTGTCTGATGGTGTCAACAATTCATCTAATGGCTACAGTACAACCAGGAAGAGGGAATGTACTACTAATAACAATGAAGCTGTGCAAAAGAGAATGAGGGTATCTGTCTCCGTTGATAATGAGGCTACCCTAGAGATACTGGGTGACTCTATCGGTGTGGATAATGAGGTACCCACAAACCTAACGAGGGGCTCAACTTCTGTTCGGAAAGAAGGCACTGTCAAAAAGAGTACAGAGGGCCATGTGTCGGTTGGCAACGAGGGAGCTGTCAAAAAGAGAATGAGGGGCTCTATCTCTGTTGGCAACGAGGGAGCTGTTGAGAAGAGAATGAGAGGCTCTGTCTCTGTTGGCAGCAAGGGAGCTGTCAAAAAGAGAATGAGGGGCTCTATCTCTGTTGGTGATGAGGGAGCAGTCAAAAACAGAATGAGGGGTTCTGTCTCTATTGCCAATAATGGTGGCTCAACGAAAAGGGAGAGAGCGTCAAGGTAACATTCTTTGGAGAAAAAAAATCCTAACTGACTGTCTTTGACATTTGTATATGTTTCCTCATAGATTGTAAGTGACATCAAGAGTGTCTTTTCCCTCTTTTGTTTAGGAAATCAGCCGAAGATAATTTAATAGTAGATGATATGGAGAATGCTGCTCCTGAGTTGGACCTTCCAAGTGTGCCTTCTAAAGAAAGATACGTTGATACTGGAAATGTGAACAAGATGAGGCGGAAGTCTACCCCAAAGTATTTCACTCTCCTAGTCTCATTTGTTTCTTGTGTGGCGTTTGGGTGTCAACTGAAGTGATGTGTGCCAATTGAGTTTTCCTATAAATTTCTTGCCCCCTCGTTTACAGACCCAAGCAAATAAACATGACTGAAGGGGTTGGCGTGGAATATTCCACATGCGCACGGCTTGCTGATTGCATGTCCTTCGCCCGTAGAAATGGAACCAACAGGAACAAAAGGTACTTAAATTCGAGGTATGGCAGAATAGTGGTTTTAGTCCTTCACAAACATTTTCATGTAATTTAGTCTTTCATTTTGTGAGTTGCAGTGTCAGGCTGTTAAGTAACGCGATGCAATGAGACGGACCTTCAGGTGAAAATCTACAGGTGCCACTATGGCCATTTCTTCGGGATCATGTCCGATTTCTATTGAGAATAGCAACACTGCCAAGACTTCAGATGACAATTAGGTATGATCTTTGGATATCGTTTATCTTTCTGTTGTTGGTCATATAGTACTGACATCATTTATTTATGTTGCTTGCATTTGTGACTGCAGAAAACAATCATTGAAGAGTTTAGGTTCTTCTATGCAGGGCCGGCCCTGGGCAAGGACAATAAGGGTGCTCGCCCAGGGCCCATCGTCTATAGGGGCCCAGTCCTTATAAATGAAAGGGTATATATATATCTAGCTAGCCCAAACCATGTATTAGTATTGGGTAGAGATCTTCAAGGAATGCAAAAAAACAAAATTTGCCCATATAAAATAGTATAGAATGAAATTGGATCTGGTGGTTTGTAGAACCTCGCAGGTCATCTTGACTCGCCTACTTGGCAGTTGGCACTGGACATTCAAGTTCGGTGCCTTATCTCGTCCGTATAACAATGGCATATTTAATTGATTTGAAGTTACTTTTCTTTTTATGAAAGAATGTTGGTCGATTGCGTTGTCAATTACTTGTATTTGCGTCAAACCCCTGGCGTATACTCCAGCTTGTCAGTAATGTTTACGACATACATTGAAATTTCTGGTCGGTGTACGAGTGTGAGCAACCGGTAGCTGTGGTACGTCTGTCTGGTTTTCGGATGCTTGAACACCAATAGCATCAGAACGCATAGAACTGATACTCGCGCTGCAGATCCTTCGAATAATTGAAGAGAGATGCTTATGTTTCGCCCAGCACGGCCATAGGAGGATTTCTGCCGCCATGCGCCTGGTATTCTCACTGGAATTTCGTTTGGGAACTTCCTCTAGTGGTGCAGATGAGATCGGTTCAGATTGATCTCATCTGCAGACTCTGGAATTCAGAAAGTTTACCTGACTACCATTGCAGTTCAGTGAAAGATGAGGCAGATTTAGAGAATATGTCATTATATTTTTATTATATACTGAATACATTAATATTACAGAGTCAATATTACAAGGAACTGCTAAAACCTCCAATAAATACGGAATCTCAAGAATCAAACGAATGATCGATCATACACGCTATGTATCATATGTAACTGCCATCTGTGAGTGAGCCATTAGAGCCCTTGAGGAACATTCCTAAGAATATATCCACCTAAGTCTTCAAACGACAGATCAAACTACAGGGTAAATCTCTTCACAAAATCATGGCCTGAGGTGGTCCGTAGCCACTCCGGTGCTTCTTCTGCCATGTCCAGGCGACCCTGAGGCTCTCCTGGAGTTCGGTGTGCTGCGCCGTCCAGTTCAGCTCGCGGTTGATCCTTGCGGGGTCGCTGTACACTTCCGCGTAGTCACCAGGGCGACGAGAGAAGTAGTCGACCTTGATGTCGACTCCAGTTGCCTTCTTGCAAGCCTCCACAAACTCCTTCACTGACCTACCTGATCAGCCAAAAGGAATGAACATGAATTAGCTCACTACAATGGTAGACAGAGACAATGTGTCCTTTTTTCTCTCTATTATATCATAACATAATATGTGGTGATCTGAGGCTTGACCTCTTCCAGTGCCAACGTTATATATGCCAACTTTGCCTCTTTCCGCCTTGTTGAGTGCCTTTACATGAGCGTCAACCAGGTCAGTGACATCAATGTAATCTCTTACACAAGTCCCATCAGGTGTTTCATAGTCGGTACCTTTGACCTGTAAAGAAAAGCAAGAGCTAATAATCAGTGACCTGCCGGCCAGCAGATAAGCAGTTCTCCGAAGAAGAGAAAAAAAACTAGAACATAAGCAGCCCTGCAAATGTGAATATTATCGAGGGGGTTATCTAATGTGAATCTTAATATGTACTATGGAATAACAAGGGCAATGGACTATGATAGCAGCATTAACACACACTATTGTTGGGTGCCATAGTTGCACAACCCAGATCAACAATTAACTAGTTGATCAAAGATGTACCTTCAAACCTGGGATTATTCCCAGTGCTGCATCGAAGCATGCACCAGATATTCGACCATGCTCACGCAATTCAGGTGGTGGAGCCTCACCCAGCCTTCCTTCTGGGTCAGAACCAATGACGTTGAAGTATCTAATAGTGTCAGGATACTCAGTCAGTAACCAAATGGTGTTATGGTGGTAAAAAAGAGACTTGACATTTTTTTAGTAAGTGATACTGACCTTAGAATCATCACCGCCATGTCTGATTTCTTGGACTTGGAGAAGTCCAAAATGATATCCTCTGCCATTTTCTTGGCCTTACCATATGGGTTGATCGGGAACTGTACAACAAGATTCAGTGAGCAACTTCTGGGAACATAATGCTTGGAGCTTACACGACATGATAAAGATTTCAACTTCTTCTAGTTTACAGAAGCAACAACTGACCTGGGGAGTTTCTTCAGTGATAGGCATCTTCTCAGGTTCCCCATAGGTGGCACATGTGCTAGAGTAGATCAGTGTTTTCACATTATGTGTCGCCATAGCTTCTAGCACAACTAGAGTATTTGCAGTGATGTTATGATAGTACCTGTTCCAAGTGGTTTCAGTATGTGTGCGGCTAGGTAAGTTGACGAATAATACAAACTGACGAGCAGAAGTCTAGTACCTCAGAGGCTCAAGTGTGCTCTCACCCACATAAGCGACAGCAGCAAAGTGCATGACAGCATCAAATGCATTTTCTGCAAATATTCTATTAACCTAAGGATATGTTAAGGAACAAAAATCGTCTTTGAATGAAAGATATATCTACAGCACTATTCAATTATTCAGATAAAAAAAATCAGGATACAGCTTTCGGATCGCCTAAATCAGCATATATGAATTGCAATCGCCCAGGCTCAGGAAACAAGTTCTGAAGAACCTTGACAGCCCCGATATTTCCTCTTGAAAGATTATCCTGAAGACGAGACAAATTTGTAAATCTGCATTTCAGCGATGCTAAATTTGAGCAAGAGACATCAATGCAAAGTTCTGAATAAGTACCACTATGGTGACCCTGAAGGAGTCTTTCAGAAGTCGAAGAGCGGCGTGTGAACCTATGTAGCCAGCGCCACCCGTCACCAAGACATGTGTTACTCCGGGTTCGTGGATGGAGAACTGTGCACAGCACACAAGTCCACTGAATTATCTATGACAGGATACTCAGCTGCTCGAAAACATAAAGGCTAAGAATAACACGCTATACATAATCCACCATTTCCACTGCATTGCTTGGTAACATTCATGGCAACTACGTCCCGGATAGGCGAGTGCTTGTAGTAAAATGTATTTGGAATTGGAAGTTTATAGCTTTTGTTAAGTTACAACTATGAGCAATTAGCTCGTCACCTCAGTACACAACACAGCATGCAAGTAGATCCAAATATGCTCAAGGAGTTAGAAGGTTTACCACACTGGGAGGCCTCCTATGGCAGGGCGGCTGAGTGAGCATGACGACACACATGGCGGTGAGGAGCGCAGCCATGATTATCTTGCTGAGGTAGCGAGACTTGCGCTTCGGGTCGGAGAAGTCCATCTCTGATAAACAACACAAACTGCTGTCATAACTGCAGAATCAAAATCCCCAACTGCACAAGCGACATGAAGGCGCAATTACAAAAATCAAGCATTCCTGGTCAAATTTGTTTGTTTGTTTCTTTCTGAAAATAAGTTCCTGGTCAAATCATCACTAAACCAGTTCTAACCATGTCATGATGTACTAACAATTAACCTGAAAAAACTAGGAACAGGGCAAGCAAGCTTTACGAGTAAAGATTGAGATGGAATTAAGCAGTACCTGAGAAGGACCAAGATCTGCCTGCAGGCCTCGGCTGCGGCCTGCTCCTGTTGGTGGGCAGCATCTGTGGCAACAACCAACCAACCAGAAAATCTCCAATCTCCTCAAAAGAATCCCCAGCTGGGAAGTCAGAAAATTATGCTCGAGGGCCACCTAAACGAAGAGAATCACCGAGAAGGCAACCTCAGAGGAGAGGGCAGAGCAGAGCAGGACATGACACAATTAACCCTGCGAGTGCAAGCACCGAAGCAGGCAAGCAAGCAAGCATGTGCCTGCCGGTTCGCAGAGACAGACAGTCGATCAGATCCAACAACCTACCGCCGCTACCCTTTACAGCGAAACAGAGTTGCAGAATTTGGGAGGGAACACGGGTAAGAGGGCAGGAGGAGGAGGAGGGGAAAGAAAGAAAGAAAGGTTGTAACTTTGTTGCTGGGGCAATGAATCAATATCAATTGTGGGAGTAGGTGTGGGAACAGAAAGGGAAGGGTGGCGAGGAAGCCTCAGCAAAAGGCAACAGGGGAGGGGAGGACAGCGCACGCACTCTACCCTACACGCGTTGACGTCAATTTAGTCTCGTGGTAATATTTTTTCCGAAATATCTGCGCTCTACCGTTTGTTCTCCAACTCATATACGCGTATCATGTAAATGACGTTTAAATGAGGTTAGCGTGCAACTTTGTCCTCCAGTTCATGCAATGTGCATGTCGATAAGTATAAGTTAAATAGTATATATATCTAATATATTGTAATAAAATCATTGAACCTATAACTAAAATACCGAGACATATAAAATTAGAGCACAGTTAGGTATAATTACAGTCCATGAAACCCAATAATAAACAAGAGAAAATTGTCACTTATCCTTCAATTTTTGATCAAAGTAGCACAAAGATATTTGATAAAATTTGTGAGAAATTTTGTACTGAGTCACTAAGTTCTTGAAGATCAGAAACATTCCAATAGAAAGATGAAAGAATAACAATAGAGGTGAAAAACAGGTTATTAAGGACATTACTTGTATAATTTTTGAGAATTATTAAAGACAGGCTTAACTTTATGGATAGCCGTTGGGTGAGAATTTAGAAATTGAAATAACTTGAACAGTTAATATAAAAATTATTTCACTTTAACTCATACTTTTTATATTAATATAGATATAGATGATCACCGTATTTTGTTTAACTTTGTACTCCCTGTCCGTCTCCACATATTTAGGCATTGGAGGCATGCGTATTTAAGAGGTCGCTGTGGGTAGACTTATCTTTACCTGTATAGAGATATCAAACTGGTGGTGAGCGTTTGGATCATTATGAACCGTCAGATCAGAGGGAGTAGTCTTGTTTTCTTTAAGTTTGGAACTTCATAGCAAAGGGAGTATCAAACCATTACTTCTTCGCAAAGCCAATATAACCTATAATTTTTGAAGAACAGGCGGTACAATTGAAGACTGGACGCGTATAATACCTACGAAAGACTGAACTCATAGAGCTTGAAGATTATTAATGACATCACCATAGATACCTGCTACCAACGAGTATGTGGTCTAGCACCGAAAGAAAATTCCACCTAGACAAAACACATAGGGAGCCAAACATGATGTTTCCATCGGTCATCCGAATAACAATTTGACTCTCAAGTCATAATAACACTCTAGAAGTTCCTACCTTTTCCCTCTCTTCTCCACGGTGACAAGCACGTGAACCTAGTTGACGCTGTGGGACATCCAATTAAGGCCCCTAAGCGTGCATGATTGTAGTTAGTGGATGTAGTTTTGGTCAAAAGTGCGTAGTACTCCCTCGGTTTCATAATATAAAGTGTATTTTGATGGATTAAAACAAGATTTTGATCAACTATTACTTTATATTAGTGTGTGGTTCATAGATTCATATTTAAAAATATTTATTTATAATTATGATTTTATATCGCATAAATTGTATATTAATAAAGTAATTAATAATTAAAATTTTATTTTAACTAATTAAAATTCGTTTTACATTACATGACGGGGAAGTATTTTCAACCTGCACGACATGTACGTCTGTTTACGTACGCTACCCAACGCGTTGCAGTATCATGCAGCGGTACTAATATGTCGTGCATGCTGGCCGCAACACCTTTTCGCTGTATTAAAGTGACCACACCTACGGCTGCTCGGTCGCTTTGCCCGTTTAACCTTCTTAGTACACGTCCGATCGAATCATACTATATTACGAGCATATTTTACTGCATGCACTGGTCCAGTACAATTAGTACGTACTGGACAATATTTTATGTCGTCGTACTAGCACTAAACTAAACGCACATGCAATGCATTTTTGACATCTGATACCGTCCAAGCACTCAGTTATGCTATGTTTATAATGAGTATCAAGCACTCAGTTATGCTATGTTTATAATGAGTATCAACCAAACCAAACACATGGCGACATGGGCCGTGCATGTAGGGACACTTCTCGATCATGAGTCATCAAACCACCGTGCAGTCATGTGCATGCATGCATGCATTCGGTTCTGCATGATGCATGCATGGTCGATTTTTGTCCATTCCTTTCACCTTTTGCTTCATTTCTTCTGAACAAGGAGGGTTAATGATCTGACATAAGCCGAAGAGCTCGACAGACCAGATGTAATACCCGGCTCGCGGTTTGAATTGAGCATGATATAGTCATGTATGCTTATGTACTGCACGAGCACGAGGGTGTGGATTAATCTCACTTCTTTTTAAAAGAAAAACATCCTCTGATTTATATTGCTAACTGAACGAGTAAAATACAAGTGCCCCAAATTTTACATTGCACAATAAAAACAAATAAGATGCTGAAGACTACCAACATACATATCATTGACGGTAACCTCTAGTTAACCAAGAGAAGACGAAATGGCAAACGGATTGCTACTTTGCGTGTGTCTACCTAGAATGAGGTTAGGCCAGAGAACCAATTTGAACCTTAAAACATTACTCCCTCCGTCTATAAATGTAAGGCGTGCACAGAATTTTAGGTTCAACTTTGACCAACGATTAAACCAATACTATTGACTTATATGACATAGTAGTGGTACCATTGGATTCATATTCAAAAGTATTTTCAAATGGTATCATTTTTATATTATATAATTTAATATTATTGGTTTAATTATTGGTCAAAATTGAACCTAAAATTCCGTGCATGCCTTACATTAAAAAACGGAGGGAGTACAATAAATTGCACTCGTGGTTCTCAAACTTAAATGGTTTTTCAAAACCAATTTAACAATATCACAGCACCGTTGGTCCGTCAATCAACTGAACTTGGGGCGGAGAGCCTAAATTAAAGAATGAATTACACCAGAGGCCTTGGAACTCACCTGATCTTCTTAGTCCAATTTAATAGTAGGGTTTATGGGTTTATGGCGAAATGGGTTGGGATTTTATTTGGACAAGAGTAGGAAGTGCTGTACATATTTCTACCACTCATCCTTCCTAATTATTCCTATTTCACCTCTTTCCATTCTTTGCATGTTTCAAGATAAAATTTGACATTTGAGTCCTCTTCCAATCAGTCCTATAGCTACCCAAAAAATTAAGGTCAATATCGGTAGGCCGGTCACCACATATATTGGCGATGATGATAATCACCTAAATATACGCCACCGACTGATTGAGCTCCATGTATCACAGCTATCAGCTAGCTATAATGTTTTAGTATTTGTTTCTAGCTACTGCATGCACATGCAAGTTAATTAATTAAAGACTTTCTAAAGACTGAAGTTGACATGTACGAAGCATAATGCTTGACAGATGACAACCTGCCTGCCTTTGCAACCATTTGATTATCAGTTCCGAGGCAACAAGTGTCTATGCCTCAATTATTGGCATTTGCTTCTGCCAACAAGGCACTGAGAAAACGAGATACTTTATTTACGATAGAACAGAATGCTTCAATTCCTTGCTGGATGTAATGTCCTATTTTCCTTGCTGGAGTAGTATGTTTTGTGTCTTCCTTTGCATCCAAGAAAGGAAAATGTCTTCCTGAGTTTGTGTCTTTCTTCCATTTTTATTTATTTGGGACTTCAATAGGTTGCCAGTCTAACTAAATGGTGTGAAACCAGTAGTCTTACAATAGCCAATCTGGCAATGAAATTACAAATTAGCCAATATAACCGAAAGAAAAGTTCCAAGTCGCTTTCAATCTCCAGTTAATTCCAAAACGTCCCCCTTCAATATTCAGCTACTAGAAATTAATAAACGTCTTAATTTGTTCTTGTTTTGACAAAAAAGTGCACATCAACTATAAATGATGATGTGTGATTGATCATGTGTCAGTGTTTAAACCGCTTACATCACGATTGCTACAACACAGCCACCAAAATCTACATTTAGACCAAACTAAATTAACCATGGATGCAACATTCTTCGTCTTGAATTTCTTGATATAAATTTCAAAAGGAAAATCTTGATATGGATACAAACTGCAGTGAATGCTCAGTTGATATATTAACTGTGACCCCTAAAAATTGTTAACTGTGTCCTGTATTGCGAAACAGAGAGAACTCTCACAATATACTTCTATGTAAATACAGGAATTTTACATCCAAGTGTGCCTGACTTAACTAGACCCAATTAAACAGGTAGGTAAATTATCAGCTTCAATTAGTTTTCCATGGAATTGTGACAGTTTTCATTATGGGAGGAAGTAGCGCCCCCTATAAAGATAAGTAGTGAGCACGCTCTCGTGGTGATACGTGTCATGCCTGAAGCACATCCACACCTCCTCCTCTCGTCCGTCTGGCAGGCCATCGCAATGTGGCAACTCTCTCCTTCCCCTTCATCTTCTCCTTCTACTTTAACAGATGCTCCTTCCTTTTCCGTGGATGGTGGTATGTGCATTAAGCGCCTAACTTTTAATAAGGTGTTAATGACAGTAGTGATGATCAATGGTGCAATGGTGCAGTGATGACAGCAACTGGCTTCGCCTTCACCGGTCGGCTGTGCTGGTGGTGGAGCCCAATTAATGCGCTGCCTCCTCTTTCTCCAACAATGTCCCGAGGGAGGAGAAGGGTTTGGGGAAGGGTAGGGGAAGGAGATGGAGTGGCTACAAGCTTGAGAGAAGGATAGAGAAGGAGCAGTCAGGTGACGCTCGGGGAGGAGGAAGGCGACCACACGTACAAAAAGGCTCGAGCATTTGATACGTCGAAATCATATTGTGTCTTTCTGCTTTTTTGTTAAATTTATATTCTATATTTTAATCATTTATCTAAATTATTAAATAAACGGTCATGCTATCTATTTATTTCTCTATTTTCTATACGCATAAAAACATCGTAAAAGTTAGAAAATCTATTGTATTCGAGAACATTTCGGAGGGGGATACTTCATGCAAAAGGAGGCGACCAATGGAAGACCCTCCTGTCAGGGTGACAGAAGGGGGGAGGCACCCCCTGCCACCTCCCTCTGTCGCCTAGGCCCACTAGGGCTCGGCCGCCGTCGCATCTTCTCGAGCAAATCTGTTTCGCCTATTATATACCCCTTGTGGAGTTTCACGAAAGGAGGAGGAACAAAATGTCGTGGTGAAGACAGAAGGCTTCAGAAGAGATCAAAAATACTATAGTTTTCATTTTCTACCATCACCACTATTAGAACTAATCTTGATACATGTAGCTGCATGTTTGTTCTCGTTCTACATATAGTTAGTGTGCTTGTGTGAGCCATTGCATGTTAGCAGGATGTATGTGTGATACGAGTACATGGCTGGTGTGATATCAGCTGGAGCGCATGCATAGCGAGACGCTAACGTTCGTGCGAGACGAACGTTGCCGTATGAAGCGGTGAGGCATGGAAGCTGAGAAGTGCAATGGCTGCATGAGTTAGTTGAGCTGAGTGATTTGGTCAAAGTAGTTAGTACATGCAGGTCATTAGCTAGTGAAGATTGCATATCGGTGCACGTTGCATGGAATTAGTTAGTGCGTGTGTTGTAGTGGGCAAAGTCGTGGCTGCATGCCATAGGAAGCGGATCAAGGCAGTTTGTCTCCGCATGCATTAGTGTGTGCATTATTTAATGATATATCAGGTTATTAATCAAACGAATAGTGAAAAAAAGAAAAGACGTTGGCTGTGTGAAGCACGTCACCAAAACAAAGCGTTTCTTCTTCCTTCATTCAAGTGCGTGAGTTCCCTGTGAAACATCTAGAGAGAGGAGGTATGTGATTCACCTCCTACAACCACTCATAGATTAGGTCTCTTGTACCTCATCTACACCATCAACAACATGGTTTGGTTTGTATCTTGGTATTTTCTTAAGTTATGAGTTCAATCTACTATTAGTTCTTGATGTCGTACAAGATATGTGAGTAGTCTCGTTGAGGCTGCAAGAAGTGTTATAGTAGCTATGTCGTATTCTTATGATTATTATGATGACCATCTATCTTCGGCGTCATCAATCTTATGTTTGTGAATCCCATCCATGTACAACGTAATCAATATTATGTTTGATATTAATCTTATGCATGTTATGTATTTAATAGATTAATTTTTTGTGTGTGATGGGCCACACATGACACTTAACGATGTATGATTAGAAAGCACAGGGAATGAGGTAGAGAAGCCAACCGTGTGGAATATTTATGTATTTTGTTAATGAATTTATTAGTATTATTCTGACTCATGCTTTAATGTACACCTAAATGGTGGTTGGACAAACGGTAAATTATTCTACCTATTGGTAGTAATATTAGCCATACATGTTAAATGTTGCAAATTTATAGTGATATTTATATACCATATAATCCATGTTTTGCACATGAGAATTACTATTAGCGAACGTACATACCCGATGCCTCAACTTCCACAATTAGAACCCCTCTTGCAACACTTTTTAGATATGGGTAGCTTACTCTTTTTATTTATTTATTTCAAAAATAGAAATTACATCCTAGGTCTAGCAATGACATGTTTTATTACCTCATTGGATCCTTAACTCTCACATTATATGGCTATTTGAGAAAGGTAACCCTGTATCTTAACTCTCGCGTTTTATTGCTTTTAGTGTAATTTCATATTTGAATCAAGTGATTCAATCAAAACTTTTCTGTGAATTTGACATCCTTTCTTATTGAAATTTGCTACAAGTATCTGCAGATGCATTGTAAATAGCATTCCACATTGATTACAACTCGGAGGATCTAGAGGACTAATCTATTGGCAGGGCCCATGGCCCATGGCCCATGGCCCATGGCCCATGGCCCATGAAGTCTGACAACAAGAAGTGCACAAGGAATAACATATAATATTGGAGTGAGGTTTTTTTTTGTTCCTTTGATTATTGAGACTACAACAAAAGTGTTGTAGCATATAATTTTGTTAGAAATGATCATATTTCATTGTATCCATGATTTATTAAATGTTCCTTGAATAATATCATTTGTATTGATTGGCAAGTATATGTGACTTGTTTGTGGAACTCCATACTAAGCTTGAATGATTATTCTAAATTAGTCCCTAGTTGGAACCCATGTGTGGAGATATATGAATAATAGACTAGCATATGTATTGGTTGATGACCATGTTTCACGGGTCATGGACATAGAGATGTCGAACAAATTGTATGAGCACATGTTAGGGAACATGAGGTTGGACAGACCAACTTAAGACACAATATGTGTGCTATGTCCTTTGACCTGAGATTGTTGTATGTGCTTGATATATGTAATGACTTAGTTTGGGGTTGCCGAACGCTACTTTGCGACTGGGTAGTCATAAAGGTTGCCTTCTTGTTTTTCATGAAGCATGATGCGAGTCATGATCAATCGAGATGTGATTTTCCCCTCTCTGTGATGAGAAAGATATTTCAGAGCCCCTCGAGTGATCGGATCCAGAAATGCATGGCCGTGCTATTTAAGGTTAAAGAGTTAACCTAGTAAAAGATTCCGAGACATGTGATTGAGAAAGAGCTGTCAAGCTCGAGTTTGAACTTGACAAATATCGTGAGGCAAAAGGAGTTGTATACATAACATTATGATGGTTCGTCCGATATGATCTTTACGTACGTTTGGGAGTTGGCATGTCCTGCTAGGGGCCACTACCAATTAGTGACCGAGTAGGAGTGCTTAGTTCATGTCTAAACGTGCGTGAATCTATAGGGTCGCATACTTAAGGGGCAGGAGTTTAATTTAATCTGAATTAGACTAGGCATTGAGTTCTAATGGGCCTCTAACGTAGAAGCCCATTATGAGGACGTCTATATAAGGAGGAGGACAAACGTATTAGGGTTAAGCCAACTCAGAGTTCTAGAAACCCTAGTCGTCACCCCTCCCACGCTTAAAGTTGCTCGCTCGGATCTAGCAATCCAGATGAACGACGTTCCTCCCTGAACGTGTGGATACCTTGGAGGCGTTGTAGCTGTGACGCTTGAACAATCCGTCCGAGAGAACCGCGAGGAGGAGACGAACTGTTCGAGGGAACGCGAGGAGGAGAAGGTAGTACGACTACAATTGCTTCCGCTGCATCGACTCTACTTCCTCTACGGTTCTGCGCGACAAGGAGTAATCTCGTGATCTATTGCTACAGCAATTCCTGGTTTACACGGTAGAAAGTTTTATTTTGTGCTAGTGTAGCTTACCAGTATCCCTACAAATTTACCTCAAACTGTAGTTTAAATCCGTTGCTTAGATGAAGATTGTAATGACATCCTGAACATCTAATAAACCTCTCTTTCTCTCGCAAAAAAGAAACGCTAGCAGCTTATCTCATTTACGTAAAACGAAGTATAGTCTAACCATTAAATAAAGTGGTTTCTCCCGACCTCTCGAGCGAACGTCGTTAAATCCACAGTCCATTGGACCAAACGTGTGATCAATACTCCGAAGTCATCCATGTGAAGAGAGTAGAATAGTATAGCTCGTGAGCTCGCCCAGTATGCGAATTTGCGAAATGATCCTTTCGTTGTGCGGTGTTGAGCAGTTAGAGTTGAATTGTGTATGTTCGACCATCTCCTGGCGCTCCGACGAGGACGAGGACGACGAAGAGGTGTCTGCCGGAGACGCCACAAGAAGAGGAAGATGGGCTCGGTTCCGGTGCGAATCGAGCCTCACGCACGCGGATCCGCGACGAGCAACCGGAGTACAACCATTCGTGCATCCCATCCAGCGCGCTCCCCATCCACGCCGAAGAAGCGCAGAGTCGCAGACGCGCGACGCGCAGCGCCGTCTTCGTCCACCCACCGGCCAAGCCAGCCACAGTTATTGCGCAGGGAAGGTGAAGCATTCAGGTCCAGGAACGATTCAAGAACAAGGCTTAAATCAACCATTTGTCTAACGCAAGGCAACCACCTGTCTGGATTGAAGAACAGGGATTCGGCGTCAGAAGAAATCTTGGATGAGATAGGGGATGGACGCGGGTCACCTCACACCGGCGAGAACGCGGGGGAGGGGCTCGAGGCGAACGACGCCCTGTGTAGCATTCAAGCCCTTCTAGGGCCGTGAAAAGGAGCTTGGGGAGGCGCTGCTACCGGCGCCTCGCTCGGGATCATCTCGCCGCAACCTGCCGTGACCGGGTGCGTTGCTGGAGCTGCAGCCGGCTGGTCACACGGCACGCTTCTGCCGTGAGCCAGCCTCACCTTCGCACCACCCCAGCAGCCACCCACTTCCTGCCACGCAAAGCTGACAGCGCCCAAATGCATGGGACATTCCCCTCAGCTTCACCACGCCCTATCCTCAGCACTTGCCTCTACCCATGGCGGTGTTCAACCACCTCGCGCGTCCGTAGATGCAGTTCTGTACGTAACCGCGACCCTGGAGATGGTGGAGTGCGAACGAAGCTTCATCAGCCATGCCGTGGTGGTCCTCCTGGGCAACAACCCACCCAGAACGGAGCATTCCACATCCGTGACGCCTTCCTCCACGAGTTCGGCGACCGGCTACACGAAGACGTACGAGCTGCAGGTCACAGTTCCTGCCGGACCGCTGCCTCCGGGATGAGGCGGTGCGCAAGGAGGGTTTCCGCCACGCGGGCCGGGAGTTCTCCGTGCGCCCGTGGGGTGCAGACCGCCATGGCGACCGGCACGCCAAGCAATACCACGTGCACCTCTACATCGAGGGCCTGCCTATGCACGCCTGGACCGGCGAGATGGCGGAACATTTCATCGGTGGGGCACCGTGCCGCACTACACTGTCGACAAGGCGCGAGGACACCACCACCTTCAACATCTGGGCGTGGACCTCGCTGCCGTCCGCCATCCGGTGCGTGGTCGGCCTCGACATCTCGGACCCGCCGACGGACATCGGCAACGCCTCGCTACACCAGCCGGTTGTCTCCCACGAGCCGCCGCGCGTAGACGCGTAGTCCACGAGTCCAAGGCTTTCCGCATCCTCGTCCACCTCGACTCCTGTTTGAGCTCGGACGGACGGCAGAGCAGGAGTGCACCATGGCGTGAGTGCTGTCTGTGTCTGTGCTAGTAGATCTTTTGCGTATCCTCTGTAGTAGCGGACTGGGCTGTCGTCGCCAACGACGCGTTGTTTCGCTTTTCTGCTTGCCGGCTCTGCGGTTGTTGCCGTCGCCTGAGGTTGTCGCCAACGACGCGTATCCCTTTTGTGCGTACCTATGATTGTCTCTTCTGTGCATTTTTCAATGAATGTCCCGGTCTGTGCCCGGGACGCGTCCCTTGTCTTACCTTCATGCGTGCCTCCCCAATCTGTTGTCATGCGCGTATATAACATATTCCACGAAGCAAGCAGCTCGTCCAGTTTCCCATATGGCACAAAACAATGTAAAACTGTTGTGTTGGAATGTTCGTGGACTAAACTCTCCAGTTCATCACTTGGCAATCCGGGATATTGTCACAACTTCACGATTCACGGTTGCATGTCTACAGGAGAGCAAATTGGCTCATGTTGATGCTCGTGTGATCATGGAAACGCTCGGACCTCAATTGTTGATGGTTTCGCCTTTCTTCCGGCGAATGGAACCCGAGGCTGCATCATCGTTGCCGTCTCCTCCGCCTTTTTCTCTCTGCAGAACGCGCACAGCACTGGTAACACGATTTCGGTCATGGTGATCATGAATAATGATCCACAGTTCTTACTCGTATGTGTTTGTGTGGACCCTTGTGTTGTTGGAAAATACCAATAATATAAAATTTTAGTTTTCATAAAAAAACTGCCTTCAAAATTATTGCGTTGTTACAACCAAAACTGCTTTTGTCAAAATAGTCATTAAATCTTTTCTTTTTTGAAGTCTACACGTACTAGTATGTTTTCTACGAAGGAGCACGCTGAGTATGTGAAGTACTCGTTGACATATTTTATTATTGTGTTGTAAAGAGAATTATGCTAATGAAGATATGGATAGAGATTACTACTATGATGATTCTAAGGAGCAGATCACGTGAATTCTTTTGACTACTTATGTTACGGATAGAGCCGCTTTGTATTTATTTTATTATTTCTTTAGTTACAATAATATTGTATGATATGGTAATATATGTCCTGTAACATATTCATATTCGACGCATTAATAATTTCGATGCCGTGCAATGATATATGTATCGTTTTATGTCCGTCGGCTTGATTCCACACTTAAGAAGGAGATATCATGATAGAGTCTTAGGGATGGCCATGAGAAGTATATGTAGTGGTAGGATAGACACTAAGAAGAGTACGTGTTGTATCAAGTTCATAGCTGCAAGCAAAAAAGTTCCCTTATCTAAGGTGTAGTCTCTCTGGTCTACGTCCTTACATAGTAAAAGCTGAGCATGAAGATATTGAATATCTCAACTTTTGTTGTTCTCTCCCTGGTTCAAGAGGAAGAGGATTCGTAGAGGTAAACTTGTTAGATAGCTTTTGTTTCGACGTGGTTTCTATTCTTACATCATAACTTTTGAACTTATTTTGAATCATTGAATGTCATCGACAATTTCAGGTTGAAGATAGCGGGTAGTAATGGTTTCTTCCTCTTCATAATTGCTGAGCAGGATGTACGCTCTGAGGTTTGTGAGCTGGAGAGCATATTTTGAGTCATCCAGCCATGAGCAGGCAGATGATGACTGTTAAGATAAAGATGAGTTAGTGTTGTCTAACATGAGTTGTAACGTTTGGCAATTATAGCTTAGTGCAAGAATATAGAAGGTCTTAGGACCTCACTCTTGATTATCCTAGCTGTAACAGAACCTGTACGTGATGTATATAAACAGATCAATACCAGTGAAAATAATCACGGCAAATAATTCCTTCTATCTTTGTATCAGAGCGCGATCCTTTTACCCGTTTCCAACCTCTTCTTGCCATGTCCACCACCCCTGCTTCCAGCGATGGCACCTCCGGCGCGATCATCTCGTCTGGCTCCGCCTCCATTACTTCCATCGCCAACCTGATCACCATCCGCCTCACGAGGGAGAATTTTCTTCTTTGGAAAACTCAGGCCGTCCCTGTCCTCCACACGCAGGGCTTCTTCGGCTACGTTGATGGCACCATCCCTGCACCGGAGGCGACCATCACTGAGGGCGCTGGCGATGCCGCCCGTACCGAGGCAAATCCAGCGTTCCTTCGCTGGTATCAACAGGACCAGGTGGTCCTCATCGCCCTGCTCTCCGCCATGACGGAGGACATCATCGGGCAATTGACGCAGCTCCACACCTCCCGTGCCGTCTGGGATGCGCTGCACACGATGTTCTCCTTGCAGAATCGTGCACGCGTGATGCAGTTCCGCTACATGCTCTCCAACTAGAAGAAGAAGGACCTACCTGCTGCTACGTACTACAACAAGATGAAGGGGTACGCCGACGCTATGGCATCCGTCGGCAAGCCCCTCTCCGAGGAGGAGGTTCTCGGCTACATGCTCGCCGGTCTGGGCTCAGAATGTGAGCCTCTTGTTGCTTCAATCACGGCGCGTGATGACCCTGTGAGCCTCGCTAGCTTCTATGCGTATTTGCTCAGTGCCGAGCTTCGTCTTGAGCAGCAGGCCTCCACCGGTGAGATCTTCTCCTCTGCCAACGCAGCAGCTCGCCAGCATGTCGGGGCACGTGGTGGAGGTCGTGGCAGCCAGGGGCAGGGCCATGGTCGTGGTGGCCGCAGCCGCAGCAATGGCGGCGGCGGCAATAGCGGCAGCAAGTGTGGTAGTGGCTCCAAACCCACCTGTCAAGTCTGCCAGAAGTACGGGCATGACGCGTTGAGGTGCAGGCAACGTTTCAACCATGCGTACCAGGCTGAGGACAACCGTGAGCGCTACGGCAACACCGCCAACACCAGCGGCCATGGCGGCTACTCCATCGACACCAACTGGTACCTCGACTCCGGCACGATGGATCACCTCACCAGCGACCTTGATCGCCTCACTGTCCATGATCGCTACAGCGGCAAGGATAACGTCCAAGTCGCCAACGGAGCAGGTTTGCAAATCTCTCACGTTGGTCAATCCATGCTTCCTGGCTCACACAAACCCCTCCTCCTAAAAAATGTCTTTCACGTCCCAGGCTTGCACAAACACCTTATTTCCACTCATAAACTTGTTTCTGATAACCACGCGTTTGCCGAGATATATCTTGACTTTTTTCGTGTGAAGGATCAAGTCACGAAGAGGGTCCTTCTGCAAGGTAGATGCCGCGGCAGTCTCTACCCAGTGCCAAACCCCCGTGCGTCTTCCTCGTTCAGTCAGTCCAGTCGGCACGTCCTCTCCGCTGTCAAGCTCACCTCTGATCATTGGCACAAGAGGCTCAGCCATCCTTCATCTGGCGTCGTCGATTCCATCATTAGGTTGAATAAACTTGCTTGTGCACCGTCTCGTGAGTCCTTAGTATGTGATGCTTGCCAACGTGGAAAAATTCATCAGCTTCCATATAATAATTCCTCTCATGTAACCAACTCTCCGCTTGAGCTAGTTCACACTGATGTCTGGGGACCGGCTCGTACCTCTGTTGGCGGTTTTAAGTATTACGTGAGTTTCTTGGATGATTTTAGTCGCTTTACTTGGATTTATCTGATTAAACGAAAATCCGATGTCGAAAACACATTTTATGTTTTTCAAAACCATGTTGAGCGACTTCTTAACACCAAAATTCACGCGGTACAGTCAGATTGTGAATATCGCCGCCTCCATCGATATTTTTCCCGCGTCGGCTTCATTCACCGTGTTACCTGCCCGCACAACTCCCAGCAAAACGGCATCGCAGAACGAAAGCATCGACACATCGTCGAAACTGGCATCGCCCTCCTCGCTCACTCCTCGATTCCCCTTCGGTTCTAGGACGAAGCTTTCCTCACCGCCTGCTACCTAATCAATCGCATGCCAAGCCGCACTATTCAAAACTCTACACCCTTTGCCAAGCTCTTCAATGAAACACCTGATTATTCTTGTCTGCGTGTTTTTGGCTGTGCGTGCTGGCCTAACTTGCGACCCTACAACAACCATAAACTTGATTTTCGATCTCGCCAATGTGTTTTTCTCGGTTATAGCAGCATGCACAAGGGTTACAAATGTTTGGATCGATCCACCGGACGCGTCTATGTCTCACGTGATGTCATCTTTGATGAACATGTGTTTCCATTTGCTAACTCCATTCTGCCAACACCCATTCAAACCCGTAACTAGACCTATCCCTTTATCACATTCCCAGCCAGTAGCACAGGTTGATCACGTAAGAGATTTTGCTTCCTCTTTGTTGGATACTAATCATCCTGCCTCTAGCGATTCTTCTGGTGCAGGTACCTCTCCAGCCGACTCACGTACGTCCTCTGCTGACGCCAGCAGTGCCATGCAGCCCACTAGCGACGCGGCTGCTCATGCCATGCAGCCCACTGGCGACGCGGCTACTCATGCCATGCAGCCCGACGTGGTCGTGGACGAGCCCGCACTGCCTGCCTCGCCAGCCTCCCCTACTGTGGCCGTGCATGTGCCTGCTTCGCCCGGTTCGGCCTCCTCTAGTTCGTCCGACACCGCGCTATCCGACACCATGGCGTCGCACACGTCAGCACCATCTCCCGTTGCGGCCGCTCCGCAACCGCCTGTGCAGCGTGGTGTCACTACTCGGCTCCGCAACAACATCGTCAAGCCTCGGGTGCCTACTGATGGCACAGTTCTCTATGACCCACGTCGCCGGGCGTTCCTTGCGGCGCCCACCTCCTACCGCTCCGCGATGACGGATTCCTCATGGCGTCAAGCCATGGAGCTTGAGTTCGCCGCTCTGCAGGAGAACCGCACCTGGACGCTCGTTCCTCGCCCGCTAGGACAGAACGTCATTGGGTGCAAGTGGGTTTTCAAGGTCAAAGAATACGTCGACGGTAGCATCGACAAGTACAAGGCCCGTCTCGTGGCCAAGGGCTTCACTCAGCGTTACGGCGTCGACTACCTCGACACCTTCAGTCCGGTCGTTAAGCCGGCAACCGTCCGACTCGTCCTGGCTCTTGCCGTCTCGCGCGGCTGGAGCCTTCGCTAGCTTGATGTCAGCAATGCTTTCCTCCATGGCGAACTCTCCGAGACAGTCTATATGTAGCAACCGCCCGGCTTTGAGGATTCTCGGTACCCGGGTTATGTCTGCAAACTCCAGCGCGCTCTGCACGGCCTCAAACAGTCGCTGCGCACATGGTACTCCCGCTCAGTGATCATCTCCAGTAACTTGGTTTTGCTCCCTCCACAGCAGATACGTCATGTTCATCTTCTCTCATGCCAGCGTCACCATGTATATGCTCGTCTACGTCGACGACATCGTCATCGCCAGTTCCTGCCCGACCGCTGTTCATCATCTATTGGATCAGCTAGCTCAGTCCTTCCCGGTGAAGGACCTTGGGCCATTGTGGTTCTTCTTGGGCATTGAAGTGGCTTCCAATTCTGGGGGGCTGAGTCTTACTCAGAAGAAATATGCTACTGACCTGCTTCTTCGTACATGCATGGAAAATTGCAAGCCAGTGTCAACCCCCATGAATGTGCAAGAGAAGTTATCACGGGACATTGGCCAAGCACTCAATGATGAGGATGCCTTTGTCTATCGTAGTATTGTAGGCGGTTTGCAATACTTGACGCTCACCAGATCTGACATTTCATTCGCTGTCAACAAGGTTTGTCAGTTCTTGGCTCAACCAACCAACCGAGGTTCATTGGGAAGCTGTAAAACGAATTCTCCGTTATGTCAAAGGGACAATATCCTCCAGACTCAGTATACGGAGATCATTATCGACACTCTTGAGCGTTTTCACAGACGCGGATTGGGCTGGATGCGCTGATGATCGGCGCTCAACCGGTGGCTTTGCGGTCTTCTTTGGGGCAACTTTAATTTCCTGGAGCACGCGGAAACAGCCAACTGTGTCACGCTCATCTACAGAGGCAAAGTAGAAAGCTCTCACAAATGGGATTGCCGAAGTTACTTGGGTACAGTCATTACTCAAAGAGCTGCGCATCTCGCAAACGCGCCCTCCTGTTCTCTGGTGTGACAGCATCGGAGCTACCTATCTTACAGCGCTGTGTTTCATGCAAGGACAAAACACATCGAGGTTGACTTCCACTTCGTCCGAGAGAAGGTGGCACTAGGAGCTCTAGAGGTCTGGTTCATAGCGTCAGAAGATCAGGTTGCGGATGTCTTCACCAAACCATGCACGAAGCTGATGTTAGACCGATGTCGTCGTAATCTCAACCTTGTATCCATCGGTTGAGATTGAGGGGGCGTGTTAAGATAAAGATGAGTTAGTGCTGTCTAACATGAGTTGTAACGTTTGGCAATTATAGCTTAGTGCAAGAATATAGAAGGTCTAAGGACCTCACTCTTGATTATCCTAGCTGTAACAAAACCTGTACGTGATGTATATAAACAGATCAATACCAGTGAAAATAATCACGGCAAATAATTCCTTCTATCTATGACAATGTCAGGAACCAAGCTTTAGAGTTTCTAAATGAGCTGGGCTGGCTTCTTCATAGAGCAAACATAATATCTAAACATGATAAAGTGGAGCTACCTCTAGCTGCTTTTAACCTGTTGAGATTCAGGAAGCTTGGTATATTCGCCATGGAGCGGGAGTGGTGTGCTGTCACCAAAATGCTGTTAGACTTCTTATTTATTGGATTTGTTGATGTGGGGTCTCAGTCTTCAGAAGAGGTGGTGTTGGCGGAAAATCTGCTGCACACTGCTGTGCGAAGGAAATAGTCCGAATGGTTAGATTCCTGCTGAGATACAAGCCAAAAAGCCTGAGGGAAACTGCAGAGACATACCTATTCAGACCTGATGCCCAAGGGCCCTTCAACATTTACGCCCCTCCATATAGCGGCTGCCACTAGCGATGCAGAGGATGTATTGGATGCGCTGACTGATGATCCTGGACTGGTATCCCCTTGTTTACTTCTTGGAATACGATTTAAGTACTTGCTCTTGCTCATCTTCTATGATGCCTAATTTTCTCCATCTCAAAGTTACTCTGCTTGGATGCTTGATTAAGCTACAGCAGTACACCAATGACAACTTTTTAGTAAAGACTTTCTTTTGATCTTTTAACTCTAGGGCAGAGCTACAAGCTTCATTACAACTAAACAATGAACATATCAATGACGCTATATTGTGTGCATTAATAATCCTTTTAGCCCAGTATGTTTCTATCAGTAAAATTTGAAGATCCTGTCTTATCTCCCTACAATTGCTTCTCATCCCAGGTTGGACTCAATGCTTGGAGAAATGCGCGAGATGAGACAGGCTTTACACCAGAAGACTATGCTCGCCAGAGAGGCAATGATGCTTACCTGAATCTGGTCCAGAAGAAGATCGATAAACATCTCGGCAAAGGTCGTGTTGTCCTTGGCGTTCCCAGCAGCATGTGCCCTGCAATTACTGATGGTGTGAAGCCTGGTGATATCAGCCTCGAGATCTGCAGCAGCATGCCAATGCCACCACCACCTGCAGCAACGTGCAACATCTGCAGCCGTCAGGCTCGGATGTACCCCAACTCCGTTGCCAGGACCTTCCTGTACAGGCCAGCAATGCTGACGGTGATAGGTGTTGCCGTGATCTGCGTCTGCGTCGGCATACTTCTCCATACCCTTCCCAAGGTTTATGCTGCGCCATCGTTCAGATGGGAGTTATTGGAGCGTGGAGCAATGTGAGGAGTCTCGTTCAGATGGGAGTTATTGGAGTGTGGAGCAATGTGAGGAGTTTGGTTGAAACAAGCGTAGTTGTATTGCTGTTAAGTTGAGAGCTTTAGGACGTGTTTGGTTCGTCAATTTCGGCCCATTATCAGATTGCACCGGGATCCAAAAACGTTACAATTGTTTGGTTTACATGGGCCTGTAATCAGTTACCACGTAATCAGATACGGCCCAATTCACGGCCCATTATGTCCGTGCCCTACCGGTATCACATTATGTTCCGATCTCGTCTCTCCCCGATCGGCCGATCCCCTCGTCCAAATCCCTCTCCCCTGATCTGCTCCGCCGCCACCTCCTCCGGCGAGCAGCAGAGCCAGAGCTCGCGCTATCCTCGGACCTCGGCCCCTCCTTCGACGAGTAGCAGCGGGCGGATCTCCACTAGCTGAGTTCTCCCGGCGAGCAGCAGCAGTAGCAGCGGGCGGATCTCCACCACCCGAGTTCTCCCGGCGAGCAGTAGCAGCGGGTGGATCTCCTCAGCCCTCAGCCCTCCTCGAGTGTGGTGGCTAAAATCAAAAGGAACATGTAACTGTATAATAAAGTCCTTCGTATTTATAGGCATGATCGTTTCGCTGCTATAAGTTTGTACACTGTCATTAATAACTTATTGTACCTTCACAATAAGGATGCCCCAATTGTGCAGAATTTTTTTGAACGCACATGATGGTGTCCCAGTTGCAGGTCAAATATTTGTCCGCATCAGTTCAGGATAGACATCAGTTCGTATTCATAGAATTCCTGCTTCAATTGCTGCCTCAAAAGTAGTAAATGGCACATGCTTCGCATGTTGTCCAGATCAATATACACCGAAAAATATTTATCCAGTACAATAACCAAAAGATATAGAGTTTAGCCTCCAGTAACTTCTTAAACCTGGATCAATGTTTCAGCTTACTGACCATAGTATCAGCAGTCCAGCACACGTTAACAAGACTTCCATGGGCACTTAACTAAGATACACGCGCGCACACAAACATGGATAACAGAAACTTCAAGCTTCAAACTTCCTAATTCCCTCCTCTCACCACTCCATTAGTTAGTCCTCCGAGCTCAACTTCAGTCAAGCTGGACTCCATTCTAGCCGTGGACTCTCTGAAATCCTCAGTCCCAATAACAAAAAGACTTGATTCATCTTCATATTGCACTGAACTGGATCTGTAGAATTGCTTACCGAATAGCATCTATACATATTGCCGGCAAGAGCATGCTCCACAAGGCAAAATATACATGTTCAACCCACCAAAAACACAATAAACTACATGACGAAGTACATTATGCAGAATCAGTTTTAACATTTAACACCTCAATTTAGATCAACGCGTGAGCCCACTAACACCTTATCTTGGATAGCCACTTGATTCGGCATGGGGCGAACAAATGATGCCAAAAACACAAGTGTGTTGCATCTAAGCTACATTAATGCTACATTAATGCTGCATCAATGCTGCGTCCATCAATTTTGCAGGCAGCCTGTGGTAAACTAATGTCAGGAAGGGAGAAACTTCCCTTCACTAATAGCAGTTTAGCATGTTAATGATGCAGAACATCACAAGTAACCTGCAGCCATAAAAAATAATTAACTCAAGCGGTGGACTCCTCAATTGCAATGAGAAAACATAACTTGAAAAAACACAAACACCGTAACATGCCACACTAATTCAATCTGCATAATAAATTACAGTTTTTGAAATCTGAACCCAAAACCACACACGTCAAATTATTGTTTAATTCAGATAATGAGTAATACTTGGGGGCATACTGAGCATACAGATTTACTAAACTGCTATTGCAATCTGCATAAAGAACATTATTTTAACTCAAGACCACACAACGTAGAATTATTGGCATTGCATCACCATCCCCTCTAATTACTCTAAATTCGCATTGAAGAGGCTTAAGACATGAAAAGTCAGAGTAAACAGGATATTTTCTTTTGGAAATGATAACAACTCAAGCTGTCCGAATAATACCTTTGAGTTCTCCCATGTAAGACCAACTGTGTCTCCTCCAATCGAATCATACCAAAGCTTGAAGGTCTTTGGGAATGCACACTGTAAACAATTACTATTACTATTATTATTAATGGATGAACATATTTTATTTATTCAAAACTCAAGAGCTTCAATTTTACCTCCAGGTCCCGCAGGAAGTATGCTGCAGGGTCGAAATTTACCAAAAGTTTATCTCTTGTATCATGCAAACTTTTCACAACTCTTCTATTGAGTGGCATATAAGGGTGGAAATCATTAGTTGATCTTCCCCGGACTACCAACTTACCTGTAAGGTTGTTACAGAAGTTATTTGCATTAGAATAAAAATAAGATGCAGTGCACTAAAGAATAAGTGGGTTCTGGTCAGCAACAAATACGAACAAGTGAACTAACCATTAGGAGTGTCAGCAGGAAAAAGAACATGGTGAGGACGACAAAGTCTCTTGATGGAGGAGTATAACAGCATCATAATTGCTTAAAGGTGTTCGGAAGAGGCACTATAATAAATGAAAGCGAGTGAGAAAACCAAATGAGACAGTGAATGAATCAAGCGATGACAGAAAAACATTACCTCCCATGTATATATATTGGCCTGATTGACCATGAATTATAAGATTTGTTAATAGTTCTGCACTGCTTTTAGCATAAGAAGCCATCCATTTAAGAACCTGTGGTTTTACAATGAACAGGAGGTGAACGAACAAAACAGATAAAATCAATCTAAAACTGAAACAACCCAGCTAGTTTTAATAAAGAGGAAAAGAACAAGTGCTCTTGAGCATGAATTAAGACGAACACTCGAATAGCAAATTTTGTTTCCATTTGTCCAACATGCGATACATTTGTTTTCCTACATTTAAAGTATGATGTTTGAAATTGTATCTGCATTTAAAAGTAGGGCTGTGCTTCTACTAATCTACAATAATCCCAGTTGTAAATGCAAAATCAAAATGCATAAGCATTATCAGTACCTCTGATAGACATAATCTATATCATCAGCACTCAGCTCTATCAGCAAATTGGTATTGAGAACTTCTGTGATTCCAATAGAAAAGGTATGAACTCCTGCATGCTGTAGGGGTATGTTTCAAAATCTTTGCCCAACATTGGCATAATAATGAGACAAGAGAAAGTATTGGTGGGAATATAACCGGATGTTGGTTGATCCTTTCAAACCTTCCCTACACAATATATTGGGGCTGTTGGTTCCTGTTTATCCGATTTATGTCAGCCTGAAACAAATGGTGAAAGATCACTCAATACTAAACAGTTTACAATTTAGCATATCATGCTTCAGCAAGAAGACACTTGATAATGCTGTTATGACGATACGACACATGCAATCTTACCTCCCAAAAATTCCAAAGCTGATTGAACAAGCAGCTCCAATATGGTGATGAGTAGAAGTTAGGCTGGTTTCTGTAAGCCTCATACCCAACACCAATCTTGTTGCATTCAAGACCATCTAATGTAAACCTGACTCTCTCCAACAGCATCCACCTGGAGAACTCATCACCAAGCACTTCCGGTTGACCACCACCAACTCCCTTCAACATTTCAGATATAAAAGAACATTATGAAGTCACATGACAGAAATATGCCTATCATAATTTGTCGAGTACCTTCCGTGGAGTCACAAGATAGAAGTGTCACAACCCTATTTCTCAGGGCCGGGACGATATGCCCGCAACTGCCCAGGAGTTTCTTAGTTGCGGGGTAGAGCGGATACTTTACCAGTATTTCGTCGAACATCCGAAATATATTACAATGCAACAAAATAAGTTTAACAACAGTTTATTTTACACAACATACTGGGGCGTCCAAGCCCAAAGTTTGCATTGCAGAAATAGACCTAAACCACAGGCGCCTCGAGCGCGGATAAGACCTAGAATTCTTATTCATCGCTGTCGAAGTATTCTTCATAACATGGTCCATCACTATTGTCCTGCGCATCTGAAGTGTACAGTGCAGTAATGAGTACGCGACGTACTCAGCAAGCCACATTGGGAAATTATTCTATATAACTACATGCACGGGATTTCAAAGGAAGGGTGTAGAGTTTTTAACATAAGGTGGATGCATTGCCCTAACTTTGCCTTAGCAAATAAAATCACTTCATCGAAATATTTTCGCAACAACTTATTGAGCTTCAGTAACCCTGCTGGGTTAACGTCAGGTTTAACTTAAACATCACAAATTCTACTTGAGCCTTGCATCGAGAATCACCTCTAAACATAGCTCCATTGACCGGAAGTATGGCGTATTCGAATACCATTTAAATTGACTCTGCAGAGTTGCTCAGCTTTACCCACATGATATCTATACCTCTCATTGTCTCACATGATTAACACACCCTTACCGGAGTATCGACAGAGGTAAGATAACAAGGCTTTTCATCTGCTCTATCTTTTGAAGTTTCTACCCAGGAACACTTTATCACTCGCTCTCCCGGGAGTCTGATGGGCCATTGTCAACTTCGCAATCTGGGATTTGAGTGGGTTCCAGTTGTGAGTCCCCCAACCCGTGGGTTATCACCTCCTTCGCTACTGCGAGGTGCTCCAGAGAAGTGGAACGGCAAGCTAGTCTGTAGTCGTTCAGTGGGTAGAGTAGAAGTACTAGGCCAGGTTCGACGAGTCGAACATGTGGTTGAGCGATTTCTATGTTCTTCACTAAGCACAAGGGTCTCGTCCTTAACTGCCCCGAGTATGGTAATCCTCCCGATTACCCTTACTCCACGGCTAGGGGTATGGCGGCACAATCAACCCGTGAAGGGCCCCATCTTCTCTGTCCCCTACCGTCGGCAATTTCTCTTTAAGAAACCACATCCTCCAAATTTAAACTAGGGCTACCAAAGTTATTGAATATAGTGAGACTAACCCTAACGCTTGATGAAGGCCACTGATATGACTTATAATTATCCTAAGGTTTTCGAGGTGAATATGGCCTACAAAGATCGACTGGGCTGTGGAGGTGGTAGGTCTTAACTACATCGCCATGTCATTCAAAAAAACCACGGTACTAAATTAACATGCATAAAATAATAACTACACTAGTAATACAATAAATATCATGGCAAGTAGGATCAACATGGACAAAGAAATGTGACTTGCCTACTGCATCGGGATCCACTAGGTCAAAGTCTTCGGGAAATCCTTCGCCGTCGGGATCCTGTCCTAGCGTCGGTTCGTTGCTATCGTTCCCTAGTTGCAAGAAAATCCAAACAAGCAAACACACACACGTAGGTCCGGGCTCGATGAATGCGAGCTGGGAGCAAAATATAATTATATTGAAAATAATGCTGAAATTAAAATAGGGGTGTGAGGGATTGGAACCGGGACGTCGAGAAGTTGAAGAAAATGGTATGGCTGGAGTTAGGGTTTTCGGACGGGGAGTCGAAATATGAGGGATGGAAGGTTTTTGTGGGTTTTGGGCATCAAGGAGTAAGAGTTTGGATCAATGGATAGCAAAAATGGAACCGCATCGTCGAGACGATCGAAACGGTGTACAAAAGTGTTTTTAGGGTTTCGGATTGTACTGGGCTCAAAGTGTTCAGTTTATTGGGCTGTTACTGGATCGCTAACGGGCTCGGCCTGGTAAGAAATCAGATATAATGGAAAGGAGAAAAGAAAAGAAAAAGAGGAAGAGGGCCGGCCGAACTGGCCTGGTAGCACTCGGCTTTGGCCCAGAAGGAAAACGGGTCGGCCTGTTAGAGAGGAGGGGACGTCGGCCTGATCTGAAGAACGAAAAATAGGGGAGGGGCGACTAGGCGGTGGCCGTCGGCAGCGGGGGAGCAATTGCTCGCTGGTGGAGCTCGCCGGAGAAGATTGGGAGGCCGGGGAGCATCTACAGGAGATGAGGATCCCATTTTTGATGAAAATAGGAGTACTTCCCGTGGGGATCTAGGCTGGTGACGACGGGGTGCGGCTCGGGTTGGGTTCTGCCGGTGACGGGGAGGGGCATTGCTCTCCGGTGAGACTTGCTGGAGAAAATGGGTAGCTCGGGGAGAACCTAAAGGAGCTGAAGAATCCATTTTTGAAGAAAATGGATGGGGTTTCCGTGGGAACTCGTGCTAGCGATGGTGAGGTGTCTCGGGTTGAGCTCGCCGGAGATGGGGGCACTGGTGGCGGGGCTGTTGGAGCTCGGGAACGAGGGGAGGGGGCTGGCTCAGGCAGGTGCTCTGGAATCAGAAGGAGAGAAAAGAGGTGGGCTGGGGAGGAGGTTAGCGGCGGCGGGGAGAGCTCTCCGGGGTTCGAGAGCGAGGATAGGGGCTCGGGAGGAGGAAGAGAAGAGGGTAGGGTGCTCGGGAGAACTCTGGGACTTGAGAAGGAGAAGAAGGATAGCTCGGCATTGGGGGATTTGGGTCGGTGGCGGCGGGGCTCTCGGTTTACCTCGCCGGAGATGGAAGGAGAGCGGCGGGGAGTTGCTGGAGCTCAGAAAGGAGGAGGAGGAGCTCGGGGATGTTCTGGGAGGATGCGGAGGTGCTCGGAGATTGAAGAGAAGCTCGGGGTTTGCGAAGAGCTTAGGATACTCAGAGGCTTGAGGAGGTGGAGATGGAGTTCGGGATTGAGGGAAAGGGTGGAGCTCGGGTGTTCTGCTGGGAACGGGGAAAAAAGTGAGGGGCTCGGGATCGCTGGCTTTTATAGCCGAGTGGCGAAAGGGCCTAGATGTGAGACCGAGGCGGGGAGCTCGAGAAAGCTGAGATCGTGGCAATGTCGGGGTAGCGTGGTGCGCGGAGCTGCTTGGTGCGGCATGCAATGGCGAGGTGGCGCGAGTGGCAGCAGGCGGAGCAGAGGAGGAACAGAGGAAATGAGGGAGTCCGGCGACGCGTGGAAAGCAGCCTCGGGCACGGAAATGCGACAGGGCAGGTCCCACCAGGCGCCGATGCCGAGGACGAACGGCGCGACCGGCGCCGGTGCTCCTCGGGCAGCGCGACAGAGCGGAGCAGACAAGAGGGATGGGGAAGAACGGAAGGAGATGGTGGGCTGCACGGGCTAAGGAAATGGAACGGCCTGAGGGAAGAAATGGGCTAAGGGAGGGAGATTCGGCCCAGAGCAGGATTTCGTATTTTTTTTGAGATTTTCAAAATTTGGCAAAATTTTAGGGGTGTTACAAGAAGTCTTCAAATGTTGGGACACTTGTATAACCAACAAAGTCACCAATAAGATTTACTCTCAGAAAGTTGTCTTTAGAGACAACGGTTCTATTCTCTGGACTAACAATAACCTCCAGCAGTGTATTGTTAATTTGGTAAAGTTATATGAATGTTCTGGAAGTGCTTGGCATACTAAAAAATCAAAATCTAAAACAACACATTGAATATAAGAATAGCAAAAGTCCCTCCAAAAAATACTTTGATTTGATAAATAGATAGAATATTCAAAAATTTAGCTCTAAAAGGGCACATGATTGAAAAAATAAAGGCACAGTACACCAAGGTTCCTGAACTCCGCAGAGTTCCAATTAGAAACAAGGCAAGTAACAAGTCCAGTATGATCATCAGGCAGAATGACCTTGGTTGTGCTAAATCCTGCTAACATATTTGTCATATATATGAAGTCAGATTGCAGAATTTCAGTTCCTACCGTTACAGAAGAGCCTTTCTTTACTTTTACTCTGATGATGAACCCAAGTGACCTTGCCCTAATTCCAAAAACATGGAACCTGTTTATAAGCAATGGAGATACACTAATTTACTCAAACAGTGACCTGACCAAATGACCAACAGAACCCTGGAATGTTCTGAACAGCATATAAGTTTTACACGAGCATATAAGTATCTCCCTACTTCAAAAGAAGTAAATAAACTAGATTACCGAATGATTCCTCAATATATGAAGTGCTTACTTCATGATGTTACTGACAGAAATAAAATGGATACGATCGTGTTAGACTAAAATAAGAGATTAGGAGGCTGGCCTCTAGTCTAGTCATAGAAAAAACATGAAGAGGATTTGCCAATTGAAATTGAAAGTACAAAAGTCATAGCTAACACAAGAGTTTTTTTAGTGAACTCAGCAGGTGGATCTATTTAGCTAATATTTAAAATATTACAATGATACATCACAATTAATGCCCATACCAATCACCTGGAAAACGTAGACAGTGAGCCGTATTAGCTTTGCCTTTAACCATTTTATCGACTGCAAGGAAGTTGAGTGTGAAATATGTGACACAATGTTATATTGGAAAAGCAAGAATGCACTAAAATAGTAGTTTTAACTTACAAAATGTTCCACAAGATGAAGGAACACGGCGTTGAGGCCCACATGGACAGCAAACCGGCTAGTAGGACACCAAAGTAGAGGAAATGGTGAGTATCACTAGATAGTGATGTAAAAATAATAGCACAAACTAAACAAGTATTTTGTACACAGATGCATCCACTGCACAAACATGTCGGCAAGGACTTCATGTGTGCCTTTGTTTTCCTTAATATATGCTTAGCCACTAAGAATACTAGGTTTAATATTTTGTACTAGTACTTAGACACTGAGATAATAAGAATGCTAAAGGCAAATGTGTCTCACCTCTGTATGCTCAATTACGTGACCATTCTGATCCCGTAACCTAGCCATATCCATGAAAAAAGAATCATCGGTGTATGCAACACTGGAAAATGTCAAATAAAATTTGTAGCCTGAAATGCAAAGGTCTGTGATATGACCATGAGTCCATGAGAGTGAAAACGTCTATGAGAAGGCCCAAAACGTTTTTCTTTTACCAAACGTCCAGGTCTAATACCAAATATGACTCCAAAGAGATCACATTAGATATGTGCAGCTAATACGTATGTGCTACATAGATGTACAAAGCAAGAGTAATACTATTGTTATAAACTCATTCCAAGAGTGGTATGCACAGATCACACACTTTTGACAGTTCATATAGTTGTGATAAAAATGAAAAGATGGGCACATAGTTATGATGATCTATCAACTGGAATCCCTCCCAGAAAAGATGATGATGCTGATCTGTCAACTAGAGTCCCAAGACAAATTACCTTTCAGAAGATTTAACAACTTCAGCACCAGCATCTGACTCACATTTACGGGTCTTGACAAAATTGTTCCTCAGGTTTGTAAGCAACATCCTGGAGAGACAAGCAAGGAAAAGAAAACGGTTCTTAATTCACATTATTTGTTATATTAAATAGCTTGGTGACAGTTGATACTGGTGATTTGACAAACTTTTTTTTTGCAACAATCTGCATACCAAACAAACACGACAGCAAATGCTCATAACAAATGTAGATGTAAATGAGACTGCTAATGAAGACATGTGGAACATATCAATTTCCTGAAAACCAGTCCCCATCCAGAGATAGCAGATCATACTGAATGTCATTCCAATACCGTTGTAGCTTGAAATATTTTGTAAACCCGCATACTCAGCTCCACATATATTACCATGTGAAATATCCTTATGGTGAGCCCATTCCAAAACCTTGAATAGAACACAACATTTGCGCACACACATAGAATAGGGCCGCAAGATGTAAAAACGGACAATAACTTGGTACTGACAATAACCTGGTACTATGATGAGAAATAACTTGATTGTCGAAAGGAGATTCAGGGCACTGCCATTCTGCCAAGACCATGAAAAATACTAAAATAGTACCTTCTGCTCAAGTACTACACCTAAACCATTAACACCAGTCCCTCTGATCCAAAAGACCAAAACCTACCTACAACACATTAATCATCGGCATACCATCGAACAATGCAAGGTGGCTAGAGGCACGAAGTGATAAAAACTAACAGAAACTAATTCAATTCTCCGATTTGTACAGCAGCAATTTGTTGGAAACTAGACTCTGTCACGTTCAGGAGCAAAGCCGAAAAGGCTTACCCTGATGTAGGTGATGGCGTAGAGAGCGTAGGCGGCGGACTTGTTGATGGTGATGACGGGGGGATCTCGTATCGTCTGCATCGCCTGCGAGTCGTTCTCCTCCACCTCCACAACCTGCGCCACCAGCGATGACTCGCCGCCGCTCTAATCAAGCCCCCAAATACACGTCAGTAAAAACGAACGGTTCCGCGGCGGGGAAATCGGGGGAAGACGGGGAGGGAGCGGAAGCTCGGAGGAGGTGGAGAGGCTTACGGCGCCGCTGGGGACGGCGAGGTTGAGGACAATCTTACGATCGCAAGCGAGGCGGCCGCCAGCCCCCGAGTTGAGGGCGCAGCGCTCCATGCGGGACTTGGAGAGGACCTCCACGCTGCCGGAGGGCGCGAAGAGGGCTGCGGCGGCGAGGAGGAGGAGGATGGAGGTGGGAGCAGGACGAGGAGCAGGGGGAGAGCCATCAGTGGTTGCCGTCGCGACGGCGAAGGGGACGAGACGGTGCGCGGCGAGTGGAGTGGAAGCGAGTTGTAACTGGCAAGCGCGGAACTACAGGTGCGCAGTTTACTGCCTTTGCTTCGAAATGGATGGAGCGGCACGGTATAATTAGCATAACGGTTTGGGCCCCGGGGGCCTGCGGTTCTTCTTCCAGTACATCTAGTGATGGAGCCAGTGGGGGGAGGGGGTGCTGGGGTCATGGCTCCTCCATGCTAAATTTTTTCTCAAATCACCTATATAAGTTGGTCACATGGAGGGAGGAGGGAAGCTCTTATTTATACTTGTACAAGACCATTGGGTGCATAGCAAATGTTATCATCATAACCATCCTACCGCAAATATCACTCTTTTAGGATTCTCTGTAGTATTATCCAAGTCCTAGATATTTTCTTATTTCATAACTTTTCTAATATTACACCTAAAATATCTTGCTCTAGAATTTTTTCTAATTCTAGAGTTCTCTCTGAAATATATTTGCTAAAACACTCTTCCTAGTGTCTATCCTACCACTACATACACTTCTCATGGCCATCTCTAAGACTATCATGGTACCTCCTTAGTTTGTCACATGGAGGGAGGAGTGACACTCTTATTTATACTTATACAAGACCATTGGGTGCATGACAAATGTTATCGTTATAACCATCCTACTACAAATATCACTCTTCTAGGATTCTCTACAATATTATCTAAGTTCTAGATATTTTCTTATTTCATAACTTTTTTAAACATTACATCTAAAATATCTCTCATTCTAGAGTTCTCTCTGAAATATATTCGCTATGCATATCCATGTTTTCTTCCGATGTTTTCTTTTCAAATGTTTTTTCTCTTGAAACACTTTAAAGTCTTCTAGAGTCTTCTCAGGTATACGCTGTTTATTTCTTAACACACACGTCTATCTCAGAGAAGTTTGCTCCCAGCTAGATCATCTAAACTGCCGTACTAAGGAGAAAGGACAACATTCAGACTTGATCAACACATGATAATAATGGTTTATGTTTATTCGATTTGTCTTGAGAGTCAAAGCTGAAGGAAGACCTTGAGTACGCCGTGGGAGTTTTTGAGGTAGCGCTGCCCGAAGTCGGGGTTGTCATCCCCGAGAGCTCGGGCCACGAGCTTCAGATGGCTGAGGCGGTGGCGGCAGTTAGTCGTCTCAAACCAACGGTGGCGGCCCACATCAAGACTCACCTCCGTCAGGGCGCTCGGGACTCGCTAGCCGTGGCGCTGGCCTTGCTGAGGGCCCGACATCCTGAACTGGATGCCAGTGCCGTTTGTGATGATTTGCTAGGGGCTGAGACCGAGGAGACCGAGCGTCTAGTCGAGGCTATGCAGGGTGCCGCCGACACGTTTGTTGATCGGCTAAATGTATGTGTTTGTGATACTGAGAATCTGCTAATTCATTCCATGGATCTTATGTTACTTTTTAACTGTATTATCCATCGAGCGTTATAGAGAACTTTCTGATCCCTAGTGTTTGTCTAGCCCCCACTGTCGATTAGAAAGAGCGGAGTATTTCTGGTGGACAGTGTCACGAGTATGGGTCGTATAAAGTTCGTGTTCCCAGGTGTCCTAAACAAGGACTGGGAACCTAGCAACTCTAGGTTTACTCGGGTTAAACTGCATGAACATGCACGTTTGCTCGGGGTTATCCTCCTGTTTTTTAGCGAGGGGAAACTTATTTCCGCATATGGACTTATCCCCTCCCTAAAAAGAGAGGAAATAAGTCTTTGCCATGAAATTAATTGGCGCCCTCCGTAACTCCCGCTAAAGAACAACTTCTTGGATGATGGCCACTAGCGCTTCCCCTTCTATTCTATATGGAGGTGCATTGGTACCAAAGCCAAAAGTCTCAATTTTAAGACCCGGTCAATACAGTATAAATTAAAGTATTGGTATGAGTAGCGGTTGGCCCAGCTCCACTCATGGTGCATCCCAGTGCTCCATCTTCAAGAGCCGCGGCCTTCACCGCAGCCATGCCAGGTACCAGCGGCGCCCTTGTTGGCTCCACGATGCTGTCCGACAAAATTGCCGAGCCGATGACTCCAGTGTCACCTTGCAGCACGGCAGCCACGAGCGCGGCCGCTTGGCTGGAGTTGTGGACGTGCTGGTGGATGGCGACCTGCTTGGGCAGTGCGGCGCACATCTTGCTAGAGGATCGATCTCGATCCACTCGCTCGTCGGGCGTCTGCTCCTAGATCAGGCTTGGCGACGGTACACGGTGCTGCAGGGATCCCTCCTGCGACGAACTCCGGCTCCGGCTCCGGCTTGCAATATGACTAGAGAAGGGGATACAAAACCCCTTGGAGATGCTCTAACAATATCAAGAGCGCATCCATTGCCGAGCATAAGGCTGAAGTTGCAGTAGTCCCTAAACCAGTGCCACGACTTCTCCCGCCGGTTTCGGAACCACCAGGCGACGTCACACACCCTCGGCTTCGAACCGGGCATCGGCGTCTCGTAGCTGAGGAACACAATGGACTTTCGGAAGAAAGGATCGGCATTGAACGCGTTGACGGCCGTGAGGACGCGAGGGTCGGAAGAGTTGAGCAGTGCGTCCGGGCTGCAACTCCCTGTGCCCACCGGTGGCGTTACCCGACGCGTCGGCCGCCTGGTCTGCCGCGGCGGCGGCGACACCCCCCGGGGCCACGGAGGAGGAGGAGTTGAAGTCCTCGCCGGTGGGGAGGAGCGAGTCGTCGGGGAGGAGGAAGGAGGAGTTGGGGAGGACCTAGGAGAGGGAAGTGGTGAGGGTGATGGAAGACTGGGGCCACAGGTCGGGCGACTGATAGGGGACAGCGACGACGGTAACGACGAAGATGGCGAGGACGAAGAGGGAGAAGCAATGTTGCTAGTCGAAAGCTGGAAATAGATGTGCCACTGCTAAGTAGCATACTAGTGCCAAAACTGATCCGTCAACATGTACTAGTAGTCTCACATCTCCCAGCCGGTCCCGTCATCCTCACCGCCGTGCACGGCTAGGAGCTGATGGCGGTACTTCTACAATCTCCGGCGGAACAAGGGGGTTGTCGGAGCCGTCGAATTCCGGCTCCGGCAGCCCCTCCGGCCCCGAGAGTAAGGGGAAACAAGGGGGGTAAGGAAGAAGTCGTTATGCTTTTAGGTTACACTTTGCCCTATCTCAGGCGGCTCCTCTTCAGGCAGAGGTTGGGGAGCTGAGGAAGCGCTTGGCGGAGTCCGACCGGCTATTGCAGGAGCGGGATGACGACCTTTCACAGAATCCTAGTACGGAGACAGGACTAGGAGCCTTTCTCAAAAGCACCTGGTAGATCTGAGGCCTGAGTCCAGAGACAGAACTCGAAACCTCAAAGAGGAACGTACCTGTCGGTCTCAGACGCAAGTCCAGAGAGAGCTCAGAAGCTCAAAGAGAAAAGTAACTAGTCAGCCTGAGACCCGAATTCATGGCTTCTAAACTAAGCACAGTAATGTATAGAAGAACGCGATCCGACAAGTAAAATTTTGAATAGTTGAGTTACTACTAGTACAATGAATTCCTGACTAGGTAAGTTACTCAAAAGGTTCGTCACTGAAAAAGCGGAGTACTCTAGACCTGGGGGAGGAGGAAAAGTTCCTTATCACGTCGACGAGTGACAGATGGTCCCTGAACTCTCAACTCGACCTCGGCCTAAGGCCAGACCTACCGAATCCTCCGACTAGCAGTAAAATCCCCAAACGCATGTTGCGGCATCCAAGAGTATTAGCTGCGGCATGTTGGGTGAGACCTATCAAATAAGCCGACGAGGTTTCCCGGCTGCCTATAGCACAAGGATAACTGGCATGAGTTGGTACTAGAACGCCATGCTCAATCGAAGGTCCGCTAAGCATAGAGGCGATCGACAAACGCACTGGCGAACTCCCGCATCTCCCCGACCAGCTTCTCAGTACACACAGGGCGATCGTCACACAGGGCACCTTCATCCAACTCGGGATGTCAGGCCTTTAGTAGAGCCAGGGCCATGGCCAGGGAGTATTAGACCTCTAAGCCTACCATGGTGGCTTACCTCGCGGAGGTGCGGAAGCTAGAGAAGAAAATCGTCGGTTTCGACGATTTCGAAGCACGGTATATCCCCAGAAAGGACAACTTGCCGAGCCGACAGTCTTGCCCGCCTAGCTTCTTCACGCCCCAACGGGGGGTCGCGGGTTGTAGAACCTAGTCGGAACTTGTACTGTTTCTCTACGTTTCAGGTGATGAATATATTGCCATAGAGTGTGTAGGTAGCTAGTCAGAACTTGTACTTAGCTAGTCAGGAATCCCTTGCACTAGTCGCAACACATCTAGTTAGGAATTCACTGTCCTAGCTGGAACTCAACTAGTCGGAAGTGTACAAGTCGGAACTTACCTAGCCAGGAATTCATTTTCCTAGTCGAAACTCATCTGGTCGGAAGTTTCCTAGTCGGATCTTCTTCTATATGTTACTATGCTAAGGTTTAGAAGCCACGAATTCAGGTCTTAGACCTACTAGATACTTTTGTGAAAGGCTCCGTGTTCTTTCTCTGGACTCAGATCTGAGGACGTTCCCCAGCTCTCAACATCCCCAAACATCCCCACCGGAGTTGGGAACGATCTCCAGCCCCGGACAATAGAGGATTTGAAACCTCTCGGAAGACCATCCTGTAACCTTCTATTAACTCTGCTTCGATTGATCAACTCCGGTATTACAAGATTCAAGTATCAGCAAGAACAAGAACAAGAAATAGAGCCAGAGATGGGAAGGAAGTGCCGACAACGTGATCCTCAGGATACCTCTCACACACGCTAGGTCGCCTTTTTCTTATACGGCGCCCGATCTTCCGCGTGGGCCCCTTCTTCCCCCGTGTATCGTTTGTTGGGCTTAATCGCCCGCTTGGGCCTCCCCTCCTCTTTGTCTTCAGTTTCGCTTGTCACGTCTTCCTTGCCGACTGCTTCATCCCTCCGAGTAGCCGAGTTGCGAGTAGTCGAATTGCCGACTGCTTCATCCCTCCGAGTAGATGAGTTGCGAGTAGCCAAGTTGCCAACTGCTTCATCCCTTCGAGTAGCCGAGTTGCGAGTAGCTGAATCGCCGACTGCTTCTTCCCTTCGAGTAGCCGAGTTGCTAACAATACCCCCTCCTGAAACACCGGCTTGACCCCAAGCCGGGGAACGAGGGAAACGCCGCCGCAAGTCAGCTTCATCCTCCCAAGTTTCCTCGCCTGAATGAGTACATGACCAGCGAACGAGGACTTGCTGAATCATCTTGTTAGCCTTGTGCATCCATCTGGTGTCTAGCAAAGCCGCCGGTACCTGATGCAAAGTTAGTGAGGATGGAAGAGTAGGTTGTACCTGTACTTCACAAGACAAAGCTCGCTTGAGCTGGGAAACGTGAAAAACGGGATGGATTGCCACTGAAGCTGGGAATTGCAATTTGTAGGCCACCGTTCCAATGCGAGCCACAATCAGAAAAGGGCTGAAGTACTTGAAGGACAGTTTGTGGTTTACTCGGGGTGCGACTGAAGTCTGAATATACGGTTGGAGCTTCAAGAAGACCTTGTCCCCAATCACAAAAGTGCGCTCACTTCTCTTCTTACCAGCTTGTCGTTTCATACGCTGCTGGGCACGATTAAGGTGTTGATGAACCAGGGCTATCATGGTAACTCAATTTTGCAACCATTGCTGGACATCACTGTTGTCACACACGTCATCAGATGAGAGTCCCAAGTGCCGAGGTGCCCGGCCATACAACACCACAAAAGGTATCTTGCCCAGGGCTGAGTGGGAGCTGGAATTATACCAGAACTCGGCCAGAGGAAGCCACTTAGACCACTAATGCAGGCATGCGTGCACAAAACAATCGAGATAAGATAAGTCTCCAAACGTTGATTCACACGTTCCGTCTATCCATCGGATTGTGGATGGTAGGCTGTACTGAGATGCAACTGAACACCGGTGCGTGTGAATAACAGCTGCCAGAATTGGCTAGTGAAAACCTTGTCACGATCAGAAATGATCACCCGAGGCAGACCGTGAAGCTTGTAAACATTTTCAATGAAGACTTGAGCCACTTGAGAAGCAATAAAGGGGTGGTTGAGCGGAATGAAATGAGCATACTTCGAGAATTTATCTACTACCACCAGAATGCAGTTAAAGCGAGAAGATGATGGCAAACCTTCGATGAAATCCATTGTAGCAACCTCCCACGCTGCATCGGGAATGGGCAGAGGCTGTAACAGTCCTAGATACCTGCTTCGATCAGGTTTTGCCAGTTGAAAAATGGAACAGCTGCGAATGTATTCCTTAACAGTTTGTTTCATGTGTGGCCACGCAAATAGCTGTTTGATCCGGCGATACGTCACGGGGAAACTTGAGTGACCACCAAGAGCACTATCGTGAAGAGCGGTGATGACGTGAGTTCAAAATGATATGCGGGATATAAACAAGGAAAAAGGTGAAGATCACCATATTGGAGGCTCCTTACCCTTAGGTAGCACGAGCCCGCACAGATGAGATCATGGAGTCAGTTGAGGTGGAGGGCGTATGAGGAGCCTTGTTGTTGATAGCTTGTAAGACTTGGAGGCACTTCAAGTAGACCCTCATCAAAAATTTCTTGAAGAAGGAAAAGGAGCCCTTCTAGAAGTACCTGAGCATGAGTGAAGCTGAGAAGGAGCAATTTGTGGTGATGAAAACAATGCCAGAATTTCAACGTCGAAGTGCCGAACACAAGGAGCTAGTTGCAAAGAACATACACCCACATAGACTTGGTACATGGGTAAAAGGAAAATATGGGAAGAAAAGGATGAAGAGGCATGCCGTTCGGTCAAAGAAGCTCCTTTTTCTAGAATCCAAACCCTCGTGCCCGAGATTGGTGTAGAGGAAGATCAGCTACCAACTTAAGTGGGAGGTCCACTTACCTAGCCCTGCAGACAGGCAAGTCTACCAACGATTGGTAATCTAGTGACCACCTGGTATTGCATATTATGTATAACTTAATGTTTCCTGAAATAACCTCTCACGCTTTTGTAGGAATCGCTAAGTGAGCAATCTGATAGAACAAATGATATATTGAGCGTGGGAATCGGGACCAAGGGGCACCTGAGATGAACGCGGGGTCACGGAGTCCACACAATGTGGGACAAAGCCTTCCCATGGGCCACCACTGGCTTATCTAAGGAAGAGTGGAAGAGAGCTAGAGACGCGGCGAGGGTTGAGCATATTAACATGGACTTGCACGAGGAGTTTGAGTAGATGCTTGATGTTAGGGTTAATGTTACCCTCGCTGCCTGCATGCAGGAAGGACACACTAGCCCCGATGGCCGATGGACCAATTGTTTTCTTCTATGTGAAGTGCATGGGTATATCTATCGAGGCTGCTTGTGGGGTGGCGTTTGCACCCATTGAAAGTGAACTACTACACGGTGTCCCGATAAGTTAAGATTTTGTGAGGTGTAGCTTGGACCTCATCCACAGCTCATTTAAGCACATACCGCTGCCACACCCCAATGATGAGTTCCATATCTTAACCCAAGTCATTGGGTTATTTATCCGGTGGTTGAAGAGAGATATTGTATTGCAAGGCTCTTCATCCACAGTACGACATTCACAGCTTCCTCTAATCTCTCAGCTCCCTACTCCAATGGAGGTAGATTAAACAGCTTCAAAAGAAAGCCAAGAAGATATTCTAAGTTGCCCTGCTCAGGTCAAAGGATCTATATTGGCAGTGCCTGAGCCGATGAACATTATGCTAGTTCAGCGTTCCATCCCTTCTCCAGTGTAGGCAACATATCAAAAGCAAGCTAAGAAGAGCTCGAGAAGCGCCAAGGGGAAAAGGTAGCAGATTGAATACTATAATCTCCCTATCATGGAACCAGTGAGGTAGTTCACTCTTCGAGAACCACTGCTATTAGCTGAAGAATTGAACCAAGAATGACTTGTTGGCCAGAATTTTCACCAAAAGTACATTGAAGACTCGAACAAGCCACCTGGACAACAAGGAACTAGTATAACTACTTGGTTCAAGGCATAACATATTTTCGACGCATCGGGTGATGTGGTTGTGGACTATGTGGACTATGCAGACATCTTCCTGGATATTGATTGTGATAATACCCAAATGAAACAAGGTTATATTCCTTGATTCCTACGGGTGTCAGAAACACAACATCACACGTATCACCAAATTAAGCGATAGGACATGTGCTACTTATGTATCCCGTAGGGGGAGATCGAGTTTAACAGTCCAAGACAAACTAACATACGATTTGAATTTCAAGGTATGACTCTATACCTCATTTTTTTAATTAATAATAGTCCCTTCTCAAACTAAAATATTTTCTCTTTGTAGTGCCGCCAACAGCCACAGGTAGGTTGAAAATGGATCAGAATTGATGCATGATAAAATATCAGCTCCATTACAGTAAATTGCAGTCCACAAATGTAACAGACTGATTTTTGGTAAGTTTTAAAACTTTTATCTACAAATGAGGACTAGAAAATTTGTGGATGTTAATATTTGGTTGCAACAATTTTATTTGGCTTTTGCATATTAAAATATGCATCATTGAATTTTTCTAGATTTTTCAAAGTTGATTTTGAGCTTGTTTGAATTTATTAGATTTTATGTAATTTGAAAATTGCTTTTTTTGAAATTCTGATTGGGCTTTAGGCCATTCTCCTTCTCCCCACCTAGGCTGCCTCTACACCCTAATGGGCCACTAGCTCATTCCCTCCCTCCTCTTATTTTTTTCCTTTCCCTTTTTCTCAGGCTAAAATTCCCTTCAAGGCCCAGATGGGCTAAATATGATGTTGATGGCTCATATAACTTTGGTAATTCAAAATTAAGTTATTCGGAAATTTTGATTTCGATCATGTTTCCGACAGAAACAACAGCTCCATTTTCGATTCTGATTTCGACAAAAAAATTCTGATTCCGTTTTTGTTCTGAAAATTTCCGTTTCTGATGCTCTCCGTCTCTGTTTTGCTTTGGAATTCCAGAAAATTTCTGATCCATTTTCAATCCCAGCCACAAGGAACCAACCTTTGTGGGTGCTATGTCTGCCATCACATGCAGTAGCTCTTGGCGGCTTGAAAGATCCAAAACGTTAAGGTTTGTCCATCTTACTAGTACTTCATATATTCACATCCTACATATATCCATGAATTTAATCTAACTTTATATAGGAACAAAGATGATGACTAATATTGAACAAAGATGATGACTAGGGTCGAGCTCATTGATATTAGGGGGGGTTATGTTATACTTCATGGAGCAAGTACCCAACGTCAAGGGCGAGTAACATCAACCCTTGCTTGCTGTGAATTTGAACACATATGAGTACTTTGTGATGTGAATTTGTTGATACTTGGAATTAAAAATCATTTGTTCATATATGTGGATGTTGAGGAAGGGTCCCCGCGCTACCAGATTTGAAGTTTTTCCGGATTTAGGGGAAAACCAACAAGCCTCAAGCTCGCATCCATAGGAAGCTCGTGCCAACACAGAGCTCGTGACAGCAGGAAGCTCGTCAAGATGAAGCTCGTGACTACGAGAAGATCGCCAATATGAAGCTGTATGCCAAGTGGGACCCACTGAAGATTCCTAGAATATTCTTAGAGGAAAAGACTGACACGCCCCAAGGGCATTAATGCATCTAGGAGCAGGATAGTAAATGGCCTGAGGGCATTTTTGTAACTTGCTCTACCCCTCCTCTTTCCCTATAAATAGATGAGCACACCCTCCATTCAAAGGGCTCCCCCAAAAAATGCTAAAATAAAGAGCAAACTTTCCTTCTCTTCTCCTTCACCTCTTGGTCCTTAGTTGTGTCAAGTGCTTTCACCACGAGCGGTCGTCGGGTGCGAGCTCGTGCTTTCGTGACTTAGTTTCCCGGGCATTCCTCGTAAGTCAGTAAAACTGTACGGGGTTGCCACAAGTTTATTGTCTAGTCTCGTTGCCATGATAGTTGGCGCGTCTATGGGAACCTAGCGAGAAGCCGTGTAACAAAGATAGCAACCGTCACCGAACGCGCGAAGCCACTGCGGAGCTACGAGGCCAGCCATCATCCACCCGCGTGACGATCAAGTCATGCCACCCAAGAAGCGAGGAGGAACAAAGAGGAAGGCCGCGGCCACTGCCGTGACATCCACGAGGTTGACGACTCGACGATCAGCGTGTGCCAAAGCCCGCACAGTGAATGACGCACCCAACCCTTCCATCGATGCACAGGTCACAAGTTCAGCGGTCTCCGCCCAAGCCGCCAATAATGGGGAGGAAGTTGAAGCGCTTAGGCAACAAGCCACAGAGGCAAGTCGGAGGGTGGAAGAACTCCAGGCTCAACTGCATGTCTCCCAAGCTGACGCCTTGCGCATGGAGGCGCTCCTAGTGAAGCTGTAGAAATAAGCGTGTGGCGAGAAGCAGTGATAGCCGCCGCCAAACCGGCCCCCAACTTCACGGTGGCTCAAGCCGACACCCTTCGCCTCCAGCAAGCCCAGGTGCATGCATCAGCAATGGAGCAAGTCCGAGCAAACCCTCGGGTTGCCGAAGAGTAGCGACGACTCTTGGGAGAAACACGTGCACAAGCAAGAGTCCCAACACCGCTGGGAACTTCAGATGCAGAAGCACTTCAAGCTGACATCCAATGTCAGCATAAAGTGGCCTTCGCCATCTTACGCGAGACGGACGCCTTGTTGGACGCAGAGGAAGATGCACAGGAGCACGCCGCCGCACGCACCGCAAGGTATGAGGTCATCAACGTCACTAACGACCAAAGTCCCCTCAGCCTCGGGCTCGAAGCAAAGCCATGGCCACACAAGTTCTGACTCGCGGACCTCCCAGGCTATGCGGGTGACACCGACCTAGTCGAGTTCACCATTGTTTATGAAGCCGCCGTGTCTGCGGCAGGAGGAAACGAGGCCACAATGGCTAAGAGTCTTCTCCTCAAGCTTTCTGGGATAGCACGGACGTGGTACCTCACGCTGTCCGCCGGCTCGGTATATTCCTGGGAGCAACTCCGCCATCTACTCCACTCACGCTTCCAAGGAAACAAAACCAAGGCAGTGACAGTCGCCGACCTTTATGCACTTGTTCAAGGACTGCGCGAGACCATTCAAGCGTTCCACAAGCGCTTCGCCAACGTATAATGCTAGATACATAGCATTACTGACAAAAGCATGTGCTCCACTGCTAGAAGATCCATCAAACCTAGCCTTGTGTGCCAAGCTAGACCGAAGCCCACCAACCACTATCCAAAAATTATACGACACCATGGAAAGGTACGCGCTTAAAGAAGAAGGGGAACTTCAACTACGGAACAAGGCACTAGCGGCTGGTAAGCATCTCAAGACAACCCATGACGATCCTCAGCCACGCCATCGTGGTGTGCACCAAGTGGACGGGTACAACGGGCCACCGCCCATCCACCCCAAATGCGACGACAACTGCGACCAAGCTCGGGGCTGAGAACGTATCGAGGATCACGACCACACGCGTCGAGGCCTCTAAGGAGGCGAATGAAACCGTGATCGCGGCCGAGGACATAACAAGCAGGGCCGCCAAGGCCAAGGCAATCAATATGTGGCGGGAGGCAATGCTCAGGCAAGGAGGTTTTGCGAGCTGCACCAGTCATACAACCACTCCACTGCCGAGTGCGATGTGGTCCGAAGATCACGTGAACAACTTCACCCAAAACCGAGAAATGATGCACCCCCTCCAGTGCGTGCTGTCGCTTTGAGAGAACCCCACTTTCAATTGCCACCGCTGCCACCGCTTCCCTATGGTGGGGCCCCAGTCCAGGCCATCAATCCGCGGCGCGTCATCCACCCCATCATAGGAGGCAACGCGCACACCTTCCCGACCAAGCATCAACGATGTGCGTATGCTCGCCAGACAAGCCACATCGCTTCCTTCCCACTGACTGAACTCCCCCGCTGAACGAGCATGCCCGTGACCTTTGGACCTGAAGATGCTGCCGGAGTGACTCCCGCATCATGACGCGCTCATCATCACTGCGACAATTTCTGACGTGGAGGTCCACTGCATCTTTGTCAATGGGGGGAGCTCCGCAGACATCATGTTCTCAACGACTTTCGAAGGAATGGGCATACTATCATCTTTCCTCCAAGCTCCTGGCATCCCTCTACTTGGGTTCGGAGGTGAACCAATCACAGCCTTAGGACATATCGAACTCCCGGTCACATTCAGCTCAGATGGATGCTCCCGCACCGAAGACATCACATTCGACATCGTCGACCTCCCGTAGCAGTACAACATCATTATGGGAAGAGCGTCCCTCAACAAGTTCGGCGCCGTACCTCACCACGCTACTTGTACATGAAGATCCCAGCTGCACACGGTGTCATCACAGTCTGCAGGGACCAAAACTTGTCCCGAAGAATTGATGAACGCATCCAGACCACCAACCGCTATGTCCATGACGTGCAGCCCGAAGTTGGCGTGACAAGAGAAGGGGATCTTCCCTTCTCGAGCACAGGGCGGTGGACCCCGAAGCCAAAGCTGGACGATGAGACACGTGCAGTGCCCCTGTACGATGATGCATCTAACAAAACTGTGCTCCTCGGGGCGAGCTTGGTCTCGGAGATTTTCGAGGCCATCCTCAAGGTCCTTCAAAACAATGCCGACATCTTTGCATGGGAGCACGACGATCTCTCGGGCGTCCCACGAGAGATCATCGAGCACCAGTTGTACGTCAACCCAAATGCTCGCCCAGTGAAGCAAAGGATAAGGAAGATGTGTGCAGAACGCCAACAGGCGGCCCGCAAGCAAGTCAACGAACTGCTAAAAGCCAGGGTTATTCGAGAAGTCCTACACCCTGAGTGGCTAGCCAACCCCGTGCTTGTGAAGAAAGCCAATGGCAAAAGGTGCATGTGCGTCGACTACACCAGCCTCAACAAGGCGTGCCCGAAGGACGAGTTCCCGCTCCTGCGCATCGACCAACTCGTAGATGCCACGTCCGGCTGTGAACTCATGAGCTTCCTAGATGCATTCTCAGGGTACCACCAAGTTTGGATGGACAAGGACAATGAGGAAAGAACGGGCTTCATCATGCCATCCGGGACGTTCTGCTATGTCCGCATGGCCTTCGGCTTGAAGAACGTAGGAGCGACCTTTGCCCGCCTAGTGTAGAAGGCACTGCTTGCCAAGTGGGGCGCAATGTTGAGGCTTATGTGGACGACATAGTCATCAAGACCAACATCGGATGTTCCCACGCGCAAGATGATGAGGACATCTCCCAGGCTATCATCCAAGGACCAATCACCCGTTCCCGTGCCCGACGACTTAATCATGAGGTGCGTTCGTTTCTTGCTATCCATAATTATGTGGCTAAGGATGGGATGCTACTTAATGGTGATATTTTGATTCTTAGGAACATGGGAGAAGCACCACTGGACCAGCCACAAGAGGATGAGGCGCCACCCCAAGTCAAGTCGGACTCCACTTCAACTCTGAATTCGGTTCGGTTTTCAGCAGACAGCACCTACATAAATGGGGCGTAACTTTCTCATACGGAGTCCGATTGAAGAGTTCTTATATGCGTTGAAAAGATAACAATGACACCTTTCCAATGGATCTGATGCCACGTTGTGATTAATTATAGAGACTTTGGAATTGTCAGAATAAGTCATCAGGTACTGCGACACCGTTTTGGGCCACTTCGGGCCTTGTTTTCGTTTCGGGTTTTAAGCCAAGTGGGGCGCAGTGTTGAGGCTTATGTGGACGACATAGTCATCAAGACCAACATCGGATGTTCCCACGCGCAAGACTTGGAAGAAACATTCTGCAACCTCCGCGCAGTGGGGATGAAGCTGAACCCTGAGAAGTGTGTATTCGGTGTGCAGGCCGGCAAGCTGCTAGGCTTCTTGGTGTCCAAGAGGGGAATCGAAGCTAACCTGGCCAAAATCAACGCCATATTCGATATGTCCCCATCTCAGAACACAAAGGAGGTGCAAAAGCTCACTGGGCGTCTAGCCACGCTCAGGAGGTTCATATCCCGGTCCGCCGAGAAGGGACTCCCATTCTTCAAAGCCCTTAGGGGCTTGTCAAGCTTCGAGTGGACAGTGGATAGCCAACGCGCATTTGACGAACTCAAGGCATACTTGACTTCGGCGCCCCTATTACAAAGCCCGACACAAGGAGAGAGTCTGCTCCTATACTTAGCAGCAACACTGATGGCGGTAAGTGTAGTCCTTGTCAAGGAAAAGGACCGCGCGCAGCACCCAGTTTATTACATCTCTGAGTCGCTCCAAGGCGCACGAGTACGCTACACCGAGCTAGAGAAACTTGCGTATGCACTCCTCATGGCCTCGAGGAAACTCTGCCACTACTTCCAGGCACATTCCATCCAAGTGCCCTCCTCATACCCCGTCGACGAGGTGCTTCGCAATAAAGAAGCATCTGGACGCATCAGAAAGTGGGCGACCAAGCTCGCACAATTCACCATCGAGTTACTCCCTCGCACGGCGATAAAATCACAGGCACTCACAGAATTCGTAGCCGAATGGGTCACCTCCGAGCACCCAACACTCCTAGAGCATGCTGAGCCGATATGGACTGTATGCGTGGATGGCTCATGGTGCGCCCAAGGCGCAGGCGCAGGAGCAGTTCTCGAATCACTGGATGGAGCATGCACTTTGTTCACGGCCAGACTAGATTTCAAGGTCACCAACAACATTGCCAAGTATGAAGCTCTGCTGCTCAGCCTGCGCAAGGCACGGGCCGCGGGAGCCCGACGGGTGTTGGTCAAAAGTGACTCCCAGCTCATCGCAGGGCACATCGACAAGAGCTATCAAGTCAAAGGGTCAGAGATGATCAAGTACTTAGCCATGGCGCGAGCGATGGAGAAGCACTTCTCGGGCTTCACTGTCCGTCCCATCCCACATGGTGAGAACGTGAAGGCAGACATGCTGGCTCGGGCGGCAAGCATTTCCGTAGGCATGCCGCCTAACGCCTTCTGCAAAGTACTCCCAGCCCCGGCAACAAAAGAACTACCGAAAGTGAACATCATCGACACGCAAGATTAGAGGACACCCATCATTCGATACCTCGTCGATGAGTTCGAGCCCGAAGACCCGACTGAAGCTTGTCGGCTCAAAGCGCGTGCCAGGGGCTTTGTCATCCACCACGACTCCCTATACAAGCACGTAGTATGCGCGCCATATCTCAAGTGTATCTCGAAGGAGGAAGGAGCCGGACTGGTGTGGGATATACATGAGGGGTTATGTGGATCCCACCTCGCTCCACGTGCCCTAGTCTCCAAGGCCTTCCGTCAGGGCTTCTATTGGCCGACAGCACTACGTGACGCACAAGACTTGGTGAAGATATATCCAGCTTGCCAATGGATGGGACGGGGCGCGAACTCACCAGCACATAACTTGCAACCCATCCTGCCCTCCTGGCCACTTGCACGCTGGCGAGTCAACCTAGTCAGCCCCTTCAAAACCACGAGCCGCGGTGCCAAGTTCGTAATTGTAGCGGTTGACTATTTCTCCAAGTGGGTAGAGACAGGACCGCTCATCAAGATCACTCTGCCTCCGTGCAGAGATTCATATGGCAAAACCTGATATGTCTCATTGGCGTCCCGCGTGACATCACCGTAGACAGTGGCACCCAATTTGACGCCGAGCCGTTCCGCAAGTTCTGCATTTCACTAGGCATCAACCTCTGCTTCGTCTTTGTAGCCAACCCGCGAGCCAATGGCGCGGTGGAGCGTGCTAACGGCATTCTCCTCCATGGCCTACGCACATGCCTCTTTGATCTTCCCAAAGGACGTTGGGTGGATGAGCTCCCCAACGTACTATGGTCGACCCGCACGGCAGCCAGCAGAGCCACTGGCTTCACCATGTTCAAGCTTCTCTTCGGCGACGAGGCTGTCACCCCCGAAGAAATCAAACTAGGCTCCCCTCATACTGAGGCGTCGCCTGAAGACGAGAATCACCAAGTCTCCCTGGACAGCCTGGACGCACTAAGGCAAGATGCCACGCTCAATATCGAATGCTACCAAGCATCTATGGTGAAGGCGTACAACAAAAATGTTCATCCACGCCCCATCCAGGTGGGAGACCTCGTCCTGAAAAAGAAGGCAAACCCCGAAGCAGATGGGAAACTAAGTTCAAAATGGGAAGGACCATATGAGGTCGTAGCCAATCACGCCCGACATCATTCCGGTTGAACACCCTTGATGGTGAAGAGCTAAAGCATAGCTGGAACACGATCAACTTGAAGAAATACTACGTGTAAAGCCTTCAAGAACTCAGGAAGACCTCACTCCTTTTGTAGGCCAACCGCGGCTAAGACCGCTGCGTCGGTCCAAGTCTTTACTTTTGCATTTCAAGTTCCTCCAAAGTGCCACTGCGTCGGCCGTGACCAAACTTCCAAAAGAGTGTCGCCTCATGTGGCCTCCCCGTGCTCTTGTAAGGAGCCCTAAAAAGGCCATGTCATGATACATATATATGTGGCTGCCATTGCAGGTGCAGACGTCAAAACACGTAATGTGCAAAAGATGCTACTTGCCCTCATCATGCATCCGCCTGAAAGCATTCTTCCATCGTAATGAGAATAGTACGTAAGTAGGATATCCAAACCTCCTTGTGTGTGTAGGGAGGACCTGTCTCCCCCGCACGAGTTGATCAAAAAACCTCCTCATGTAGGCCAGGAGGAAACATCTCCACCATATGAGTCGAGTACAAAAACCTTGTGTGCGCTGGGAAGCCACGTCTCCCCCGAACGAGTCGAGCACGCTAACCTCCTCACGTCGGCCGGGAAGAAACATCCCCCCTCCTGAGTCGAGTGCACGAATCTCCACGTACGCACCAGGATGCAACTCACACCCGCCACGAGTCGAGCAGAAAGCCTCGTCACGTCGGCTGGGAAGAAACATCTCCCCCATGTGAGTCGAGTATTGTAACTCCCTCACATGAATGCTAAGTGTTCGTCGGTGGAAAAGGACCCAGTGCACGCGCTACTGCACATCAGTATCACTACCTAACTATTTCATGCAGCTTATCCTTACCTTCAAAAGAGAACAGCGAGCCACGTCACACGTTTGCCCCATGGTTAGCCCTTGAAACGCAAACTCTAGGTTGTCGACAGCAACACGCTCAGCAGCCTCCCGATAAAAACCCACCTCCAGCCCAGAGTTGATGAAGTGTGAAGGAGTAAGACGCCCAGCAAAGCGAAGCGCGCTCACCACCATCGGGAGAGCACCGTCCCTTGGGATCAACGAGAGAGCGACGGGAGAGTGCACCGAGTGTGAGATGGAGTTGGAGGCCTGGTGCACGGCTACCAGCGCCGGCTCATCGTCCTCTAGCACGGTGGCCTGAAATGCCACTACACTCACGAGTCGAGGTGAGAGGATGATCTTGTCATTGTTAGAGTCGGAGAGGATAATCTTGTCATCGCTAGGGGATGATCTCACCATGACACTTAGAGGGAGTGCGATGAGTGAGCCGCAGTCCTCTGACACGGTAGTAGACTCGCCTGCAAGAACACCTGCCTCCTCGGCGGACCCAGTTTTCACCAGCCCTGTGTCGTCCTCGGTATCAGTGCTGTCATCCGCAAAGGACTCTCCCCCTCCCCCCGATACCGGCAAGAGGGATAGTGCCGAAGAAGCCCTTCTCGGCCCCTATCCCCACACTCGCGGAGGCTGGCAGGGCTACGTCCTCAGGGACGGCCTCGGCTCGGCCAGCGGCGCTCAAACCCACACCGCCCCAAGCTGGCAGTGTGTGCGAGGTGGCAGACGAACCGGACTTGTCCCCGTGGGAGCCAGACACGCGCTTGGGAGGGAGCTCCTCCACCTCACTGTCTCGAGGGCGCTTGGAGCCCCCTGCACACATCTTGTCACAAGTTAGGGGCATGGGACGCGCAAGCACCTCCAGCCCGTAGTACGTACATGCCCTGTTTTCCCGACCCCCGGAGAGCGTGCAGAGCAACAACCACTCCCTCTTGATGAGTCTCCCCAGGAGCTCCAACATGGCTGCCTCGGTGTGACGTAGCTCAACCCCTGCCCCAAAGTAAACGAGGATGAGAAACCCACAAGCCAAAAAGAAACAGAGGTCACGTGTTAGGTCTAGGGCCAAAGAGACATACCTTCTCGATTGGGACAGCGTCGAAAAGGCACATACGCTCGGTCCCACCCTAGGCGGAGTGGGCACGAACTCCAAGTCCCACACCAGGGAGAGCGGGTCGATTCCTGCCAGGCAGAACTCCTCCATGAGGTCACGCGTCCCGAACCGACCAGCCATGCGCTCTAACGCTTTGACCCGGGTCGTCTCCGAGCTAGAGAGGTCGTTAGGAACCTAAACGCTGATATTCAAAACATCGGCCTCGTGAAGGCACTGTGAGTCATCATCGTGGAAGAGGAACCATGCCTTTTTCCAATCACCCTATTGCCCCTTGGATGTTTGGGCCAGAAAGTCAAGTGAGAGGCCTTTCTGCGGACCACGCTTCCTAAAGGACACAGCCCCGTAGCTCGAGAGAAAGTCACCCTTCGCTGTCGTGACGATTGTAGGGGTCATCACGGGCTTGTAGAACTAGGCAAAGAGCTGAGTTGTGGCCTTCATTTGCATTGTCCTCAGTGCCCACTCGAAGACTGCCATCTTCACGAACACCAAAGGGTGCAGGTCGGCGACCTCAATGTCGTAGTGCTTTAGCAAATCGTAGAAGAACCCGCACGCTAGCAAGCAGAGCCTAATGTTGAACTACACGGTGAAGACCATGACGCACTCCTTGACGACCCTAGCTCGCTCCACGCCCTCTGGGTGAACCACCCCCGGGCACTCCCTTTCCTCGGTACCAGCAGGGATCTTGCCCGCCCATACCAGGTCATCGATGCGCTCCTGATCAACAGTGCAGGGCCCAAGCCATGTGGAGTACTTCATACTTGCGGTGGACTTATCCTTGACCATCGCTCCCTTTAAAAAACAGGAAGAATACCAAGGTCGCGTCATCAGCGACTTGCAAATGAGACGAGTGCATGTGATGAAAGCATCAACCGACGAGTACCTGGCTGCACCATTCCTGGAGTTCGACGCCTGTCGACCGAATGGTACGTCTACAACTGCTTTGCGTACTAGGCCCAGGAGTCTGGTGCCGAGCCCTCAAAAGCGCTCGTCCTACCGCCACACGATCCTGACGCTGCCTTTCTCACGTCGGAACCAATCACGCCTAGCCACGTCGCGACTGCAGTGAGGAAGATCGTCCCTATCTGGCTCCCTCTTCCGCTGCTCCATTGACAAAGACCTCAGAGATTGTCCCCATCGAACGGGGCTACGGCTGATTCAGCGAGCCCCGTTGTCTCTTTGTCGTCGTGCATGCCACGTCGCTCCTGGAGTCCCGCACGTGGAGCCTCGCCAGCTCGTCCATCGCGTCGCCCCGGATGTCCCCTGGGGTCTTGAGCATACAGGACCACAATCGAATCGACGGGTCCCGTCACTAGTCAGTCGCGTTGGCTGCAAATCAAAGTGAAGGGAGTGCCCGATCTGCTAAGTCCCTGCGAGAGAGCATGGGAAGATGTAGGAACCACAAGAGTCATCCCACAAAACCCATCAGAAAGAATAACATGGCGTGCCTAGGTACCATCCACCAATCAAAGGCACAGGGCATGGCACCAGTTCGTCCACAGTAACACGGGCACGTCGACGAGAGTGTGGTGCCTATGAGCATGACATTACTAACAATACCGAAGGGAAAAGAAGACATGGAATATGCGAATATGGCATCCTATTGAGAAAAGAAAGCTTTGGACATATACGCATACCACTCCGAATGCCATATACAGAGCTTGATACTTACAAGGTATACAACAATGACAAAAGAATACATGCAATAGTGGTCCGTTGTCTAGGTACAGCCCACACACGGCATATTTCACACAAGGGATATAGTATACGATAGTAGTTCAAGTTACATGTACACACTCATCTCATACATCCCAAAACACCACACAACTTAAACCGACCCCCCTTTCTACTCTAACATTGAGGATAATTCTTGGTTTAATCGGGAGAGTGTCAGCCGAAAGTGACCAAGCATGAAGGCTAAAATAGGTTCATGCATATGCGTATATACCAAGCTAATTGTGAGCGGGAGCTGGTACCCTTGACGACTGGCGGCGGGTGGCGATGCCGCGACGTTCACGGGCGCCCTCGCTCTAGTCGGCTCAAGTAGCAGCAACCACACGGTGAGATAGCCGTGATTGCAGCTGATGGCGGCGCACCCACTGGCCTGCACGAAGGCATCGATAAGAGCGGGAGGTGGAGGCAGCCGGAGGTAGCGCTCATCGCCCCTGTCCCCGTCGGCTCGAGCGGCGGTGGCCACAGCTCCCGAGGCGGTGGGGAAGGCAACTAGAGGCGGCGGTGGAGGCAGCCTACCGCTCCTCGCCCCCGTCCCCCTTGGCTCGGGCGGCGGCGACCACAGCTCCAGAGGCAACGGCAAGGGCAGCCGGAGGCGGCACTCCTGCTCCCCACTCCCACCGGCCTGGGCAACGATGTAGGCAGCTCTGGAGATGGCGGTGTTCCCGTGCCTCGCTCATGTCGGCCAGATCCGTGTGTAGGGGAGAGCGGGAGAAGCCATGACGTATTCGTCCGGTCCGCACGAGGAGACGGAGAGGGGGCAGGGGCGGAGGTGCTGCTGCGGAGAGAGGAAGGGTGCTGGTGGCGCGGTATGAAGAGGAGTGAGGGAGGGAGAGATAGGGGCGGCGGCTTGGGATCCTTATCCCGCTGCCCCAGTCAACCCTAGCTGCAGGTTGGGCCACGGCCCAGTTCGGCCCAGAGTAGCAGCAATAGACAGCCTGGGTGCTGGATAAGGAAAAGGAGCAAGAAAAATAAATAAGAGAAAAAAATGGAGAAGAGAAATTGAAGTAGATGGAAGATTTCCATTAAATCCCCGATTTTATCACGGGTTGGACCTAGAAGATTTCCACGGGATCTCCGGCGTTCATATTCTATGACCCCAAACACGTTGCAACAACTCAGAGCTCATCGGTCCGGTCAGCACGCCGACCCCACTGGAATGGGTGCGCCGGCCCGGACGGGCACTACCAGGTTTGAAGTTTTTTCGGACTTAGGGGAAAACCAACAAGCCTCAAGCTCGCATTGACAGGAAGCTCGTGCCAACACGGAGCTCGTGACAGCGGGAAGCTCGTCAAGACGAAGCTCGTGACTACGAGAAGCTCGCCAATATGAAGCTGTATGCCAAGTGGGGCCTACTGAAGATTCCCAGAATATTCCTAGAGGAAAAGACCGACACGCCCCCAAGGACATTAGTGCATCTAGGAGCAGGATAGTAAATGGTCTGAGGGCATTTTTATAACTTGCTCTACCCCTCCTCTTTCCCTATAAATAGATGAGCACACGCTCCATTCAAAGGGCTCCCCCCAAAAATCCTGAAATAAAGAGCAAACTTTTCTTCTCTTCTCCTCCACCTCTTGATCCTTAGTCGTGTCAGGTGCTTTCGCCACGAGCGGTCGTTGGGTGCGAGCTCGTGCATTCGTGACTTAGTTTCCCGGGCATCCCTCGTAAGTCAGTAAAACCGTACGGGGGTGCCACAAGTTTATTGTCTAGTCTCGTTGCTATGACAGTGGATATCTCGATGGAAATGTTAATGCATTCTTTCTATGCACATGAATATATTCGTATGCCATGAGTGTGAATGTGAAAGTGTTTGTTCCTGTGAATGGGAATGTGAATGTGCACTTGTGCATTTGTTCATCTAAATATGAAATCTATGAAATTTTATGTTTCAGGGCAGTAAAAAAAGGATGAACACTACTGTCATAATTGCTATCCAAGACAGTTCAGGCCAAAAAAACCATCTAGGATAGCAATTACGACAACAACCTATAGAACTATCCCATAGGGTTCTCACCACTGAACCGTTTGGGATATGACGAAATCCCAGACGGTTTAGTGAAATGAACCATCTCGAATAACATCACATCCTAGACTGTTCACACCTCAGAACTGTCTAGGACGTGTGTTATCTGAGATGATTCACTAACCGTCTGGGTTAGGGCCTAATTATCCATGACGCATGTTCCCAGACAATCACCGAAAGTGTCGTGGATGACGATTTTGCGTCTGGGAATAGCTTTTCTGTACTACTGTAAAGATTCCCGCTCCAAAGGAAATGAAAATCCTACTCCGCAAAGAAAAAAACTCATCATAAGCTCCCTCCAAGTCAATCCACATGTGACTGTGGGTGTGGAGAGCCCACAAGAATCACCTGTTCCTTTTGTTCCCTTTCACATTCCATTTCTAGTCCTCTTCATTTTTGGTAACAACACGGTGATAGTCTCCGGTGCCATCTGGATCCCACGTCACCACCGCTAGCTCCCGCGGAGAGGTTAATTAGCCTCAAGCCATAGCTAATATTGTATGATTTTGAATGAAATTTCACGAATTATGAAGTTTGGACCCTTCCAGATGGACTAAATTTGAAATTTTGGATGTTAAGATTTCTTGAGTTGGAAGTTGAAAATTTACAAGTGCACAATTTAGAGAAAGAATTTTGTAGTTGGGGAATAATATGACAATGACATCCGAGAAGGAGGTGCTTTCGTGAGTGTTTCTACAACTCAGCCTCCATCAACCTGAAAATAGAAGCCTCGAACCCGCGCCACGCCAAAAAGACATGTACTTGAGATGATAAATGTTAAATGTGGAAGGGATAATAGGTTAATCAAATTAACATGACATAACCATATGTGAATGTAATAGCTCTTTATTATCTGAAAAAAGGGTATGTCTGGAAAATATGTAAACAATATAAATCGAATATAACTCGCCAGACAATATAACTATATAAACTCGTGACCTATGCTCGTGAGGTGAGAACTACACTCAGCATTTTTCTTTTTGAAAAGGAAGAATTTATTGATCTTCCAACCTCTACATCACAGCCTACTACGATGTGCTCTTATTGCAAAGTTCATAATGACATGAAAGTAAAGCCCTTAATTAGGCTAACATCTGAATCCAAGCAAACTAAGTGATAAGGTAAAAGCATTGGGCCTCTCAAATCCTGTCCAACTGTCTGCTGGTGCTCCATCCGCTAGAAGGGAATAATGTCATTATTGTTGCCTCCAAGCGTCTACGCGTCCCCCTCAACCATGCTCTTTCTGAGTTCCAGCTTCTGCAAGGGTGCCCAAGATCGTAGAAAACTGTCACACCTAAAGATCACCTGATTCGAATGATACAACAATTTTTTTATCAAAATATTGTTATCTCTGCACAACCAAATAACCCAACACATTACGACCACTCCTACAAGAATTTGCGATTGAAACCCCCACCCTACCCCCATTAAGCCACTTTCCTATCAAACATGAAACGCTAGATGGAGGAGGCAAATTAATGCAATGTGAGCTACGTGCCAAACGAATCAAGCTATGTGGCATTTGAAAAACAAGTGTTGGATTGATTTATCCTTATTGTAGAGACAACAAGATTTGCTCGCGCACCAATTTCTTTGAATAAGATTATCTTTCATGAGGATTACCTTATTCCTAAATACCACATGAAAATTTTGATCTTGGATGGAAGTTTGAATTTTCATAAATGCTTATATCGAAATTGGCGCTGAGAGTTCTTCAGTACCAAGTGCATTGATTGTACCAAAAACTGCCTGCTGCGATGTAAAGACCATGAGAAAGTTTCCTAGTAGGGTGTAAGGCAATTATTGACACAAGGTTGACCAAGTCATTCTAAGCATATAACTTTGGCCCAATTATAGCTTTGGGAAACTCTGTTGGGGGGCGGGGGTAGGGGGCTGTGGAGAGCACCTATGAGATATCACTGAGAGTCTGAGAGTGCCTGAGATCGATGCATGCATGCATGGAGCTACAATTACACTACAGATTCATCCTAACGTACCCTAGCTAGCTTAGCTGCGTCTGATTCTGATCATAGGTACGTACGTACATGCAAAGCTATGGCCGGGCCGACTATAGGTAACGTACATCTCAACATGCATGCATGCATGATTAGCTAGCGATCGATCTACTAGATCTAGAGAGCGGACCGATGGAGTAGCAGCGCAGTGCCGTGCCGGGCCATGCATATATGCATGCCGTCGAGTCAATCAGTCAGATACGTACCATGTGCATGCATGCATCTCGTTCAGGCATACGGCACGACGACTGCCACCCATGCAGAGATCAGAGGCATGCAGCAGCTACTCTAGCTTAGCAAGGTAGGTTGGTCAGAAGTAGCAGAAACGGGACCAACCGACGCGATGGCGAAGCGTCGTCTCGTCAATCACGTCGATCCATCCAATCAGATCTGACCAATCCATCAATGGATCCATCGATCGAGATCGAGCCTGCACTGCACTGCGGTCTGCAGACGGCCATAAGGCCGGTCCCTCCCCCGGCCGGCCGGGGCTAGCTAGCTGCTCTAGGTGACCTCACCACGCATGCATGCATCAATCTCTGCATTTCCTCTCATCTGATTCTGATCGAGATCCGCGCGCCACCTCGTCCGAGCCCCTACAACCAGTCCACCACCACCTGCGCTGCGCTGCCCGCGGCCCGCCGGCCGTCGCATGGCATGGTTGTCCGCCACCATTAACTCCGGTCCTGTCCACTATATATACAGCGACGAGTGAGAGTTAGTGACACGCTCATCGATCTCGAATCTCATTGGTAGAGGAGTGAGTGCTGAGTGGTGTGTGGCCGTGCGTGGCTATGTCGACGAGAGGCGGGGGCTGTGGCGGCTCGGTGGCGCCAACGCGGCTGCCGAGCAGGTACGAGTCGCAGAAGCGGCGGGACTGGCAGACGTTTGTGCGGTACCTAGCGGCGCACCGCCCGCCGCTTGTTCTGCGCCGGTGCAGCGGCGCGCATGTGCTCGAGTTCCTCCGCTACCTCGACCGCTTCGGCAAGACGCGCGTCCACGCGCCGCCCTGCCCGGCCTACGGGGTGCGGGCGACGTCCACGGCGACGGCGCCGGCGTGCCAGTGCCCGCTCCGCCAGGCGTGGGGCAGCCTCGACGCGCTCGTCGGCCGCCTCCGCGCCGCCTTCGACGAGCGCCACGGCCGCGGCGCCGCCGGCGGGGAGGGCCAGCAGCCGTCGCAGCAGCAGCAGCAAGACCCCAACCCGTTCGCCGCGCGCGCGCCGTGAGGCTGTACCTGCGCGACGTCCGCGATGCGCAGTCCAGGGCGCGCGGCATCTCCTACCACAAGAAGAAGAAGAAGCGCAAGGCCGGCGGGAGCAAGGCAGCGGCGCCGGCGCCGTCGGCCTCCTCTGGCTCCCCCAAGAACGGCGGTGCGGACGCGGACGGCGAACGCCCACGCGCGCGTGGCCACAAGACGACGACGACGACGAACGCGGCCCCAGCGCCGCCGCCTCTGCCACCCCTGCCGCCGTGCCTCGCCGGGGTGCCGCTCGATCAGTGCTGCGACTTGCGCACCATCGTCGGAGGAGGAGCGAGCTGCTACAGCGCCGGCGGCATCTTCTTGCCATTGCTGTTTAACGCATTTAGCTAGCGTACGTAGCTTACTGCTGTGCAGCTGCGTCATACGCCGTCGTGTACGCATGCAATGTATGTTTTCTTTGTTGTTGGCCTTAATTTGCCCTGTTCCACTAGTGTAATTTTATCCATCATGCACGTAAAATTCCACTGAAACTTTGAACCCTGAAGTAGAGTACATAAGGTCATGCAAATCGCGTACTGTATGTGTACCCATGAATGATTTACGTACGGGCCTAGTTGATGTATACTAGGGAATGAGATCCTCCAACTACTGAAGGCAAGTCACAGGGCTACAGTTTTCTAACATTTTGTTTGACGATTTCTAGCCGTTGGATTAAAAATGGACAGCCGAGATTACTGCTACGGTATATGCTACAGTAAAAATCTGTAGTGCGCGCTACAGTGTTGAGCATGGCTAAAAACTGATCTACAGTGCGTGCTGCATCAACCAGATCTCAGCCTTTATTTTCTGATCCGACGGCTCAGATTCTACGTCAGGCAACTGTAGCATGCTGACATGCTGAAGCTACGTCAGAGGAGCCGTGTCCGTATACTAGTGGTGATGTGCGTTCCTCATGAGCTTTTACTTTCGTTGGTGTCCTCCAAATTAAGATCCTATTTAGGACCCAAAAAATTTTACCGGAATTGAGAGAATATGATTCAATTTCCAGAAAAACTCACGTCTAATTTGCGTTATTCATTTATCTCTCATCTTTCTTAAAGTACGTGATAAAAGGATCATGTTTTTCTAAGATATTTTCAGGTTCTCATGTTATACCGTGGTCTATATCCTCGATTTTTTCATATTCCGTCGAAATTCAGGGTGCCGCAACCAACATGAGCTGCACATGCAAGACAACATGTTGCGGATTTGAGTTTATAAGGATTTTCTTTGCATTTCTCATTTTAATTACCGTAGGTGAAATGTCCCAAAAATTTCGAAAATACAAAGGTGTACACGCGGAGATGTGTACCCATTAGAGCTTATCCACTTTCAACCGCACATACAAGTTTTGAGAAAATATGAAAATATTTACACATGCATACTATGGGATGAATTACACATTTGGTGAAAAAATATTCAAGCTTGAGGAACATATGCATAGAACATAATAAGACTATCTAAATATGTTCATTTAAAATATATATAACAAGATCTGAAACAAGGATATGAAAGGCCTCAAGAAAAGGCACAGGCTAGGAAGATTTAAAAAAAAAGAAGAAAATATGGCAGAAGGGACTGAACCTAAAAACTTCGAGCTTCCCTACATGACTTTGAACTAACAAAGCTGTTACTTCCTACTTACTTGAATTGGGTGGCTTTTTTATACTATATACATCAAACTGAGCACCACATACTTAATTTTTGCCAAATCTTTTGAATATTCAGCTGAAATACCTTTGAATTATGGTGGGCCCGCCCATGCGGGTGCCTGCCTGCCTACGGTGATCAGGTTCTGCCATGGCCTGATCAATCGATGTGCATGCGTGCCACCACACTGAGATGATATATAGTGCATTTGCACTGCATTCTTTCTGATCGTCTCTGGGCTCAGCACGACTCCGAGTCTTAACACGCACGCACAGCATCTATCTCAAAACTCATTTTCGCCATGCATGGATCCATATACGATATGATATGATGCTACGCGTCTACGATGGATGCATGCATTGATCATTAATTCAAGGGTGCCAGCTGACTGCCAGTCCAGTACGTGTACTACTGGTACTACTTCCATCGAGCATGACTTGTCCGTCCGATCACTCATCGATCGTCCATTGTGAGCACTGAGCACGACACAACGGTCTCGGCCCCTACTCTCTTGCAGCTATACTGCGCACAGGCAGGGCTTAAAGATCCGGGTCCATCTAGATCATATGCTCTCTCCATGAAAAATCTACGAATACATTTATAGATCTACATTGTTATATAACATGTATACTTATAAAATTTAGTATAAAAATATGATTATTTGACTCTATATAAAGATAAAAAACATATTTGAGTAGTAAATAATACTTTATGTTTCGTATATTTTAATTTTTTTATGCAGGATATATATGATCGTATTTTTACACTAAATTTTATAAATTTACATGTTATATTGCGATTTCAAAATATTACACGGCATTTTGGAAAGAGTTTCCGAGGAGAGAGAACGTTGGGTCCAAATGAAACCCGGAAAAGATTTTCTACTTTACTGTGTCTACGGTTACAGCTAGTGTGTCGCTATGAGTACTGCCTCTTGCGTGCCTACATGGATCGTGGATGGCAAAATACAAATACCCGATATTTATAATCTCACAAACATATCGCAATATTTAGAGTAAATTAATCTACGGTCAACCATGTATTTGTGAAAGAATGGCGGGATAAATCAGATTTAAACATTCACATATCACTTCTACTACAGAAAAGTCATACAAGACTCTAATTACACACACTTTACTAAAAGTCGTCTGTGATCGAAATTTTCACATACGATTTTACAAAAACCGATATCATAGATTATTTTCAAAACAACACCTATAATAACCCATTCATCACCGATGGTTTCTTTACAAACCATATGTAATGTCATCACAGGCTGCTTTTGTTATAAAAAAAACTGTATGTGATCATTGGCCTGAGTGCTGGTGTGAGCCCAACTCAGCCAGCCCAATACCATCTTACCTATATAAAATTCCAACCAACAACCCTAACCCTCCCTCTCCCTCTCCATCTCCCCAAACCAGCCGCCTCCCTCTCTTCCTCTCCGACTCCCTCTCTATCTCATTTCATCCTCTCCCGAGCTCTCTTCCCCGATCCAACCCCGCCACTCCTCTGGCTGAGCCAGGAGGTGCGCGCGGGTGGGGCGTTGGCGCCAACGGCAATGCCACGATCACTAGTTGAGTGGACATGCTTCTACTTGACATGACTCAGGAGGCAACATGCTCCGCGCTACTTGCGGCCAACGGCATGGCGCGGCGCCACCACCTCTCTGGCGGCTCCTCTTCTAGTTGGACGGCGACAACGACCCTAGTACCGGCCGCCAGGGACCGCTCGTGCAACAAGTCCACCTTGACAACTCACTCTTGCCTGGCAACTTCGAGGTTCCACAAAGGCGCACTATCGGATCCAACGACGTCGATGTCAAGCACCGCCAGATCCGGCGATGCTGACGGATCTAGTCGAGCGGCGACGGGGATCATCAGGTCTGGTGACTCCGACGCCAGGCACCACCTGATGAGACGGTGGCCCGATCTTTTGATGAGACGAAGATAACTAACAGTTTGGTGGAGTTTGACCTTGACGATCCGACTATACCGCACGCGACGATACGCCTTAGCAATCACTAAACCAACCTTCGATGGGTATTGACCTTGCCGTAGGCGTGATCAACCTGAACAACGAAGTTTGAGTTCCTGCAAGCAACCGAAGAACCAGCAAGAACAATGATAAATTCGAATCTGAAATTGCGAGTATTAAATTGGCACAAGAGATAGCAGAAAGTATATTGGGATTCCACTGGCGATCTAAACAAGGCGGTAGTCCTACACGACTTGTCGATGCGATAATGTAGCAGTAGCTAAACAACTCAATGAAACCCAAAAACTAAAGGGAGAATCCTAAGTGGTATATAAAGAGAAGATGCGATCTATTTCATAGACGGTCTCGGATTGTTTTCATAGTTGCGGTCAGCTCGTAACGAATTTTGAGATAGGGTTGGACAGGTTGAAAAGAGCATGAGATAAGCTTTCCAAAGAGTCCAAGATCACCCAAATCTGAGTCCGTATGCTCGAGATATAGACGTTTTAAATCAGGACTATCTCAGCAATCCGAATCAGAGTCCAGATCTTGTGGGACTCTATCTCTAGCTCTCCTTGGACCAAAGGTGACGTGGTCCTTATACAGCACCAATTCATGTAGGGACATCTTCATTGACACATGAACTTCATTCCTTCCTCCTCCCGAGAGCTTGAACTTGAATCCTCGCTTGTTCTTGACGATCGTGACGAATCGTCTTTTGTTCTTTATAGTGGACGTAGTTGAAGTTGTGATAGTAGAGGTGGCAGTGGGTGTATCCATGGGGTCATATCCTCATCATCCTCCCCTCCTTGAAAACAAAGCTGTCATCAGCTTGCGTAACCTGAAAACCTCCAAAGAGCAAAGAAAGCGTGTATGCAGCATATATGTATCTATCAATCATGGTTAGCTCTTCAGGGTTAGCAAATATATGAAAATCATAATTAAAACTGTGATACACCTGGGTAGATTTCAGAAACATGTAGAGTGGCATAACATTCTTATAAATCGAATCATTTGTGCAACTAAATTTGTAAATATAAGTGAAGAACTTGTCTTTATGATGAGTGGTAGCAAATGGAATCATGAACTTATTCATCTATCTTGACAATAAGTATTGCAACTAGCTTTATAAGTATAAGGGAAATTGTCGGAGTATTATTCCGGCAATACTAATTATGGGGAGGCGTGAGCACAGCAAATCAGGATGGCTGCACACGGGAGACAAGATTTAGACAGGTTCAGGCCCTCGCGGAGAGGTAATACCCTACGTCCTGTGTTTGGTGGCTAGTATAGCTGAATCCCGAGTGCCGCAAGCCCTGGAGAATCGATCTCAAAGGGGCTTGAGCTATGAAACAATGGAGATCAGGTCAGAATAGATTGGATGCCCATCGGAGGTCCCCTACCGGGCCTTATATAGCCGGCCGGGATAGGGTTACAGAGTCCGGATCGGGTTAGCAGATATGTTTCCTATCTGGTTACAACTGATTCCGGGTAAGCCGGACAGGTACTAATCCTTGTCTTGTACTCCACGCCGGTGAGTCGCCCCCGTGTTGTAGTCGGACTCCGAGTAGTCGGCCCGGCCCACCCCATGGCCGGGAGGCCGGATTCGTCCTCCTTGGTGATACCCGGGTGGCATATCACCATCAGTAGCCCCCGAGCCCTTCACGATCTCACCACTGCCTGGCTTGTCCTCTGGTTGGATCTTCCGACTGACTTCGGCTCGCTGGGAGATTGCGAAGGGCTGACCGGACTCCTGTGGAAAAGACAATTGAAGCCAAGTAACATTCACCCGTAAGGCAGGAATGCTAAAGGCAGGTGAGCTATTAACGGGTAATCTCTGGTGGCATCCGGTCCATCCCTAGGGACAGGGACCGGCTGATAACCTAGCGTGGGGCATGCCATCAATCCCGACTGAATTTCCGAGTAGCACCCGGCCTTCCCAAGTGGGTCAAGACCGGCTTGTGTCCTCTAAAGGAATGCCTCTGAAACTCCAAGTCCGAACCAGAGAAAACAGTTACGGTGCATAGGTTCCTGAGTTTCGAAGTCTTATGCCGGGTCATTCCACTGAATCTGGGGGGTCCCAGATACCAGAGCTTCGAGGCTTGATTGCCTGACGAGCCTGGGTGAAGAATCCGGCAGCTCCGTGTTGCTCAGCATCCGACTCGTGGCCTTCGGGAGGCACGCCATTACTGTCCCTCACTCGGGTGTAATCAGCCGACTGCGTTCCTTGCTTGAGGCCAGCCTCTGATACCCTCTGTAGCCAAAGCGCCCGGCGCCGAGTCCCACTCGGCAGCCAGCTAGTGATTCACAGAGAATACGCTTTAGCCATCATGTAGCGGAGACGTATTCTGACGGGTTGAACAGCCTGAAAGGCTAACCGTTGGATCTCCTTTATTAGGCCGCACGAATCGCGGCGCCACCAGGTCGTGGGCGCGGGATACGCGCGACGTGGCCCGTCCGAAACGCGCAGCGGAATCCGAAACGACGCGGCCGTGGGCGCGGCGAATCCGGGACGTGCGAACGTGGGGGAATCCGAACCGCCCGGTCCATCCCCTTTATATCCGGTAGAGGCTACGCCCACACTCTCAAACACTTCCGCATTCTCCTCGCGCTCGCCGCTTCGTCTTCTTCTTGCCCTCAATCGCTCCACGCGCTCCGCTCCGCCAAAACCCTAATCCTCACCCTGACCCCTTCGGATGCAAGCTCCAGACTGGGAAGCCGATCCTAACGAAGCCGAGGAGGACGCCTTGGTTTGGAAGCTGCTGACTGGAGAGGAAGAAGAAAAACCCGCCGAACCAATGGCTTCTTGGTTGAAGTCGACGGCGACGGAGGCGAGGCTGGAGATCCTCGTCCGGATGGGGGTTCTGCCGCCCAAAGAACTGGTCGAGTGGCGCGCCGCCGTGGGAGAAGACATCCCCACTCCGAACACCGGCGAGCTGGTGGTCCACAGCTCGTTCTTCGAGCGGGGGCTCTCGGTGCCGGTCCACCCGTTCCTGCGCGGACTCCTCTACTACTACGGGCTAGAGCTGCACAACCTCAACCCCAACAGTATTCTGCACGTCTCCAGCTTCATCACGCTCTGCGAATGCTACCTCGGCATTCGCCCACATTTCGCGCTGTGGAAGCACCTATTCATGGTGAAGCCGTAGCCGAGCAGGGACCACCCGGCCGTTGTCGGAGGCGCCGGGTTCCAGCTGAGATCAGGCACGGCGAAAAGCTACCCGGCCCCGCCAATGCCGTCGTCCCACAAGGGCTGGCACGCCCAGTGGTTTTACTGCGCCAATCCCGACCCGGCGCTGTCGGCCTTCTCGGGCCAGGCACCGGTGGTGTTGCCCAGCTGGTCGGACCCGCCGCTGGACCGGGAGCAAGACAGCATTGCCGTCTTGATGGGGCAGCTCAGCCAGGTGATGAACACCGGGCTCACCGGGGCGATCGCCGTCGTGACCTTCGTCCGGTGGCGGGTGCAGCCGGCCAAACTTCGGGCGCACCCCATGTACGAGTACACCGGGCCGGAGGACCCGACTCGGGAGGCCGCCGACGAGCTGTCGGAGGGCGAGGTGCAAGGCCGGCTCGAGAAGCTCCTGGCCCAGGGGACGAGCCTGGACTTCTCCGACCGGCCAGCTCCTTTCTGCCGGGCGAACGCGCCGAGCGACGTAAGTCTCCGAAGCCGTACCTCTTTGGTTTAGTCTTCGACCGAGCCTGACTCGGGTGTTGCTTTTATTTCTTTGCAGGTTCTGTTTGGCTTCTGTTCCAGCGCTCCCCTCCCGGAGGACGAGATCTGGAACCAGCCGCAGTACGCCGACGTCCCGAAGGGCGGAGCGCCGCCAGCGGGGACGTCTTCCTCCGGTGCCGGCCCTTCGAAAGGGGCTGGGCCTTCTAAGGGCACCGGGCCCTCCAAGGGGAAGGGCCCGGCGATTGTCGAGCCCCCTCCGCCGAGCGCAACCACCCAGGAGGAGGAGGAGTCGTCGGACGACGGCAGCGGCTTCCGGGTGAAGAGAAGGAGGAAACCGGCGGGCACCGGGCCGAAGGTACGAGGCGGCTCTGTCGCCGCGAGGGGCGGCGCCCCCGGCCAGACGGGGCGCCCCGGCCTCCCGTGCCCGCCCGGCGGCTCCGCCCGCCGCGGGGGCTGCACCGACAAGGTCGGATGACCCCATCGCTGGGGCGGACCCGGACGCGCCGGCCTCCACAAAGGATGCTCCAGCGGAGCATGAGGATTCCACCGCGGGCGCGGACCCGGCGGCGCCGACTGGCGCTGGTGCCGCACCGACTGGGCCAGAGGCCCCTGCTGCTGGCGCCAACCCGGCGGCGCCGGCCAAGCCGGGGGGCTCCGCCGCCGGCGCCGGTCCGGTGGCGGCTGGTGATGACGTACCCCCCAGCCGGGGGGAGAAGAGAGACGCCGATGCTGCCTTCGGGGCAGCCGGCGGGACGGGGAACGCGCCAGCTCCGACTGCCGCTGCAGCCGGGCCGCGAGTCTCGGGGACCAAGAAGCGCTTCGCTGCTCCTCGGTCCTCAAAGTAAGCATCTTGCCGAGTACTTTCATAGTTTGATCTTGTTTTTCCTCACGCATTGACGCGATTGGCATGGCCTCCGCAGGACGTGAAGGATGGGGGATGTCCCAAAGGCGACCCCGAATGTCCCAGGGTCCGACCAGGGCGAAGACCCTGCCGCTTCGGACGCCCGGGCCTCATTGCCTCCGGCTGCGGTGAATCCCTCGTCGCCCCGGCCGCAGTCGCCTCCGCCCGCGGGCGCTCCCCAGCCGTCTGCCGAGCAGCCCGGCGTGCAACCAACCTCGCCGGTCGCTCCTCAAGAGGGGGCCTTACCTGGAGCTTCGGCGCCGGTGGAGCCTGCGGGTGCCGGTGAAGATGCGGCGCTGGCTGAGGATGCGGCGATGGCTGAAGGTGCGAGTCCCCGCGCGCCTTCGCCGATGCGAGAGATCAGCGCGGCTCCGCCTCCAAAGCCGTGCTCCGAGCTGGTACGCCGGCCGCTCCGAGTCCGGGGTGCGGATGGTGGGGATCCGGCTTCGACGGTCGACGACGTCGAGGAGGAGAAGGAGTGGCGGGAGGCTGCGGACGCCGCAGAATAGATCGGGGAGATTCTCCCCGCGCTGGTGAAGGCGGCAAAGGAGGGCGCCAACCTGCTGAATGGTAGGCTGCGTCCCTTAATGGAGGTAAGTCATTTCTTCCGCCGTAGGAGTAGATCCCTTAGGGAGTAGCCCCCGGGCCTCTGCCTGACTAAGTCAGTCGGGCGGAGGGCCCTTCGCTTTTCTTTGTAGTCTTCACTCTGGGTGCGCGAACAGCGCACCCAGAGGGTGTATCCCCCGAGCTTGCGGTCGACTAGGATAGTCGGGCGGAGGGTATAGTTGTTTTCTTTTTCTTTTGTCAGTCGGACTCGGGGTGCACGAACAGTGCACCCAGAGGGTGTAGCCCCCGAGCCTCCGCTCGGTCCTTGGGACCGAGTGGAGGGTTTAATCAGTCTTCCCGGGTGACTTCGTGTTCTGACATTTGTTTTGTGCAGAAACTGTACCGGCGGTCGGAGGAGAAAACCGCCTTTCTCCAGGACCGACTGCCGGTCATTGAGCGCTTGGAGCTGCGAAAGTCCGAGTGGGACAAGATAACCGCAGAATGGCAGTCGGCGGAGGACGTGGCCCGCAAGCGCGGGGTGGAAATCACTGGCCTGCAAGCGGGCCTTTCTCAGGAGATGGCGAGGTCCCGAGGTAAGTTAGCCGAGTGACCTTTTTCCTTTCCCGCGTTGTTTTTCGTTTGGCTGACAGGTTGTCACTTGCAGCAGCCGAAGAGGAGGTCGCGAGGCTGAGGGTGGAGCTCGAAGCGATGACGGCCCGAGCCCGCGATCTGGACGCCGCCAAGAAACGGGCGGCGGAGTTTGAGGACGCGTTGTCCGCGGAGAAGGCCCGCGCGGAGCAGCTCGGGCGCGAGGCCGAGTCTGCGGCCAAGAAGGCGGCCGATGCGGAGACAGCGCGTGCATCAGAGAAGGCCCGCGCGGACTTGGCAGAAAAAATGGAGAAGCAGCCCGGGCTTGATGCTGAGATAGCTGCCAAGAGGGCCACAGACGGGGAGGCGGCCGCCGAAGCCGCGAAGAAGGCCGCTGCGGCGGCGGAGTCCGGTAAGTGCCGTTTCTGACCTTGGCTTTGCCCCGGCCGACTGGTCGTCTTTTGCTGAAGCGTTCTTTTTGGTGCAGAGTCGAAGGCGGCCCTCGAGAAATCCCGTGGGATCATCGGGTCGCTGATGAAGGCGGAGCAGGCGGCGTGCAGCGCCGTCTGGTCGGATGAGGCGGCTCCGGACTCCGTCGCGGCGGTCGTTGAGCGGCTGGACGAAGTGCCCACCCGAGTGACCTCCATCGAGGCGGAGGGCGCGAGGACGGGAGGCAGCCTTGTCTTGGCAGTGGCGCGGTCCCACTACCCGCTGCTAGACATGGAGGCCATCGGGGAGGGGTACGCCGCGGACCTCCCCGACGAAGACATCCCGGAGATGGTGCAGTCCGTCGAGCCCACCGTCGACTCCCTGCTAAGCCGCTCCGGCCTGTAGAAAATAGGAGTGGATGTAAACTGCTCGGGCTAGCCGAGTAGATTTTGTAAAGGACTCGGGGGTGCCGAGTTGCTTTGGTGTGCACTCGGGATGCCCGAGTGACTTATGTTAACATTATGAGTTTTTAACAAGTAATTTTTGGCCCCATCAGAAAAAAAAACTTGTGTTCTTGTGTATGTAAGTTTGTGCGTTTGTGCTCTTTGCCAACCCGTCGTAGCCTCCTTAGCGTAGGGATTAGCCGTGGGCCTGTGTCCCGTGTAGCGTAAGGGTGTGGCGTAGACCGGCGATTGGAGTCAAGGAGTTAACGTTAGACTTTTATACACAGTACTTAAGCATTTTGCGCTGATGGTGACCCGGCTGGCGAGCCACCGAGTGCCTGCTACGAACGGGCGCAACGAGGCAGTCGGGCAGAGAGATACTTTTGGATGGAGCAAAAGCAAACTCTTTATTGATATGTCCGATACACTTAGAAGAAAAAAGGGTTCAAGCATAAAAACGACGTAGCTGTTCTATGTTCCATGCGTTGGTGAAGACGCTGCCGTCGCTGTCCTTCAGTCGGTAAGCCCCCGGGCGTAGCACCTCAGCGAGGATATATGGGCCTTCCCATGGCGGCGAGAGCTTGTGCTGCTCCTTGTTTGTCTGGACTCGGCGCAGAACCAGGTCACCGACGTTGAAAGAGCGGCCGCGTACGTGTCGACCGTGGTAGCGCCGCAGGGCCTGCTGGTACTTAGCCGATCGAAGGAGGGCAACCTCGCGGGCTTCGTCAAGCTGGTCGAGGGCGTCATGCCGGGCTTCTTCTGACTCGGCCTCGTTGAAGGCTCGGACACGCGGGGACCCGTACTCCAGGTCGATCGGGAGGACAGCCTCAGCACCGAAGACCGTGAAGAAAGGTGTATGACCCGTGGATCGGTTGGGCGTGGTCCGGAGGCTCCAGAGGACTGAGGGTAGCTCGGCTGCCCATTTTTCTGCGAATTTGTTCAGTCGCTGAAAAATTCGAGGCTTGCGGCCTTGTAGTATCAGCCCGTTGGACCGCTCGACTTGACCGTTGGTGCGTGGGTGTGCCACGGCGGCGAAGTCAAGGCTGATGTTGTAGTCATCGCAGAATTGGAGGAAGGCTCGACCGGTGAACTGAGTGCCGTTGTCGGTGATGATGCTATTGGGCACGCCGAATCGGAAAACAATGTCCCGGACGAACTTGACGGCCTTTTCAGCAGTTATCGTGGCGACCGGCTTAGCTTCAATCCACTTGGTGAACTTGTCGACTGCGACGAAGAGGTGCGTGTAGCCCCTGGGCGCTTTCTTGAACGGGCCGACCATATCCAGTCCCCAGACTGCGAAGGGCCAGGTGAGCGGTATGGTTTGGAGGGCCTGAGCCGGCAAGTGTGTCTGCCGGGCGAAGTACTGGCACCCCTCGCAAGTGCGGACGATGTGTTCCGCGTCAGACACGACAGTCGGCCAGTAGAAACCTTGTCGGAATGCTTTCCCGACTAAGGACGCGGGCGCCGCGTGGTGTCCGCATACTCCCGAGTGGATGTCACGCAGCAGTTGCTTTCCCTGGTCCTCAGGTATGCACCGCTGGAGGATCCCGGAGGTGCTTTTCTTGTAGAGCTCGTCATCGATGATGACAAGGGACTTGGTGCGTTGCGCGATGCGGCATGCCTCGGTTTTGTCCGGCGGGAGGATGTCCCGCAAGAGGTAGTCGAGAAAAGGTGTAGTCCAGTCGGAGGTGACCACGAGGACCTCCGCGGGAGGTTGCTCGGTGGTGTCACTCTCCGGGACTTGTTGTTCTTCGGTCTCGGGTGTTTTGTCCGCCTTGATGGAGGGAGTGTGCAGTTCCTGGAGAAAAACTCCGGTCGGGACGATGTCCCGACTAGACCCCAGTTTGGCGAGTGCGTTTGCATCCTCGTTGTCTCGGCGTAGGACATGGGTAATTTCCAGACCGTCGAACTTAACTTAGAGCTTGCGGACTTCTTGGCAATAGGCTTCCATGGAGGGGTCTCCGCACGACCAGTCCTTCATGACTTGCCGGACTACCAATTCCGAGTCGCCGCGCGCGAGGAGGCGGCGAATTCCGAGTGAAACCGCAAGACGAAGACCGTGTAGCAAAGCCTCGTACTCGGCGACGTTGTTGGATGCCGGGAAGTGGATCTGCAGCACGTATTTGAAGCGCTCACCCTTGGGAGAGATGAGCACAACTCCAGCCCCCGCGCCCTGGAGCATCAGGGAGCCGTCGAAGTAAAGTATCCAGTGCTCGAGGTCGACGACGGAGGGCGGGGACTGGACTTCTGTCCACTCGGCCATGAAGTCAGCAAGAGCCTGAGACTTGATAGCCGTGCGGGGGGCATAGACTATGCTGAAAGCCATGAGCTCCATGGCCCACTTGGCGATCCGACCCGTGGCGTCGCGGTTGTTGATGACGTCGGAGATCGGGAAGGAGCTGACCACCGTAATGGGGTGACCCTGGAAGTAGTGGACGAGCTTCCGTGATGTGATAAAGACCGCATAGGCTATCTTCTGGATCTGAGGGTACCGCGCCTTGGACTCGGAGAGGACTTCACTGATGAAGTAGACCGGGCGCTGCACCTTCTGGATGTGACCGGGCTCGGGGCGTTCCACGACCAGGACCGTGCTGACTACCTGAGTAGTCGCTGCGATGTAGAGAAGCAGTGGCTCATTGGGCATGGGAGATGCCAGCACCGTAGTTAGGAATTTCTTCAAGCCGTCCAGGGCGTCCTGGGCTTCAGGTGTCCAGGTGAAGGTCTCCGACTTCTTCATGAGCTTGTAGAGGGGAATGGCCTTTTCGCCGAGTCGGGAGATGAATCGGCTGAGTGCTGCCATGCACCCGGTGAGCCTCTGGACGTCTTTGAGGTTCCTTGGTGGAGCCATCTTGAGGATGGCATCGATCTTCTCCGGGTTGACCTCGATCCCTCGTTCTGAAACGAGGAAGCCGAGTAGCTTGCCCGAAGGGACCCCGAAAACGCACTTCTCGGGGTTGAGCTTCATGCTGAATCTTCGAAGGTTGGCGAAGGTCTCTCCTAAGTCACTCAGGAGGTCTTCTTTCTTTTGGGACTTGATCACCACATCGTCGACGTAGGCTTGTACGTTCCGGCCGATCTGTGACTGAAGGCAGCGCTGTATGCACTGTTGGTACGTAGCGCCGGCGTTCTTGAGTCCGAAGGGCATGGAGACGTAGCAGAAAGCGCCGAATGGAGTGATGAAAGATGTCTTGATCTCGTCATCCTCCTTCATCTTGATCTGGTGATAGCCCGAGTAGGCATCGAGAAAGCACAAAATTTCGCACCCGGCCGTGGAGTCAACCACTTGGTCGATGCGAGGAAGAGTGAAGGGATCTTTGGGACACGCCTTGTTAAGGCTAGTGTAATCAACACACATCCTCCACTTTCCATTCTTTTTGCGAACAAGAACTGGGTTCGCTAACCAGTCGGGATGATACACTTCTTTAATAAAGCCAGCTGCTAGAAGCTTGGCTATTTCTTCTCCTATAGCTTGACGTCTATCCTCAGCGAATCGGCGTAAGCGCTGTTTGGCCGGTTTTGCGTCCGGCCGAACGTTAAGGGAGTGCTCGGCAGCTTCCCTTGGAACTCCGGGCATGTCGGAGGACGTCCACGCAAAGATGTCCCGGTTGTCCTGGAGGAAGCTGACGAGCGCGCTTTCCTATTTGTCGCTGAGCGCAGTCCCGATCTGTCGTCTTGGAGGAGTCTTCAGGGTCGAGTTGGATCGACTTGGTGTCCCGTGCCGACTGGAAGGATGTCGACGTTGAAGCCTTTTTGGATGGCGGTGCTTCCTCAGCCACGGCCGACTTGAGGTTGGAAAGCATGGCCTCGGAGATCTGGGCCGCGGCAAGGTTGCAATTCTCCAGATCACACGTGTAAGCATGCTGGAAGCTGCTTTGCACTGTGATCACCCCGTGGGGGGCCCGGCATCTTGAGCTTCAAGTAGACGTAGCTGGGGACAGCCATAAACTTGCGTAGCAGGGACGACCTAGGATGGCATGGTATGATCCCGGGAAGTCAACAACCTCGAAGGTGAGAGTCTCGGTCCGGAAGTTGTCGGGAGTGCCGAAGGTAACGGGCAGGCTGACCTGCCCGAGTGGACTCGCCATCTTGCCGGTACCACTCCGTGAAAAGGGGCACCAGTCGGCTTGATCTCGGACCGAGAAATCTTCATGTCGTCGAGGGTCTTGACGTAGAGGATGTTGAGACCACTCCCGCCGTCCATGAGGACCTTGGTGAGGCGGACACCGCAGACGATCGAGTCGACCACCAAGGGGAAACGTCCCGGCTGGGGTATGTAGTCGGGGTGATCCGCACGTCCGAACGAAATTACGGACTCGGACCATCGCAGGTACTTGGGCACGGCCGGTTCCACTGCGTTGACCTCTTGATCGATGATCTTCTGGCGACGCTTGGACTCGTAGCCGTTTGGCCCGCTGAAGATCATCAAGCAAGCGGTCTCCTTCGGGAACTCATCACCCTCGTCCTGAGGGGGTTCCTTCTTGCCTTTGTTTGGGGCGTTGGGCTTGTTCAGGTTCTTCAGGAGGTTGCAGTCGCGCGTCAGATGATTGGACTTGGGCCCATGGAAGTGACACGGCTGACTCATCATCTCTTCGAAGGTAGTGTTGGTGCGCGGAGGACGACGCGGCGGGGCGCGGTCGGCCGCAGCAACGAGATCTCCGCCTTTGCGCTTGCGGTGCTTCTTTCTGGATGACTCGGGGTGATCGTCCCGACTGGGGGACTCGGACGACTTGCCCTTGCTTCTTCCCTTGTCATCCCGAGTGGCACTGCGGACAGCTTCTTCGCCGGTAGCGAAGTTATTAGCTATGTCGAAGAGCTCGCGCGTAGTCTGTGGATTCTTGCGCGCGATCTTGTGGATAAGCTCCTTGCTTCGAACACCTTTGGAGAAAGCGGTAATGACGTCGCCCTCTCAGATCTCGGGCAAGGAATTCTTCTTCTTCGAGAAGCATTGGATGTACTCACGGAGAGTCTCATCCACCTCTTGTGTGCAACTGTGGAGGTCCCACGCGTTCCCGGGCCGATTGTAAGTGCCCTGAAAGTTGTTCACAAAGAGGGTCTCGAGGTCGCTCTATGTGTGGATGCAACTCGGCGGTAAGCTGGTGAGCCAAGCCCGCGCTGAGTCGGCCAAGAAGAGCGGCAGATAGTGGATCGCGACATAGTCGTTCCCACTATTGGTTCTACACGCCGTGTGGTAGTCGGACAGCCAGATGTCCGGCCGGGTCTCACCCGTGTACTTGTCGATGCCGGTGATCCGGAATCGAGACGGGAAAATGACACTGCGGATACGAGGGCCGAATGCTTTCGGACCCGAGTATCCCATGCCGGAGGAGGTTGGAGGAGAGCGCTCCCGGCTTGTAGCACCGCTATCATTGCGGTGGTTGCCCCGATCTTCTCTCCTGGAACCGTGATGAGCGCTTCTCTCAGCGTCTGCGGGTCCCCTGGGTCCGAGTCGATTGTGGACCAGTGCAGCCTGGCGAGCGTTCTTTTCCGCGTCCCGTCGGGCGTGGGTTCGGGCGTCTATGGTGCCACGAGCGTCTCGATCAGGGCCGAGTCGCCCATGGACATCGCTGGCCTGCTGACGCTGGTCGGGACTTGCCCGTCGTCCATCCACGCGTGATGGACTTTTCTGGGGTGTAGAGCGCCGACTCCTTGCACCTACGGAGGAGCCGGGGAGATCTTCAGAAGCTGCGGCATGTTGGAGGGCAGCTTCCTCCAACAGGACACGGAGCCGCCGAAGTTCATCGTGTCCCGGGTTGCCTTCGGGGATCTCGATGGCTTTCACTGCCATTGTGGCCGCGACGATGTTGTGACTCGGGAGGGGAAATATCGCGACCCCATCCCTCTCACGCATGCGCAGCTCGTCGTGAACTTGTCGTCCACGAGCCCTCATGTCGTCGTTGCGTCGCTGATCGTCGCGTTGGTGAGCGAGCCGAGTCTGTTGCTCGATCAACTCTTCCTCCTTGGCAAGGAGTCGGAGTCGAGTAGCCTCGAGCTCAGTCGGCGTTTGCTCCCCAATAGGAACCCCGTGGCCTCCGTCGCCGTCTTGCGAGCCAGCGTGGGCCATGAAGACTTCCCGGGATGGGTGGTGGCTGCCAGAGCTCTCATTGTCGTCCGAGTAGTACTCGAGGACGGGAAGGAGAGATTCGATGGCGCCCACCAGTTGGGACCCGGGTGCGTACTCATGTATAGCAAACGGATCTGGTTTTAGCGAAGCCTCTCCCCTGGGGAGAGGGGCCGAAGGCACGGACTCAAAGCGAGGTCCATGCTGAGGAGCTGACGAAGCCCCCGCCACTCGGGAAGCCGCCGAGTAGCAGAGGTGGAGCTGGCCGATCTTGTCGGCGATGAAGTTCAACTTCCCAAACTGGAGAAGCTGGCCAGGACCCGGGACAACGCTCATGGTCGCGAATCTCATGATGCATCCCGGGACAAAGACGTTGTTGCTGACGAAAACCATCCCGACTTGTGCAGATGGATCTATGCGCACATCCCCTACCTGGCGCGCCAACTGTCGGAGTATTATTCCGGCAATACTAATTATGGGGAGGTGTGAGCACAGCAAATCAGGATGGCTGCACACGGGAGACAAGATTTAGACAGGTTCAGGCCCTCGCGGAGAGGTAATACCCTACGTCCTATGTTTGGTGGCTAGTATAGCTGAATCCCGAGTGCCGCAAGCCCTGGAGAATCGATCTCGAAGGGGCTTGAGCTATGAAACAATGGAGATCAGGTCAGAATAGATTGGATGCCCATCGGAGGTCCCCTACCGGGCCTTATATAGCCGGCCGGGATAGGGTTACAGAGTCCGGATCGGGTTAGCAGATATGTTTCCTATCTGGTTACAACTGATTCCGGGTAAGCTGGACAGGTACTAATCCTTGTCTTGTACTCCACGCCGGTGAGTCGCCCCCGTGTTGTAGTCGGACTCCGAGTAGTCGGCCCGGCCCACCCCATGGCCGGGAGGCCGGATTCGTCCTCCTTGGTGATACCCGGGTGGCATATCACCATCAGAAATGTTCATGCATATAATCATGTTTGCAATGTATATCACTTAACCATCCCAACATAGGTGAATAATCATCAGCGGTACCCAAATAAGAAGCCACGTCATGCTAAATTTTAGAGCAAGTCAATGCACTAATGTTGGAACAATCATGTGACAAGCTATTTAACATCAATTCACCATCAATGTTGGAGGTCATATCAAAATAATGAAGCATTGGTGTCAAATTATCTCCTCTAAAAGCAAAAAGTTGACCATATGCAGTGAAAATCCTATGCATCAAGAATTCATTGCCTATGTCATAAATTGCTACAGCATGTAACATAATCATTTGAATCAAAGAGCGACAATACGTAGGTGATGAGATGAATAATTGCAGGTGGTCATTGTCAAAATGAGTAAGTTTCAAAACAACCGGTTCAGTACAAGTGATGCAAACCAAATGCACACAAATTTCATCCTCTACACTAGTAGCTTCAATTAAATTGATCCTATAAGTAGGAGTGTAGACAGAATTCCAAGATAGTAAATTCACAAGTTCAAAAACCTTTTCTAGAGCATTTGTCAAAGTCATAGGGTTAACAAGTTGGGTAGCAGATACAACATCATGACTAATGGCATTATACACGTCATTATATTCTATCAACTTATCATATCCTATCTCGGAATTATTCAATTCACAAGGCTCAACTTTTGGCGCTGCTAGACTATCATAACAACCTTTCTTAGCATGTGAAGCAACTAAGTAGTAGAGTCAATATCACTATTTGGAAGGCTTAAAACAGTACAATTATCATCTAAAAGAACATTAGGCACATCCAAATCTAAAATTTTAGAATTCATATTATCATTATTAATGTTTTGTGCACCTAAATCAGTATATAAAATATGAGCTTCACATGGTACACATATATCAGCAGGTACTTCAGTTATTTGATCACATGACAAGCTCAAATCAGCAAAACAATCATCTAAAATAGGTGGTGTGATCAAAACAGCGGGCGATTCACTTAACTCAACACATAATGTAGTGAATTCATCCGGGCTTACTTCAATCTCATGTGGAGCAATGGATTCAATCTCTTGTGGATCGATGGAAGTAGTACCTTTACCTTGCAGGCTCGACTCAGATGATGTAAATATTGTCAGGGGTGATGGGTCACAAGGGCGAGATGGTGTGACACTCACATCAACGGGTGCGGCAACAAAGGTTGGTGGAGCACTAGAAGGGTCAACTGAAGCAACTAGTGATGTGGTGTCTTGTACCGGCCGTTTGCTTATCTCATGTATCTGTTTCTTTATTTTCTATTCAGCTTTACAAGCAAGACGAAACAACGTTTGATAGAATAATATTCTTTATACACAAGTATATCCTGAATAGCATGGTTCAGACCTTTCCAAAATCTATTAAGAGTAGCTTCCTCACTTTCATTGATATTACAACAAAATAAGTAATATTGAAGGTCCTGATAGTACTCATCAACGGTGTTACTATCTTGTTCTAAATGTTGCAACTTTCGGAGCATGCTACGTATAAAAGAGGACGGTACAAATTCATATCTCATTGCAAGTTTTAAATCATCCCAAGTAGCAGCTATATAATCAGGGTATAATCGACAATATTCATCCCACCAAATAGAAGCAAAATCAGTGAATGTACTAATAACAGCCCGTACTTGCTTATGCTTAGGAAAGGCATGGCTAGCAAATATTTCATTGAGTTCTAATTCCCAATCGAGATAGAAATCAGACCTATTACAACCTTCAAATATTGGCATGGAGACAACATGATCATGTACCTTTTCACGTTGTGGTACCTTTCGTGGAGCTAGTCGTACTTGCGTGGTGGTGATGATGAAATGCGTGCCTCAGGGTATGGCACATCTCCCACTATAGATCTAGCCTAAGAATTGATTACTCCAGAACCTGTCATTGTTAGTAGAAGACAAGGAAACAAATCACAAGTATATGTTCCTACCAACTACTAGAATGTGGGGTGTGGGGTGGAAGGAATCTCAACAATTCTGTAGCAAATACTGTCGGCGTAGAGACGCCTCTAGCGGTGGTCCGGTTGGACCCCCTTTGGGATTCGGCCGGGGGCGCAATAGAGTTCTTCTTATGAGCCGGTGACGTATCGTGGAGAGGGTGGATTCGATGCGGGAGACGCAAAGATTTACCCAGGTTCAGGCTACCCGGAGGTGTAAAACCCTACGTCCTGCTTTTGTGTGTGTCTATTGATCTTTTGAAGGTTACAGAGGTGTTTTACTTACAAGAGGAGTTCTTCTCTTGGATCTCTAACCCTAGAGTTCTCCGACTGCTCCAATCGCCAACTGATCTTTCAACTGAAGAAGAGAGCAACCCTTTGCATGGCCCGGTCCTTCCCTTATATACTCGGGGGTTACCACAGTGGCCAGAGGGCACTGCTGGCGACGTGGGCGCTACAGGACCGCCCACATC
>JAGXJF010003686.1:0-97905 GCA_019208055.1 Stipa capillata | reverse complement strand
CGATTGGAATTCACAATATGGACTAATACCTGGTTAAACACTCAATGCACATATTAGTCCCTTAATCGTTCGTCATCTACCACCAAAACTCAATTAGGGGCCTAGATGCACTTTCACTTCCTCCATGTCGTGTCCTTCTTCGAAGCCCTTGATACCTTGTTTGGGGTGACACAGACACCGTGGGAGTCTTTTGAGTCTTGCAAAAGCAAGGCGATGCCCTTCGGTGGAGCTTATAACCTTACTTGTCACTTCCCCAGTTCACCGAGGACCCTGTCGGTAGCACCCAGGCGATAGAGATGAGGCCTCGATTTCCCGAATACCCTATCAGTGCTACCCAAGGATGAAGACAATGTTTTGATTTGTCAAAGACTCTATCAGTGTCATTGAAGCAATGACGACAAGGCCCTGCACACGTTGGAAGCTCCTGGTCATCCTTGACACTTTCTTGGTTTGTCGAGACATTGTTGATAGTAGCCATGCGCCGACGACGAGGCCTTGGTTTGCCGAAGACCCTATCGGGGACAACCATGTGACGACCACGTGGCCTTGGTTTGTCGATGACCCTGTTAGCATCATCCAAACGACGACGACATGACCTATAATGTGGCAAAAGGTCGTGGTTATCCCTATCACTTGCATGGTTTGCCAAAGACCTTTTCAGCGGCATCCATGTGGTGATGACAAGGCCACGCATGGTGGTAAAGTGGTGTTTTCACATTGGCTAGCTGTTGATGTTGCCCATGTTTCTTGCAATTGCTTCCTGATGACCCAAGGAGGAGAACAAGGTTGTCAGACCTCTACCATTGTCAAGGCAAGGCTTTCCTCATCCTTCTCATCCTGTTATGTGAAGGGTATTGGTGACAACATTTGGATATGTTGATATTTTGTGAATATGTTTGGTTGCCTTGTGGAGCACAACCTAGTCCTATGTAGAGAGGGTGCCTCCTGTGGGATTCGACTAGCGACTTTGGGCCAATGGACTTCACTGTGTAGCACTAGAGCTCTCCATCGGGGACTTGGAGCTCTAGGCGAAGGCCCGGTTAGCGACTTTGGATCGTCGGGGACTCCCCTTAGTTGCTACTAGAGCTCCTCATTAGAGACTCGGAGCTCTAAAGGAGGGGCCTCAAATCTTCGTGAACTTACTCATTGGTTTATGATTGTCATATCACCATGAGCTTTTAGTCATTTACTTATACCATCATGTTTTACCACTTTTAAGTAGATCATGATTATGCATATAGCTCGACATAGGCCTTATGAACTTAGTTGAGAGTTTTTATGAGATGATCTAGCTTATTTCTAATGGATGCTTTGCCTTATTGATTTCCAGCAAGATGGTGCATTATTTGCTTATATTGGCTCAGGGCCTGCCATGTACATCTGACACCACTGCCTCGACTCGGCTAGCACCTAGGGCCATGGTGACAAGCCATGGAAGCCTTGTACCTAGGAAGATGAATCTTTCTTGAGTAGTCGCTCGACACCCTGGGTTAGAGGCATGTCGACCGCTGTAGAGAGCCGCAACGTGCTTTACTTTAGGACTTTTTTGTTACTGGCATGACTCTGCTGGTGCCTAGGGCCATGGATGACTAGTCCAGTGGAGCTGTTGTACCTAGAAAGTTTCTTGATAGTCACCAAACACCTTGGTTTAGAAGTGTGTTAGCCGTCATAGAGAGCCGCAGTGTGCTATAGGACTTTGTGGGCGTCTTGGTTCCATGCATCATTTGTGATATTCAAGTGAGGAGGCCTCTAATGGTTTCTCCCATTGTGATGGTGGCGCTCTTATGAAAAAAGAGGAACACAATACAAAGACTCATGGTTCACTGCTTCACATCATGGAGGAAGGGGAAAAACGGGCCCTAGTGGCGTGCGTTTAGCCTCTCTTTTCTCTAACACGAAAGAGGAGGAACGACGCATGAGGTTCATTATACGTGGATCTTTATCACCGAAGAGGTGGATCTCCTTAAATTTTCCTTTGAGGTGAGGCTTCAGTGTAAATCTCCCGAGCGGATCTACGGAGGGTCCTTCCACATCTGAAGGGAGATTGAAACTTTTGGTGGTCATCTCTTCGACGGTGTGCTGCATCTCGCGGAGGTGGAGCACCCTACGGTCTAGGGCTTGCTCCAGAGTGGATCCATGAAGCGTATTCCCTTAGCATCTTTCTCCGTAAAGGTTAACAACATGCAAGTCCAGTTCGAAGGTGGAGTAGGAATGAGTGCTACAACGACGTTCATCTCTCTTGAATACTCTCTGTGTTTCCCCTTGGAACTCCTCCTAGAGGCTGAGCCCCCTAGTATCGGGGGCTGGTGTGGCGTACCCGGTTTTTAAGGCTGGATACTCCCTTGTGATTATTGTACCGGTCCCTGGATCAGTAGCCAGTACACACAAGTTAACCTGTATATCATTGTCATACATACGTATATCAGTATTCACTAGGTGAATAGACCGTCAAGGTCGATTGTCTGATACCTGTAGCCCAACGGCTATAAACTTGCAGCGGAAAATCAAGCGGTGATGTGGCCCATCAATATGCCATATCCAACAGGCAACTGACTGGGGTTACGCCCTAGCCTTCGCGAACTTGATTGTGTTCTCAGAGTAGTTATCTCTTTCGTCTAGCTAAATCAACAAGCCAGGTGAGTACTTTGAATGTACTCGCAAGCAATTCCCACAGGAGAGATATACGGCAATATAGCATGCAGGGAGTGAGTCAAAGGAACAACTCTATCCTAAGTTGCCAGTTGTGCGGAAATGTAAGTTTTCAATTTAAATACGAGAATAGTAGATTCCAAGGCAGTTTTAAAAACTAGAACAATTCAAAGTAACAACGCTTCACTCGAGGTAGTCTCCGCTACCTCCTTTTCTCATCTCAGAGTGATAGCTCCGTCTATCACTGCTTAACTCATGGCTCCAGACCGCACTACCCCGGGTAGTACGGCTAGCCTCTTTCTTCTGCAATTTCTTGCCACCCGTAGCGAGACCTAAATTGCTCTCTTGTGGAAACGTCATGCCCACGTTCTTAAACCCTTTCCCAGATTTTCACAAACAAAACTCAGTTTAACCAATGTGTGGCCTTACCAGTTCTTGTCCATGACCGAGGACGCGGCTATTCGAATAGTTTTTAACACTCTATAGAGGTTGTACGGCTTTACCCACAAGATGTAAGTCCCCCTTGTTGCCGAGCGCTAACGGATACACTTCACGAGGTGTATCGGCAGGGTTATTACAACGAGACCTTTCACCCGCGTTCATACTAGAGCTGGACCCGCTAGATGGATAACCCAACTTTTGCGTCCCGGACCAAAAATGGGACTCTCCAACTTTGTGTCGAACCTTAACCCACGTACTTCGAGGAGCTCATGAAGAGTCTCTACCCTCGAAGTCCCGTGGAGATTCTCTAGGGATACAAATCCACCTAGCACCTCCTCCTACTTCCCACGGGTCCAGGCCCTAATACTAGATGGGGTAGCAAGTCAAGTCCTTCCCATAAAGGACATGTGGACGTACGGTGTGGAACCGGTTTAGCGGCACTTAGACTCGGTCCTTGATTGATTCGAGCAAGACTCCATATTCGTCCTCGACGACCACGCTACCTCCTGGTACTCTACAGCCCCGCGCTGCCCTTACCATTCTCACCCGTATCGAAACCATCCTTCGTTTTATTTGGGGTTTTGGCAAATATTTCTTTCGAAATAGTCACCTCGGAAAGCACATACTATCCGAGGATTTTATTCCCATGTCCCAAAGGAGTTCATCTAAACCGAACGAAAATTTAGTTTTTATCTATAGCAGGTCTAAGCATGGCTAATGCATATATCCTTATTACTATTGTCGATCGAATACCAACCGACTAATATGTCTAGGTTTACAAGGGTCAGATTTTCAAACCTAAGTCATATGCAACTATAGGGTATAACTAGGTCTACATAAAATACCGTTGATATCCATATAGCATGTAAGTTTCACAAACAAAATAATTAATTTCACACATATGGGATTCAACATGATCAAAGTGGGAATGCTTGCCTGGCAATATTGGCCGAGTCTCGCATTTGAACTTGATTCGACAATCGTTCGGGATCTCTTGCGCAAAGCTCCGTACGTCGGTATCTACACGTCGGAAGGACGTCGTATAAATCATCGGTGCGAGGTAAAAACCAAAAATATCGAATGCCAAACTCAAATAGCAGCAAACAAAGAACCAAAGCATCAAAATCATACTTCATGGCGGGTTAGGGTAGCTACGAATTTATAAACTCCTTTTTTTAGAATTTTGGGAGGAGGTGTATTAGGTTTTCATGACCAGGGATATTGTCTTTAGGGTCGAGGGCCGAGTTAGGGTTTCATCGTCTTCCTACCTATTAAGGTGAACAAACTTTACTTTTTGGTTTCATATTGAACAAGGGTTGGGTTTTAGGTCAAAGGTGATGAAGTTTTGATTACACGTATTGATGAAAGTAGCAATTAGATTTCGTTGCACATATACATATATTTTCTTACTCGTATATTGTGCACATTAGGGTTTTATATACTCTCATGGCATTAATTTAAAATAACATATCTAGATTTTTATAAATTTTCTGGTACATAATACTCAGATTTGTTTTATAAGATTTATGGAGAGAGACTTAAATCAACCAGTCTCATACTAACGAAGATATACAAAATTCATTCAAATTCCATGTATATTTAGTTTTGAATTTTAAATTATTCTAGAAATTATGAAAGTCGTACCCTTTTTTTTAGGGTTTGATTTTAGAAGCATGCAGGAAAAAGAATCACCCAACTCGGAGTTATGACGGAGGAGATATGGTCGTCCGAATTCCTACCGGGAGGGAAAAGAGGAAAGGGGAGTTCTGCCGGGGTGACGTCGTTGGCATATTCTGGGAATACGTCTTCAGTGATTGGAAGGCTGAAACTGAGTTTTCAGGAAGTTTGCATTTTTCTTATCAAGGAAATGCCCTTCAGTTACTAAGGAGAATGAATGCGTATTCGAAGATGGAAAGCGCATTTCCAAGAGGGCTTTGCTGCTAGTACTGGTAGCTGGGACCTGAAAGTCAGCGGTTGTCCTTAGCTAAACCAGTGTTAAGCGCGGCAAGGTTCAATTAGGGCTTAAGTGAGGTGAAGAGATGGATTGGCAGGGCCTCCTCGCGGCGGCGCTCGGACACTGATGCCAGTGGCGAGCATGGGGAGGGAATGGGGCGAACTCTGAGGCGGGTAGACCTTCCCGAGATCGACGGCGGTGGGGTGTCATCGGTGAGGTCTGGTGAGTGTGGCGATGGTTTCCATAGGTGGAGACGATGGGGAAAAAGAGAAATAATGGTGGTGGTTCCACCCGAGGCGCGGAGCTTACCGGAGTGGCGGCTACGTCGTGCTCCGTGGCGATGGAACGGATTCCGAGTAGAGGTGCCGACACTACGGCTTGAGACAAGGCGTGGCGGCAGTAGCTGAGCTTGGAATCGAGCGAGTAGAGATGGGTTGCTGGAGCTAGGAAAAGCCGACGGAGAGATCCAGTCAGTGCTCAGGTGGCTCCGGGGGCGCTCGGGTGCACAGCGGATCTATGCACCGGAGTAGAGGGATCTCGGTGTGGTTGAGGCCGGGAGTACAGCAGCTCGGAGAAGAAGAAATGGAGCCATTTGCAATGGGGTGGAGGATGGGAGCTAGGCGCTGGCGGCGGAGGGAGGAGGAGGCAGCTCGAGCAGTCAAGGAAACCGAGAGGAAGAAGAAGAAGCTTGGGGCGCTTGGGCGACGGGGTGGAGCGGCGCGGTCTTTAGCAGCTCGGAGGGGACGCTCGGTTGGAGATGAAGTCGAGGTGAGGAAGAGTTGGGAACTGGGAGCAACCCGGACGAAGAAGCAATGGAGAGCAAGGAAAAAGGGACTCCGCTCGGTGTTTGCATGAGAAAGGGAGCTCAGTGGGCGCTTGGGGTAGTGAGGGAGCACTGGGGAAATGATGGAGCTCTCGGCCGCCGAAGGAACTGAGGAGAAAAAGGACTCGTGTGGTAATGCTAGTGGGATGGAAGAATTTCTTGGCGTTGGTGTTTGTCGCAGAGCAGCTGCCTGCGAGCGGTGTGGCCAGAAGAGCAAAGCGACGCGTTCATACGGGAGTAGTGCTCGGCAGTGTTCAGCAGAGGGAGAGGAATGGTGATGGAGGGAAAGGGAAACAGTAAGGAAAGGGATGCCTGCACCGGTTGCTGTAGATGCCTGGTGGTGTTAGGCACCGATTCCCTGTTGGGAGCACTGCGTGTCCAAGGAAATAGTGGCTGGTTGCAAGGTGGTATAGGACCCAGTACAGCAATGGAAAAGACAACGGATGCTAGGGTAGGAGATGGAGCTGCTCGGCTTGCTAGTTTGGAAAGAGGAGTTAATAGCGTAGCTCAGGTAGAGATGGAGTAATGGGGAGCTCGATTATCTGCTGTTGCAATAGCAAAGTTAGGCACTGCTCAATGCATGAGCTGGCAAGAGAAGCACGGCAGGTTTTTAATGAGCTTGCACTGTTAGCATTTGATTCAACTCCGGCTTGGTGAAGGCGATGAGACGTGCTAAGGAAGAATTATGATTATTTGTTCTGCGCATGCACCTGCGCATGAAACATGCATATACACATATATATTCTAGTCGGGTTGGAGAGGTAATCACCTAAAGATATATGGCAAATGGTGTTTGCAGCGTAATTTGGCTTTAAGATTTATTCAACTGGCCAAATTAGAATAATGGATTTACCCGCTATGAATTTAGCATTAACTCTTGAAGTGCAGGTTCAAGTACTCGCATCCCGAGCAGTCCGTAGCTTCCCCGAGTACTCATCACGTCCCGAATACGAAGGTGCTCGCAGAAGTTCCTGAAGACCTGAGCAGTCGGAGGTGTCCCCGAGCGCTAACGTCCCGAGCATTACGTCATCAAGTCACGAGCAGTACCTCCGGGCATTCAATAGTCGCGGCCCCGAGCACTCGCGGCCCTGAGCACCATCGACTCCGAGTACCGTCGACCCCGAGCAGTCGGTGGGGACCCCGAGCAATATTGACCCCGAGCGCCAGCGCGTCCGAGTACCGGACACCCGTGACCCGTGTCCCCGAGTACTGGTGTTCCCGAGTACTGATGTTCCCGAGTACTCGAGTCCCCGAGAAGGCACAAGTCGGACAGAGCCGAATCCCAGCAGAATCAGGTCACGATGCAATCAGGTCGATCCGTGGATAAGTTGATATGACGAGTCCTCTATCACCAAGACTTATCCGGCACGGAGACTTAGGAAAGAGTCCTGAGCGATGGAAAGTCATATGTATAATAGATCAGGATCCTTTAAATAAGGAAAGATTGTATATCTGTATTCAGGTAGGATCAGGAGTCCCAATCTCCTACGGGAAGACCAGCCACCCTATAAATATGAGGGGTGATGGCCGATTGAAAGGATCCAACAATCGACACAAATCAATCTATTACCTTTACCTTTACTTTTCTGTTCTAGTTTAGATCTTTATCGTTTTGCGCTGAAAAACGATCGGTTCTTCTGCACGTAAGCCAGAAGATCTTTGTTGCTTTGCTCGGAAAGCAATCGCTCGTCGTACGCGTAAGTACGATAGTTATCCTTTGTTGTTTTGCCTGAAAAACAACCGTTCATCGTACACGTAAGTGCGATTGGCGACTCCACATTACCTAGGTGTTTCACGGATCCAATTTCGTGTGAACACAATTGGCGACTCCGCTGGGGAAGAAGAGAAAGATTACACAATGAATCCCGACTCCAAAGACGGAAGCATCGTCAACCCCAACAACATCATCGCCGTCACGCTCGATGATCTATCTGAAGATGAGCGGCGAGAGATTGAACGTCAACTTGAAGAAGAGCAGGCGGAGCGACTCCGGCAAAAGTTGGCCGGCTACCAGAAGACGAGGAACGGCGTCATCAAAAAGGTAGTCGTGCCGAGTCCTTCTGCTGCGCTCAACACCGAGGTAAGTAAACCGACTTGTTCTAAAGAAATTGCTCATCTGATTGACGTGTCGGTAGCCAGCAAATATGGCTCTGAGATGGACAAATCGGCACAAGTATTCGCTCGAGTAATGACTAGCCGATTTGACGAGTTCAAGGAGCAACTCGCTAAAGACATACAGAGTAGTCTGCAGGGCCAGGTTAGATCCACAGTCCTGCAGATCAAAGATGAACATCGGGATAAGCAGCCGATGTATTCTGACAATAACAGAGTCGATCATCGGGCAGGAGTCGCTCCCGTGATCACGACCTCTGTCGTTCCGACTTCGGTTCCCCAGGGTTCTATCCACGACAACCGAAGCCTCAGCCTTAGCGTGAACATCCCACAACCATATTACCAAACAGTCGCATACAATACACCACCTGTCCCACCTCTCGGTACCGGGGTCCCTCATGGGCCGGTTCCGGAGTTGTGTTTTAACCCGCAACAAGTCCAACCCGCGTTGCCGGAGCCGACTTCGCGTACTCCGTTAGCCGATATGAGCTTTAAGGATCAACTTGCCGGAGTGCTCAGAGAACTCGGCGTAATACCTAAGGATGGATCGCGTGCTTATCAAAAGCCGTACTCTGAGTGCTTCGACACAACACCATACCCCCGAGGGTTTAGGATTCCAAATTTTGTCAAGTTCACAGGGGAAGACAGTGTAGTGAAGTCGGCACGTCAGATATCTACAGAGTAAAGCTATTTCCTTTGTCATTATCGGGTACAGCCTTCACGTGGTTTACCTCACTTGCTCCCAAGTCTATTACGACTTGGGCGCAATTGGAACGGCAGTTCCACGAGTACTTTTACAGCGGTGAAACCGAACTTAGACTCTCAGATCGGACGATGGTTAAGCAGAAGTACAATGAACCGGTTTGTGATTACATTAGAAGATTCAGGGAGGTTAAGAACCGGTGCTTTAGCTTGAATATTACCAAAAAGATCTAGCCGACCTCGCTTTTTCGGGTTTGCTTGCCCAGATTAGGGATAGACTAGAGGGCCAAGAGTTCTTAAATATTAGTCAAGTCGTGCAGAGGGCCGTAGCACAGGAAAACCGCGCTAAGGAGGTCAAGCAGTATAGCTGGTTTGGGGATAATAAGAGCAAAACCAAAGAGAAGTCGGCAGTCAATGTTATAGCGTACGAGAACGACTCGGACAGTGAGGACGATGTTGACATATGCGTTGCCGAGTGGGTTCAAGCGCCCAAGTCGAAACCTTTTGTTTGTCCAACCCTAAAACCTACGCCTACTCGGAAGGAGGAGATTAGATACACTTTTGACATCAGCAAATGCGACAAGATTTTTGATATGCTCCTGTAGGGAAATTTGATTAGAGTAGTGGAAGGGCACGTATTCCCATCGGTGGACGACTTGGGTAAAAGAGCATATTGTAAGTGGCATAACTCTTTTTCTCATGCTACTAATGACTGCAACGTGTTTCGTCGACAGGTGCAATCGGCCATTAACGACGGACGATTAACGTTTGCCCAGAACACCAAGATGAAACTCGACAATGATCCTTTTCCAATCAACGTGATCGACTTGGAGAAGAAGAAAGTGTTAATTCGGTCGGATCAGGCCGAGTCGACAAAAGGGAAGAATGTCGTCATTGATGACGATGCGGCTCCAAGAATGATCAAGCCTGGTTCTTCTCCAGAGACGGTCAACTCAAAGTCTTTTTTGACTTCAAAGATGATCAAGCCAAAGAATCCAGAAGTCGGCGTTTGGAAGGTCAATCGAGGAAAGGGTCAAGCCGGGAAATCAAGACCGACGGTGAAACAGTTGCTGGACAAGTACACGATCAACAATGTATTCACTTGGCTTGGAGGGGCCAAGCGTCCTAGGTCTCCTCCTCGACAAAGCTTCGGTAGTGCCGAGTATTGGCAGGAAGGCCCATATGTGCAACCACCATACCTCTCGATAGGTCCGGCATACTGGGGAGGCGTGCACACTTTCTACCCACAGTGTCCTCCATGGGGTTCCAACCCTTGGGCACCACACCCAGCTGGACCAATCGGCATGTTTCAGCCGAGCTGGATCCCGTCCAGGTCCGGGTTCAGAGAACAGCCCCACGGGAAAAGAACTCGGTTCGAGGCGGGAACTCGAGCGTGGAACCAACTCGCCATTCGGCGCAAGGGACCCGATGTACCGAGTCGGCTGGCAGCCCCAGGGAAGGCTCAGGGGAACAACTCGCCGACTAAGCAGGTCTAGGTACCAGTCAAGCGCGCCGAGTCCGAACCCGGCAACCACACAACGACCCAATCCGAGTCAAACAAAGCAGGTGCTATCCGAGTACCAGAGGGAAGTCTACCACAACGGTCCGCCATGTTGATAAGTTCGCAAGTTAACTCGGCGCCGCCAGCGGGAACCCGGCATGTACGGTTTGGCACAATAGATGACTCAGACAGACCAGAGTCCAGCAATGCAGCGGGACTCGGCGCTCGGAAAGCAACCATTGAACCTGCGCCGAGTCAGCCGGCTAAGAAGATCAAGGCAGTTGAACCAGGAACAAAACCAAAGCCGCAATGGTGCCCCACCAGACTCACACATTCCCAGAAGCAGAGGGTCCAGCGGCTGCGAGCACTCGAGCTCAGGGAGGAGCTTGTCGAGAAGAAGCGTGACGAATGGTTCAACCAAGCCAGGCCAATGAAACCCGCGAAGATGACTTGGAAGGAGAAGCGCATTGCAAAGGAAGAAGATGATGCTGCCATCAATGATGTCGGGGAGGTACCCGCCGACATGGACATCAATATGGTGTTCGAGTTGCCTATCGAGTTCCGTGCTCCCGAATCGGAAGTCGCAGAACTTCTGCTTGGACCTAGTGCTGCCATATTTGAGAAACCGGAGAGACACGGGCAGCATTTGAAGCCTCTATTCATCAAGGGCCATATCAATGGGAGACCTATCGGCCGCATGCTCGTTCACGGCGGCGCTGGAGTCAACATTATGCCACTTTCGGTGTTCTCCAAGTTAGGCCGAAAGGAGTCCAAGTTGATGAAGACAAACATGGGACTCAGCGGGTTCTCAGGAGAGCTATCCGACGCCAAAGGCATATTATCAGTAGAGTTCACAGTCGGAAGCAAAACTCTGCCAACTGCATTCTTCGTAGTCGACGTCAAAGGTCGATACAATGTGCTCTTGGGGCGAGATTGGATTCATGCCAATTGTTGCATCCCCTCTACCCTGCATCAGTGCTTAATCCAGTGGGTGGACGAGGATGTCGAAGTCATCGAGGCAGACAACTCGGCCTGCATCGCGTTGGCAGAAACTACGGTCGATTGGCAACATGGCGACATGAGATGCCTGTCGGGTAGGGATTTGTCCGACTACGACTACGTCAGTATCGGTAAGGACGGTTTCGTACCGATACAGGCACAGCCGGCTTGTATGGCTCGGCTTAACGATTTGTCATTATAAATGGACAAAGAAGATAGCATTAAGTGGCTACAAAAGCGCACTGAGGAATATCGTTCAAGCAGGAACGATATGCATGAGACTATCAAAGACTTTGACATGGAGACGGACAAGGGTTCTCATCGGCCGACCCGCTTGAAGAAGTTGATATTGGTGATGGAAGCATGCCGCGATCAACGTTCATTAACGCCAATATGGAAGTTAGCCAGAAAGAAAAGGTATGCGCGCTACTCAAAGAATTCGTAGATTGCTTTGCTTGGAATTATACAGAGATGCCAGGGTTGAGTCGGAGCCTGGTCGAACATAAGCTGCCCATCAAGTCTGGCTTCAGACCCCACAAGCAACCACCTAGGCGTTTCAACCCTAACTTGTATGATCGCATCAAAGAAGAAGTCGACCGACTGGTGAAGGCAGGGTTCATTCGGCCATGCAGGTATGCCGAGTGGATTTCAAATATTGTGCCAGTTGAGAAGAAGAATACCGGGAAGATTAGGGTATGTATAGACTTCAGGGACTTGAATAAGGCTACGCCTAAGGATGAGTATCCTATGCCTATAGCTGACATGTTGATAAATGACGCCTCTGGACACAAAGTACTCAGCTTCTTAGATGGCAACGCCGGGTATAATCAAATCTTTATGGCCGAAGAGGACATGTTTAAAACTGCCTTTCGTTGCCCCGGTTTTGTCGAGTTGTTTGAATGGGTTGTCATGACATTCGGATTGAAGAACGCGGGCGCCACGTACCAGCATGCTATGAACTTAATCTTTCATGATCTTTTAGGCATTGTGTTAGAAGTCTATATTGATGACATCGTTGTCAAGTCGGACGGTTGTAGTCACCATTTAGCCGACTTGCGACTAACCTTTGAGAGGATGCGTCGGTACGGGTTGAAGATGAACCCGCTCAAATGCGCTTTTGGAGTGTCGGCTGGTAAATTCTTAGGATTCATAATTCATGAGCAGGGTATAGAGATCGACCCTAAGAAGATAGAGGCCATCAGGAAGTTGGAGGAACCGACATGCAAGAAAGATGTGCAGAGTTTGTTAGGAAAGATAATTCCCTAAGACGATTTATATCTAACCTGGCGGGGAAGATTGAATCGTTTGTTCCATTACTTCGGTTAAAACACGAAGCCGAGTTCACTTGGGGGGCAGAGCAGCGAGATGCTTTCAATAGTATCAAGAGATACTTGTCGAGTCCTCCAGTGCTTCAAGCACCCAAGTCGGGAGTTCCGTTCCGACTATACATTGCTGCACAAGACGAAGTACTCGGCGCGGTGCTGACTCAGGAAGTCGACAAGAAGGAGTACATCATCGCATATGTAAGTCGCCGACTACTCGGCACCGAAAGTCGGTATGTATTCATTGAGAAACTATGCTTATCCTTATTTTACGCATGTACCAAGTTCTAGCATTATCTACTTTCGAGTACATGTATAGTGTCTTGCCAAGTGGACGTGATTAAGTATATGTTGCAACAACCGATTCTTAGTGGACGAATTGGAAAATGGGCCTATGCCTTAATAGAGTATGATTTAACATATGAGTCGTTGCGTGCTATGAAAGGTCAAGTCGTCGCCGACTTCATTGTTGATCATCAAGTTAAAGATGAAGAAGACATTAATTATGTTGGTATATGTCCATGGAAGCTTTACTTTGATGGATCGGTTTGCAGAAGTGGGCAAGGCATTGGTAATGTTTTGGTTTCACCACATAATGTTATCTATGAGTCATCGGTCCGGTTAGAATACCCTTGCACTAATAATCAGGCAGAGTATGAGGCATTATTATTTGGCTTGCAAAACTTAGTAGATATGGGCATAAAAGATATAGATGCTTTTGGGGATTCATTGCTAGTAGTTCAGCAAGTCAATGGTGAGTTTCAATGTTTTGATGGTCTGCTGAATAGCTACTTAGACTGATGTTTAGACATAGTCAAGTTCTTAGATATTTTTAATATCAGCCATGTGCCTAGGGAGGAGAACTCTAGAGCCAACTATTTGGCACAGCAAGCATCCGGGTACCAAGTCGGAAGAGGAAAGTTTTTCATATCTAGAAAGCCGATGCTCGTTGCTGTCAAAGGTCAGGCCGACTTGCTGGAAGTCGAGGCCGACTCGTGTAGATCCAGTACCGACTCGGGGGGGCAACAGTTTAACACAAGCAGCCGAGTCGTTAAGCGGTTTGGAAGTCAATGATTGGAGGGCACCTTTAGTTAGTTATTTGAAAGATCCGAGTCGAACAAGAGATAGGAAAATTCGGCGGCAAGCTATAAAGTACACCTTGTTTAATGACGAGTTGTATCGCCGAACGATAGATGGAGTATTGTTGAAATGCTTAGATCTCGACCAGTCGAGAATGGCTATGGGGGAAGTACACGAAGGGATATGTGGAACACATCAGTCGGCTCTTAAGATGCAATGGTTATTAAAAAGAGCAGGGTTCTATTGGCCGACGATGTTAGAGGATTGTTTTCGATATTATAGAGGATGCGAAGCATGTTAGAAATTCGGGAACATACAATTGGTACCCGCGGCTAGGATGAACCCTATTATAAAGCCGTGGCCATTTAGAGGATGGGGTTTAGACTTCATTGGGCAAATACATCCTGCTTCGTCTAAAGGTCATCGCTTCGTCCTTGTAGCTACAGATTACTTTACCAAGTGGACTGAAGCAGTTCCCTTAAGAAATATGACTCATAAGGAAGTGATTAGCTTCGTTCTAGAGCATATCATTCATAGGTTCGGTATCCCTCAAACTCTGACAACTGATCAGGGTGCATCCTTTATGTCTCAACAATTCAGTGAGTTTGCCGAATCTTTTGGAGTCAAGTTGTTGAACTCGTCGCCCTATTATGCGCAAGCTAATGGACAGGCCGAGTCTAGCAATAAGACTTTGATCAAGTTAATAAAGAAGAAAATTGAGGAACATACGAGAAGGTGGCATGAAGTCCTTTCGGAAGCACTATGGGCCCATCGAATATCTAAGCATGGGGCAACCCGAGTGACGCCATTCGAGTTAGTGTACGGGCAGGAAGCAGTGTTACCCGTGGAAGTTAGATTACAAGCTCTTAGAATAGCCAGGCAAAATGACTTGTCGGCTGAAGATTATAGCCACTTGATGATAGATAGGATAGACGACGTTTCGGAAGAAAGGTTGAAAGCCTTACGAGAAATCGAAAAGGAGAAGTTGAGAGTTGCTAAGGCTTACAACAAAAGAGTAAAGGAAAAATCGTTTCAGATAGGAGATCTAGTATGGAAGACGATTTTACCTATTGGAACTCGGAACAACAAATCCGGCAAATGGTCGCCGAGTTGGGAGGGTCCGTATAGGGTAATCGAGATCGTCCCCGGGAACTCTTATTTTGTAGAATCCTTGCAAGGGGAAGGGTTACCTAAAGCTCTCAATGGGAAGTATCTGAAAAGGTATTACCCGAGCATGTGGCAAGAAGCTTAACAACTCTACGGCCGATATGCTCTGTGAAAATCTAGCAGAATCAGGTCACGATGCAATCAGGTCGATCCGTGGATAAGTTGATATGACGAGTCCTCTATCACCAAGACTTATCCGGCACGGAGACTTAGGAAGGAGTCCTGAGCGATGGAAAGTCATATGTATAATAGATCAGGATCCTTTAAATAAGGAAAGATTGTATATCTGTATTCAGGTAGGATCAGGAGTCCCAATCTCCTATGGGAAGACCAGCCGCCCTATAAATATGAGGGGTGATGGTCGATTGAAAGGATCCAACAATCGACACAAATCAATCTATTACCTTTACCTTTACTTTTCTGTTTTAGTTTAGATCTTTATCGTTTTGCGCTGAAAAACGATCGGCTCTTCTGCACGTAAGCCAGAAGATCTTTGTTGCTTTGCTCGGAAAGCAATCGCTCGTCGTACGCGTAAGTACGATAGTTATTCTTTGTTGTTTTGCCTAAAAAACAACCGTTCATCGTACACGTAAGTGCGATTGGCGACTCCACATTACCTAGGTGTTTCACGGATCCAATTTCGTGTGAACAGATGGGATGGGTTAACTCTACATGTAGGTTCACGAATATATACACATGAGATATCACCATGCCTTGTTGAGGGTCACTTGAGGCTCGGGAAAACAAGAAGTCTTGGAATTTGAGTTTTACCCGACTGTTGGGAGGAACAGAAGTGTTAGGGTTTCGGGAGAGTTGAGCCATGGCGCGGGGTATTAAGGGTAGCTTTGGATCTTAGAACAAAGGTAGATTTAACATAGAACGAAGATAAGAACTGAGAGGTTCATACATGCACACGTATGTATATATATATACATGCATATCAGATGGCTTAATTAGACGACATCGGAATCGAGGGCAGAGGAATTGCCGCAGATTATTCTAGGATTCGGGAAATGCATAAGCCCGTATGGAGTATTCGGGTACAAGCCAGCAACGGAGTCATAGGGAGAGAATGACTTATCTAGTATGGTCGAGTTATGGTTTAACTCGTAGCTTGAAGAGGAGGAGTTAGGGATTTTCATATATGCGTGCATACAAAAACAGTATACTTGGGCATATACTCATGATAAGACGGGACGAAGTAGACGGCAGAAGATCATGTTATTCGGAAGAGGTTCGCGACACATATATGTTTCAATTTCGCAAAAGTACCGTGTGGGCACTTAGCGGCAGATGTTGGTCTAGGTTGCATCGGCTAGGCAAAAGGGAAATAGGTGCCGAAGGTGTGTTCGTGGCAAGAATGCAAGGGCGAGTGGCCACGTATGGGGACAAGGTGTAGAGTAATGTTTGTATACCTTGCCGGACAGAGTTTCGACAAAGCGGAGATTAAGGGAATAGGAACAGAGGTGGAAGATTTTGGCTGGTCTCACTTTAAGGGTTTAGCAGAAGCATGATTTGAATAAAAGTTTTAATCTGATGCATTTTAGCTGACATTATTAGCGAAAAAGTTTTTGTTAGCCCTAATTTTCATGTTTCGGAAAATCGGGATGTGACAGCTGGGGGCTTTAGCCTCCTTAGAAGTGCCACAAGCTCACCTAACATGGGCTTCGGTGAATCCTTCCTCTTCCTTGAGGGCAAACACCATGACAACCTCTTGGTGCCTCCCCACCATGTAGCGTCGCTCGTGAAGATCGGGAAAAACTCCATGTCCATGAGGCATGTACCCTGCATCCTCCAATTGCCTTAGTTGCTCAGCATCTATCGAAGTCAGGCCTAGGGGATCATGGTACACGTCCCCTGGAAGATGGCTCCTTGACTGATGCCCGTTTGCCCCTCGGCTTGCCCCTAGGCATCCCGTGAAGCCTCGTCACGACAACAGTCCTTGAACTTGCCCGATGACTTGCACACCCTTGCAGCAGAGTGTGGAGGACCATCACGAGTCATCTCGCTGGTTCAAGTTGAAACAAGAAGTGTTAGCACCTCGCAAAAACATGACTCTGAAAGTTTCCTACCACGAAAGAAAAATTCTTGGGTAAACAAGAGCTAAGAAAATAGAGATAGGGAGAATAGCACCATTCTAGGCGCACACATGGAAAATGCCTAGGCACCATACTGGACTCAAGCCGTGACCTAGCCGAACTACGTGCGCTACCGTACGGCGGGCCACCAACATGCTCTCCATCCTGAAAACCTTTCCAAGCTAGTCGAGCCCACAGGATCAATGGCCCACTTGCAACCTCATTCAGCCTACCAGCGCTCGCAACGGTCCAGCGGTCCTTCGCCTACATACGCCATCACGCTGGCCCGTGGAAGACATCTAGCGGGCCAATCCTAGCTTGGGCCAGGAAGGTGGCCCAGTTGCGGAGCAGAATGACAAGCTAGTCCGTGCACGAGGCGACGTGGCCCATGCCCAACTGCCTGGCAAACCTTGAGATCGAGGCCTACATTCAGTCGTCTTGCTCGTTGGAGAACAAACATCCTGTCAAGGGCTAAACGCAGAAAGGCCCATGCATGAGGCTGGGCAGGCTGGTAGAGCAGGCGGCCCATGTGCCAAGCAACATGGTCCAGAGGAAAGGGCGTGGAGGAATGGGAGCCACCGTTGCACGAAGGAAGGGGTGTGGAGGAACGAGAGCTACTCACCGCGACAAGAGCAGGGAGTTGGTGGACTCACATCCTTCCGAGGATCACTGGGCTCTACATGAAGATTCCACAGGAAGCATCGCTGAATCCAGCGGCAAGCTGGCGTGGCGACACCGCTCCCCATCAAGCTTTGACAAAGTGCAATGGGACGCTCGACCTCTGGTCGCTCGCTTCCCTGAGACAGAACAACCACATCGACACCGATATCATCATTTCATCCTCAACTCTTCTACGACCCATGACGCTGCTGGCTCACCCTCTGCTGCCCAAGGAGCCATCCTAGAAAGACAACCCGTGAGACCATAAGCCTCGCCACCTCTTCATTGAAACAGGAGATCGACGAGGTGGTCACAAGCTCCACCGAGAAGACCTCCCCCTATTTTATAGGAGTGGGAGCACCCCCAAGTCCATGTTGGGACCTCAGATGGCAGCCACATGGTGGTACGCTTGTCGTCCATGCACCCATCCTTTTTCGCTAAGTGACGCCGGTGCCGAAAGCGAGAGCAATGAGAGCCCCATGAGGAGGAACCCTAGCATGCAAGGGGTTGGGAGGAAGATGCGTCCCCGACCCTCCGATTCGACTAAGGCCACCTGCGTGCACCGTAAGATCTACCCGATCGAGACACTCCCACAATAGGCCTCTCTCTTGGCCCACCTCAACTTGTGGGATGCCAGCCCATTGAACAAAAGTGTAGAGCAGCACAAGCTCGGCAAGCTGGGCCAATTCAAGGCCAGGCTTCTCCCCCTGCAAGCAGGCCATGCTAACCTTGCCGTAGCCCAGCATAGGTTGGCAAGCACCCTTTGTGAGCGGAGGGGAGAAAGCGGCAACCTAGGCCTTTTTCTTTTTCCCTTAAAATTTGAGGGAACCACAAGGAAGATCAAGAAAAATCAAGCATGAGAAAGAAGAAGAGCCCCGAAAAAGAAACAGGAAAAAGAGGATCTAATACCTCTTTGAAGAAATACCTCTTTCATTTTCTTCTGTCAGCAGAAGATGTCCACAACTCTTGACGAGAACTTCTCAAAAGATCGAATCATCCGACTAGAAGAATAGAGAAGAAGGACATTCACCGTCACATGGAGATTGACCTACATCCACTATCATGACTACAACTCAAGGGGACTACTGTTGGGATATAATTATTTCTATATGGGCTGGCCCATAACATTCTATGTGGCATCTACATGGCACAAGACCAAGTCAACAAGTCAACAAGGCTATTAGTGAAGTCAAAACAAGTAAGAGGAGAAATAACCCCAGTAGGAGGTGTACGAGGGGTTTTTGTCCACTATGGACTATACACCATCCCACTTCTCTAGTCCGCCATGGACACATGAACCAATTTTTTCCTTATTGCCCCTCTCTTACTCACCCCTCAAGGGCACTCATATTCATTTGTCACAAGGCTCATGCCTAAATAAACCCCCTATGTGGGCTTATAAAATCATCCTCATAAACGAGAAATCTAATGGAGGGAGAGCTAGAACTCCAAGACTCGAATGGGGAGCTTTAGAGGCAACCTTGAAGAAATCTCCGATGGCCCAAGTTGTTAGCCAAGTCTTGTAAGGGACTCCTCTCTTGACATAGGACTAGGTTGTGCTCCACGAGATGGTTGGGCCTATTCAAAAAACATCGACATGTCTCATATTGTCGAGTGTATGACCACGTACTACGTGGTCATCGTACATGGCTTATAACTATTGCGACGTAGCCATCGAGTTAAGACACATGCTCTTCTATGTTGTTTCCATAATGACAACACATATAATTCCTAAAGAAAAAATATATATATTTACCAAACAACTCCTATCACTTACTCATGTGTTTTTGCTTTTTGTATGATTTAAGATGTCATGACGTCTAATTCTTGCTTTTTTCATCTCTATGTTTTCCGATTATTACTTTCAAACAGGGCCTCGAAGTGTTGAAACTTGGTTCTAAATTGAACAAGATCTTAGGTAAATGGAGCGAAGATTCCGTCCCGTCTACCTTACTCTTCCATCAAAGCTAGCAGTTTTAAGCATGTTACTACAGCTTGACAACGGTACAGCATGATCTGTGTTGATGATCTTAACCAACCGACGGCCCACCTCCATTCCGTACGAAACACGAACGGTCTCTCCTGAAGAACTGTTGGTCCACGTTTTCTCGCGAACTCGGTGACCACTGTGCGCAGGGCAGTAAAAGGCCCGAAAATAGCACCCGCGTCGGCAATGAATTACTCCCGGCCGGTTCCTGAATCGCGCTCCAGTACGTAGCGTGATCGTCTACGGCTCAAGCATGGCGGTGCATTACTACAACTTATTGCTGGCTAAGCACACGGTCACACACGCCTACGGCCGCAGGCAGAGAGAAACCCGATGGAGAACCCTGGGGCCCCGAGGCCAGGTGATATCCAAGGCGGATTTGCCCCGCGACCGCGAGGGCCGAGCCGACCAGCCTGATGTCTTGCGCGCGTAGATTCGGCAGCAGTTTACTGCGCGCGTAGTAGAGCTATGGTGTAGTGTCCTCGTGTCTCTTCGATCGGTCGAGGACGGGCGGGTAGGTGCGGCACAGGGGTTGTTGCGGTGCCGCGGACATTCCCGCGTCGCGTGGAACGTGCCATGCGATCGTGGAGGGGTTGGCGGCTGTGTGGATCGAGGCTGGGGCGGCCACGCTAGCTAGGGCCGTGTACGGCTGTGCCGCTGCGTCCCAGGCGGCGGGCAGCAACGCGACATCGTATCGAACGAACCACGTGGCGATCGCCAGGGATCTTCATATCAGTGGAGCCCTGCCCTGTCCTGCCCTGCCCTGAGAATTTGTGACCTTTCTCGGTGAAGTGGGTAACCTGTCTAGGAGAGAGCTTTTGGCCGGAGAGAGGCAGATGATCTGGTACTGGTAGTGCTTGTTCGGAACACATGTTCTTCCCGTGCTGGATCGCGATCTCTTGCTTTGGGCTTGGTCCAAACAGCAGAGAACTGGCTAGATGATGGTAAAGCACGGGGTGAAGCACGGGGTGCATACGGGTGCATGTGCATTCATTATTTTAAAATTTTAAAAATCACATATTTAAGTTTTAAAAAAATCTAAAAACATTTATACATGTATATTATGGAGTGAGGTATGCACAGTTAAATTTTCGTAAAATAATATACCTATTTGTGACCTGTACAAAAAAAAGAAACACATTGAGGTTGTGAACAGTATTGAACAGTAGACACACGTGACAGTGCACAGATTTATTTTTTTTACCCAGGTCACAAATGAGTATATTATTTTACAAAAATTTACGTGTGCATGCTTCATTCCATCATAAACCGGTATGAATTTTTTCAAATTTTTTTGAAATTTATACGTATATTTAAAAAATCAGGTTTTGCACAATGGGGATAAATGCTGCTGTGTACACAAAATCCACACCCTAAGATGATGGCTTAAATTAGAGTTCACGTGCCAAGTTCTACCTTGTTCTCCCTTAAGAGGGGAAGAAATTGAATTGTAGGGACATAAATTGTGTCAGCGGGCGCAAATTGAGCCCAGAACAGGCCAACTTCAAGAGAATCTTGCGGCAAACTTCTGCTTCCAAATATGCTTCTGCAGTTTGAATTGCTCACTTCACTGTTTGTCAATTCCCTTTTGCTGACTCACGAACGTACCATTTACACTTATGTTTACACGAGACTGAATATATCTTTAAGAAATATCTATTTATCAGTTCTCTGAAAAGATTTTACATCTCAGTCACTTTTTAGACTTTTGGATCCACATCTAACCATCTCATCCACGCCTCACTCAATATATAACATACAAAGTAAAAATTACATTAAATTTTCACTAAAATTGCACACTTTCAAACATTGCAATTTTAGACTAAATGGTCTGCAATTTTAGGTGACTGAAAATTGCACTAAGTTTTCACTAAAGTTGCACACTTTTAATACTACAACTTTAGGCTAAGCGATGTGCAAGTTTAGGTAACTGAGATTTGTAAAAATTTCAGACAACTGAGAATTAGCCAACGCGATATCTTTATCTCTCAGTAACTTACTAAGACTAAAATTACATTGTGAAGAAATGTGCAATTTTAGCAAACGTTTAGTGCAATTCTTAGTTTATCTTAGAACTCTTAGTTAATGTTAGAATTTTATTATTTTGTATTTTTTTGTCTATCTTGAAATAATGTTCGCTTATGTTTATGTCCTACGGTGAGAGGTGAGTTTAATAAGAAGTGAGGAAAGCGATGTGAGTGGTTACATCTTCTACAGGTTGAAAAATGCGAGTGAAATCGCTTGATGAATAGACAACTTTTAAAAACAAATGGTGAATAGACAACTCTTAATTATTGAATTCCTTGGCAAAGACAGTTTGCCCGACCGACGTGGAGTTACACAGCTCCATACGTTTATACACCAAGACAGTGGTAATCACTTCGTATTGGGCTGTGATGTGCATTCAGTTACCAGTTCTTGTTGTTGCGGTTCTTGATGGACCAGTAGAATGCCCTCCACGTATGGCCCAAACCACATAACTCAGCCCATCTCGTGTGCCTACATGAATCGAGCTCCGCCAAAGTGTACTCGGTCCACTTAAATCAGTATGCTTCCGTAAATCAGGTCACCGTTTGTCTCATTATCAGAGTTGGGTGGGCTGTCATCGAATTTTATACTCCCTTCGTCCAAGTAAATTTTATTTCTCCAATTTCAAGCTTTGATCAATAATTTTAAAAGCACTTTCTTGTAATTGATTTTGTAGTTATTCATCTAAGTTTTTAAGACTTCGCTTAAGCGGTAAGGCACTCGACGGTGGCAAGGCGTCGCCTCACCTTGCCAACGGAGCTTAAGGCGTGTGCCTTAGCTCCAAGGCGTTGCTGAGGCATCGCTGAGGCATCCGGCGAGGCAAGGTGAAGCTGAGGCGACGCCTTAGTATAGGAGCTAGGCCCGATTAGGGTTAGAGAAGACAGAGAGAGCCGAGCGGGGAGAGATACTGGGGCATAGAGGAGAGGGGAAGGCGGCGGCGACGGGTGAGGTGACGAAGCACCGCAGGGAAGACCTTCTGCTGGTGCGCCGTGCCGTTGCTCACCTATTTTGCCGCCGGTGCGTCGCGCTGTTGCTCCCCGGCTCTTTCGTCGCGCCGCCAGCTCGTCCAGATCTGAGTCAAGCAAGTCTCCGCTCCCCTACCGACCGCTCCCCACCCCTTGCTTTCCTTGCTCCATGCTCGCCGCTCCACTTGCTCCTCTACCGTGCCATCCACTCCTCTACCCGCTCCTCCGCTCTCCCTTGCTCTATCGCCCTCTCTGCCAACCTGCTCCTTGCTCTGTCGCCCTCTCCACCTCCCTGCTCCTCTGCTCTACTGCTCTGCTGCCCGCTCGCCTCCCTCTCCTCCCTACTCGCCTCTCCGCCTCCCTGCTCCTCCTCTACTCGCCTCTCTGCCTCCCTGCTCCTCTGCTCTGCTAATCTGCTGCTTAGCTACCCTCTGCCACCTCCCTGCTACGCTGCTCGCCTCCCTGCTTTGCTGGCCTGCTCCCCTGCTCTGCTCGCCTCCCTGCTCTCCCAACTCCCCTGACCATGTATCCAGCAAGCCATCAAGCCAACATCCTCTCCTTGTAAGCTTCAGTGTCCAAACCTAAGTGCCTATGTGTCCAGCAAGCCCTACCTTGCTCTGCTTTCCTCTTCTCTTCAGCTTCTGTGCTTCCATTTACAATTATACTAGTGTTGTCTGCAGCAAGCCAACATCCAACAAGCAATTCAAGACCCAAGATCAAGATGTCCAGTGCAGCTTCGGGTTTTGGCGCTCCTCCAATTGAGTATTATCCCATGGCTAATGCAAAACGGAAGGCAAAGTCCAAAGATCCGGGATGGACAAGCCCCAAGATTGGGGTTGGGGTTGATGCTAACAAACTGTTTCTACCCCCGTAGGGCAACCCTGTAGGGCAATGTCAAGGGAAAATCGATTGAGATGTTTTAGAGATCTTTATAGCTATTGGCCGAAAATTGGTAACTGAGATAAGGTGATGTGCATCAGTTGTAACACCGTCACGACGGGAGGAATTAAAAGGTTGAAAGAGTATCTTGCGGGTGTCTTTTTCAATTCGATTATATGCCCCAATACAACCGTGAAAATTAGAAAAGAAATGAGAGATTATTTGAGAAACAATAAGGGACTAGACCAATTTTCCTGGATGACGATGATGATGGAGGAGAAGGTCAACAATGTAGCGAGTCCATTTTGCAGTCAAGTTTAGGGACAGCCGCCAAAAGAAGGAGCGATGTCTACCAATTCAAGGCTCTAGTAAGAAGCAAGACAAAGGAAAAGGAGAACCAGTCAGTTGCTAGTATGATTCGAGTGACACCCCAAGATCTACAAGATCTTGTAGATGAAAGACATTCTGGGTCTTATCAAAGCACCACGGAGGGCAGCACAAAGACCAGGACTGACAGAGGTTATGTGAACAAACAATGGGCTTTGTGGTTCTATGAGTGTGGCATACCATTTAATGGCATAAACTCAAACAGTTCTAGATTGCTTGTGAGGCCACTGCATAGTATGGGACTGGGTATAAGTCTCCTAGTTCTTATGAGTTGAGGGAGCCGCATCGGGAATGCGTCAAGGATATAAGTACCTTGAGGGAGGAGCATGAGCGAGCATGGAAGCAATATGGTTGCACACTTATGTCGGGTGGATGGACTGACAGGAGGGGACGCCACTTGTTCAACTTCCTTGTCAACAGTCCAGAAGGGACTTACTTCTTGGAGTCTATTGATGCATCAAGTGAACAGCAGGATGCAACTATGCTAGCTGATTTGCCGGAAGAGAGAATTAAGGCCATTAGAAAAGACAAGGTTATTCAAGTTGTCACCGATAACGGTGCTAACTACAAGGCAGCGGGCAAGTTTTAGTGGAGAGGATTCTGACACTACTTTGGAGTCCATGTGTAGCACGTTGCTTGGACCTTATGTTGGAAAACATTTGCAAGTTGAAAGAATTTAAAAGGCCTATTACACAGCCAAATGTGTCACCATATTCATTTATAGGCATGGGAGACTTCTTAGTATAATGAGGGAGAAGACGGGTGGGATGGAGCTTGTGAGACCCAGAGCCACCCGTTTTGCCACATCCTTTCTTACTTTGAAGAGCTTGTACAAGCATAGAGATGCTTTGAGGTCTCTATTTGTGAGTGATGCATGGATATCAGTCAAATTGTCAAGAACGGAGGCTGGGGCACGAGTGTGTGACATCGTTCTCTTTAAGGAGTTTCGAAACTCAATTGTAGATTGCCTTAGAGCTTCAGCCCCACTTCTTATCATGATTAGACTCGGTTGATGCTGATGAGAAGCCCGGAATGTCAGAGGTTGTAGCTTTAATGGCTCATGCAAAAGAGAGAATCAAGCTTAGCTTTGCTACCCAAAACAAGCAACGTGTGCTCAACAAGATCATGGAAATCATTGAGCAACGTTCGCTGAGACAAATGGATCATCCATTGTATGGGGCCACACTCTATTTGAATCCCCGGAAATTGTTTGCCTCCCAAAAGAGTGGAGATGATACCTATGACAGGGAGCTAAGGAGTTGCTTCAATGATGTGCTTGCAAAAATGATAGAAGATGAGAACATTCAAAACAAAATTGACAAGCAAGCCATGCATTACTAGGACCAATGAGGAGATGTCTTTTCAAAAAAATTGGCAATCCAAAACATAGAGTCAAGGAGCCCTAGTAGTCTTGTTAATTTCAGCATGTTGATTTCATTCCTAACTCCTATTTTGTACGCGTATTTGCCATTCTAGTTTATTGGTAGCGTTCATATGGTGGCCGAGCCATTGACCTACAAAGGTTTGCAAAGTGTGTTGTTAGTCTTTGTGCTTCATCATTTGGTTGTTAGCGTAATTGGAGTGCCTTTGAATTTGTGAGTCAATTTATGGCTTATTTGTACTCATTATCATGTACTCATTTGTAGCTTATACTTTAGTGCTTCCCATTGTGCTTTTGTAGATGCATACAAAGAAAAGGAACCGGTTGCTACACAAGAGATTGAATGATTTGGTTTTTGTTTCATACAACCGGAAGATGAAAACTAGGTTTCAAATGAGGAAGAAAGCGGGCAAAAGCCATGACCCATTGGTTATTGAGGACTTTGATTGGGACAATGAATGGGCCGACTCATCGGTTGTACCAATTCAAGGTGGTTGTGGGTGTGCGCGTGTCCTCACATGGTATGACGTTGACAGGGGCGGACCCAGGCCTGGGGCAACTTGGGCTTTAGCCCTAGGCCCAGGACCAATAACCCATATAAATCATTTTGGAAAATACAGAAAATTCATAAGAACATAGTGCTCAAGTTAGCCCAGCCCCAGGCATAGACCGGCCCTGGCTCCGCCCCTGGACGTCGATGAAAGCGTTGGGGCATCACACTCCCCTCGAGGTTGCAATCTTCCAAGGCAAGCTAATATGCCTAGTGGAGAGACCATGACCTATCAAAGGTGTGAAAGCAATACAAGATTGGTGGTTGAAGATGTTGAGGAAGAAGGTCCACATAATAATTCAAGCAATGAAGAAGATGAGGAAGAAGATCCACATGATGACGTGGATGTGAGCGATTGTGACGAAGCTCCCAGTGATACCGAAGATGCTGTAGAAAACAATGCTACTAGAGGGAGAGATGAGTTCAACGATGGGTATTGAGAGATGAGAGAGTTGGGCTACTATTATGCTAGTCGACTATATTATGGTAGTTTTATGTTGTGAACTACTTTTATGCTATTAGACTACTATTATACTACATATGTTTAATGTTATAAGATGTATGTTATTTGCTACCATTCTAGCCTATTGCGTTAGTAAGGTGTTGTCTCGCCTTACGCCTTAACGCTTAAAAGGTGTGAAGCAGGTGAATCGTTTCGTCTCACCTTATCGTCTTAAAAACTTTGCATTCACAAAATATTATAGAAAAATTTAATGGTGAAAGCTTAAACTTTGACAATAAAATATACTTTACATATATGAATGGGGGGAATACCTCACTACCCAAAATAGCAAACAAGGTGCCTTTATGGGAACCTAGCAAGAGAGCTTTTTTTAGACAAAGACCTAGCAAGAAAATGCCTTGATGGAATCAAAGAAGCAAATCGATTATAATTTAGAACAGATATTTCTAAGAAATGATTCGAAGTTAGAAACAGTGCAACTCAAGCTATTGCGATTCTCTTCAGACTTGTCAGTTGTCACGGGTCTGCAGCTTCAGAAGTAGATTAACAAGCAAAAAAACAGCTAGCTTTTGCCCGTAGATAAGCAAACTAAGAATCTTACCTCACAGCAAAAATATGCAAAGATAGCTAGCAACAAATGTACAGTTGTAGAGGACGAAAGCTACTCCTAGCAGATCCAACTGTACTGCAGATCTGGCCTGCCGTAATATTGAAGTATTTGTTGCTTCTTAACCTGTACTCCGTCCTCGTATTCTAGGTAGTTTTTTTTTAAACTCGCATTCTAGGCAGGACGATTCTTAACTCGTACTCCATTGAAATATTATCCCGTCATTAAATTTTCATGGATACGTGTGGAATCCAAGTCTATTAGGACATCTCCAATAAGGTGATGTCAGTCTTTTCTTAAAGGTGTCACATAGGATTTTTGTTGAGTTAGAGGAGAGACAGAAGAAAGATAAGGTTGCCTTCCCTTGGTGAAGAGATCACTAATTTCTCCATTGTATAATATGTCTTCCCTTATGCATATGTTTTCTAGTTTAACTTTAATCCTATATTTATGCATGCATTAATTGCTAGAGATGGCATCAAGAGATAACTTATTGTACAATATGTTTTTGTTGTTATGTCTAATGACGTGAAAAACGTAAGAGAAGACTACCTTCTCTACTATTGGAGATGTCCTTAATATAGTAGTAGGGTGTACATGGGTTCACAGGATATTGGGGCTCCAGTTCTGCCATATTTGACCAACCACAAGCGTTGTGATCACGGCCGGTTTTTCTGCTGCGTCCAGCTGAAATCTCCAAAGGGAAACAACAAACGAGAAGTCACGAAAAAACAGCGGATAAGTAACAGAAACAGATCCGCATGCATCACGGATGACAATGGCCATGAAACAGTGATCCTGGGACACTTCTTAATTCCTCACAAATCTGATGCAAAAAGAACCCAGCTCCATGAGGTAATTTCTTGTTCGTTTGCCCAATCCAATTACTCCCTCCGGTTGTTTTCTTTGCTCCAATTATGGCAAGATATTTCTATTTCTCCTGATCAGAAGATTGATGATGACAGTGGGCCGTGCCTGAATCAGCTTAAGGTGATTCTAGAGAATCTGTGGTGAGATCGAATCCCTCCTAGTCATCCTTGGATTATGGTTCTTGAGGTTGCAGCTCGTTCCTGGTCGATTTAACAAGATTCCGGCTGTAAAATCTCTCGCCTGCCCTGCCCTGCGCGTTTGATCCTTGGATGGTGGTGGAGAGAAAGATGCAGCCTTTGCCGCCACCGGAGCACAGGAGGGTGCTCCACTTCGTGACCTTCCTGGCCTTATCCCTCCTCGCCTTCTCCTGCTGGGCTCTCGTCAGCTCCCGGATCAGCAATGCCATCTTGATCGCCAATGCCAACAAGACGCCATTGCTCGCCAGCGAGGATGACGACAGCCACGCTGCCGGTGATCATCGCACGCCGACCCCCGCGGCGGTGCCGGCCTATAACTCAACGGTGAGCACCGTCAAGTCGAGCGGTCCGGTGGCCCGGCAGCCGTTGGGAGGAGGAGAAGGGAGCGAGGGGTCATGCGAGGCGGAGAGCGCGCAGCTCAGGGTGTACGTGCACGACCTCCCACCGGAGTTCCACTTCGGCATGCTGGGGTGGGACGGGAAGGGGAAGGCGGCGTGGCCGGACGTCCGGGACGCCGGCGCCGTGCCGCACTACCCCGGCGGGCTGAACCTCCAGCACAGCGTCGCGTACTGGCTCACACTGGACATACTGTCCTCCACCCTGCGCCGTCACCCCGGCGCCGGCAGGCCCTGTGTTGCCGTCAGGGTGACGAACGCGAGCCTCGCCGACGTCTTCTTCGTGCCGTTCTTCGCGTCGCTGAGCTACAACCGGCACTCGAAGCTCCAGGGGAGGGAGAGGGTGAGCAGGAACAGGCTCCTGCAAACAGAGCTGGTGAAGCACCTGATGAGGCAGGAGGAGTGGAGGAGGTGGGGCGGCAAGAACCACCTCATCGTCCCGCACCACCCCAACAGCATGATGCAGGCCAGGAAGAGGCTCAGTGCCGCCATGTACGTGCTGTCCGACTTCGGGAGGTACCCGCCGGACGTCGCCAACCTGAAGAAGGACGTCATCGCTCCTTACAAGCACGTCGTTCGTTCTCTCGGAGACGATGAGTCGCCAGGGTTCGATCAACGGCCCCTCCTGGCTTACTTCCAAGGGGCAATTCATAGGAAAGACGTAAGTTGGAGATCTCACAGTACTTAAATCGCCGGAAATATGTGATGCATCAAATGGTAGACCATTCTCTTCTTTGTGCCCTGTCAAATTTTTGAGCTGCTACTCTAACTTTTGGGCAAATTTCTATGGTGTTTTCAGGGTGGGAAGATTCGTCAGAATCTGTACCAGCTTCTCAAGGACGAGAAAGACGTACATTTTACCTACGGGAGCGTCCGGCAGAACGGGATCAAGCGCGCTACCAAAGGCATGGCCTCGTCCAAGTTCTGCCTGAACATCGCAGGGGATACGCCCTCCTCGAACCGCCTCTTTGACGCCATCGTCAGCCACTGCGTCCCCGTCATAATCAGCGACGACATCGAGCTCCCTTTCGAGGATGTCCTCGACTACTCGGAGTTCTGCGTGTTCGTCCGCGTCTCGGATGCGGTGAAGAAGGGCTTCCTGCTGCGCATTCTCCGGGGCGTAACGCGGGATGAATGGACCACTATGTGGAGAAGGCTGAAGGAAGTTGGTCATCACTTTGAGTATCAGTACCCTTCACAACCGGGTGATGCTGTTGAGATGATCTGGGGAGCAGTGGCTCGGAAGATGCATTCTGTGAGGTTACAGCTTCACAAGAGTGGTAGGTTTCAGAGAACACAATCTGAACCATGAAGGTCTAGCTATTCAGAGCTAGCTTGCAATTTTGATCCTAAGTGGGAGTTGCTAAGCTCATCATTTGATAAATAAGACAAGTCGACCCATGTGCCTTACAAAGTTCTATGTTCATTTTGCAGTCTAAGTTGCAAATGCCATGTGAATAGTTGTCAATATTATGCATGATTCTTGCCGGTTCTTTTTCTTTCACATTAGAGCAGACAACAGTACACTATATGAGGGTTATGAAATGTCAAATTTCACACATCACCTTCAATTTTAACCCTTGGGCAAGTAAAAGAAATAAAAGCATAATACAACCTGCAAGAGACAGCAACAAAGCAATAACTGTACTTTACTTATCTTGAGCCTTAGTATTTCCCTCAAGTTTTGGAAATGTAAGTTAAAACGTGAATCCATGACGTCATATGAATACCACACACATCTCATTATACAAAACAACTGCAAGATGATGACTGCAGGATTTCAGCATTTTTTCCATTAAAACTTTTTCACAGCTATGTCTACGGCGAAATAATTAAGGACATAAATGAAATGTAAAGAAGTATAGAAACCAAGTTGAGAAATAAGTAGGAGGCAGCAAAAACCTTCAGCGTCTTCGCATAATGACATCAAGCGCTACAAGCCAGCATCCTGTCTTGATGTTCTCCTCTTTGTCGCGCAAATCTGATCCTGTCTGAAGCATCAACACCGGTTGTGTATCGGGTCGGAGCCCCTCCGAACACTTCTTTCGCTCATCCTGTTTGGATCAACTGATGTAGGAGGAGTGGTTGGGTAGCCCTTGTTGAGGTTGGCAACATTACTTTCAGCAAGCATCCGCGACTTCTTCCCAGCTATATCATCCTCTTGCCTCCTGAGGACAAGAATGCCTTCCAACCCGTGCACCTTCTGCTGATGAGCTAAGAGCACCAAGCATACGAGAATGGCTAGGAGCCTATTGGCAGAAACTGCCATTTCCCCTGCAATGTTTCTTTTGTTGATACAGTAGGTAGTCCTAGTTTGTCATTGTCATCTATATACATGTCGTCAAGCAAATGGCAACTGCTACTCCTATATGTTAGGAGCTCAGAGGGCCAAAGGCATAGTATTTAGATTCTGTCACAATCATATGCATGCAGCTTGGAGGGGAATTTAAGGCTGTTTTAGAAGATTCTGACAGGCGTGGATAAAGAGACCATGCCACAAACCCTGGGAAGCTAAGAATCTTTACACCGGTTCCCTTATCTCCTCCCTTCACTGTCCTACACACCACGCAACCCTTGTAAAGAAGAGAAGTGTAGGGTTAGGGAATTTAACAAACAAAAAAACTACATTGTTTTATGCTTTAGAAATCCTCTTTTGAACCAAGAAGCTCTCAACCACATGCAAACTAACAAGAAAAGAAAGAGAAAACATTGACACGCAGTTTCTTGTGATCTTCTTTGTGCTTTTCTTTCGCCACTCCATCCATGGATTTTTATCCTTCGAAGCCCAACTTTCAAAGATTAGCAAACAAAAAAGATTTGCTCTACATGGCCACATCCAATCTTTTTTTCTTCATTCAAGTTTAAGCTGCTTCTTTATACATTATAATATTATGTAGCCCACACACATGATAGCACGCTGCTTGGGGCACTCCTAAAGCTCAAATTGTCTTTACTTTAATCAAGAAAACATGTGAGTTTGCATAGTGTTAGTTGGTGGAATGCACAGGGTCCTAACCAAGCAATTTTAGCTCAGGGGGCTTTGTTCTTAACTTTGCAGTAAGGATGATGAAAAGGAAGCAACCAACCATTGGCTGAGGCTGCTTTCTGTTGCTCTCTCTGCTGCAGAGCTGCGATTTTATCAGGAAAAAAATGTTATCAGTGTTCAAGGAAACATGTTAACAGAAATGGATCTTTTGTTGGTCGTTCCTAGAACTGAAATTTTGTTCCCTGCATTTTTGCTTCAGTTATTTTTCTTGGCAAGCGTTAATATCCAACAGTCACTGAAATTTCGCTCTCTGCATTTGCGTCCGTTCTCGTTTTGGCAAGCGTTAACACCCAACAGTCAAGTGACTATTCTCGTATTATAAACAACGTAACCTATTAACCTCTTGCACGCTTGCCAGTGCCACATGTATACATTGTCTGAAGATTTCGACGGCTATATCATTAATCATATGTAGGACAAAATTATCACACGCTGCTAGCATGCTACAGAAGAATTATGAGGGCAGGATTTATTCTGCTACAACGCATGATAACATCAGATCATAAGCTACCTTCGGGGATTTCAACATGATTTACCAATCAAGTGACAGGAGCAATCCCCATGTTTCAAGGTGTTCCATGGGGTGTTTCCGCCGCCTCCTCAACGAGCTCGAAGTGCGCGAGCTACCGTTGAATGGAAGGCGCTACACTTGGTAAAATGAGCGCGAGAATCCGACTCTTGAGCAGCTTGATTGAGTCTTATGCTCAGTGGAGTGGGAAGAAGCATGCCCAGATTGCTTGTTGAGTTGCGTGGCCACTTTGATTTCGGACCACTGCCCTCTTTTGCTGCAGACGTCTGTCTCGACCCATGTCCATCGACGCTCCCACTTCGAGCGATACTGGGTGAAGGTGGAGGGGTTTCAGGACACCGTGGCGACAGCGTGGGCGGAGCAGGTGCAGGGATCCTACCCAGCCTTCATTTTGGATGCCAAGCTCCGCTTGCTGAGTCGCCGGCAGAAATCTTGGAGTGACAAGAAAATTGGTAATATACGCTAGCAGATCGAGTGGGCCAAGGAGCTCATCTTCAGGTTCGATGTGGCACCGGAATCCCGGCTTCTTTCGCCTCAAGAGCGTTGGCTGCGCCGGGAGCTCAAGAAGTATATGGGACTCTGTTCTTTCCAGCGTACGATGGCCAGGCACAGGTCGCGGGTGCTATGGCTGAAGGAAGGGGATGCCAATAGCTCCTGCCAGTTGTCTTTTGGGCTTCTAAAACTTATGATGACTTTGGCTCTCCTGTTACCTTTGCTTCTCAGGCTTATGTATTCACTTCTGTAAACTGAGTTGTTCTCTGATGAGCTAGTGTCAATAGGTTTTCGCCCCATTGGATACTCTCGAGGTCGTGCGTATCTCAGTGGGTTTCCTATTGATGCTTCGAACTCGTCTTCCCCTTTCCCTTCTAACTCTGTAAGACTTTGTATTTCCGTTTTAAGTAATGGAAATAAGGATGACCCGGTTCGGATCTCCAAGCGGGCAATCGTCGGGGGAAGAACTTTATTGAGCAGATTCATTATGATGGTCAGGTTCTGATGGATCAAGCTCACATCAAGTCAGTCATCTCAGACTTCTACTCGAATCTGTTCGCTACTCAGGAGGACCGCGTGCACTCCTTGGATTTCAACTTCCTGGGAATCGTGTAGCACGACCTGTCTGCGCTTGAAGCTGATTTCAGTGGAGAGGAAATGTGGGCTGCAATCCGATCTCTGCCTGCTCCGGTCTGTTTTTCAAATCATGCTGGTCGTTGATCAAGGGGTAAATCATGGAGCTGCATCATTGGATCCATAGAGGTAATTCTGTTGGATTTCACAATTTGAATAGAACTCTGATGACTCTACTGCCCAAGAAAGTTGATGCGCTTGAAGTGAAGGGTTTCAGGCCGATCAGTTTGGTGCATAGCATTTCAAAGTTCATTCCGAAATTCTATCCTTACGCCCCTGTCCTCCGCAATCTCGTCTCTGACAATCAATGTGCTTTTATCAGGGGAAGATCGACCATGACGATTTCATGTTGGTTCAGATGATGGCCAAGTCGCTACAAGCCTCCAATCAGCCGGCGATCCTCTTGAAGTTGGATCTGGCGCGCGCCTTGATACTGTGCCATGGTCATTTCTCAATTGATGCGCCACTTGGGCTTTGGTCGTCACTGGTATGAGCTGATCTGCCTCCTGCTGTCCACTGCGAGCACCCAGATCTTGGTAAACACCATTCCAGGGAAAGACATCTGGCACCACAGGGGGCTGCAGGAGGGGGATCTCCTGTCGTCGATGCTGTTCGTCGTTATGATGGAGATCCTGAACAAGCTAATCTCAGGCGGAGCAACAGGGGCTGTTGTTGGAGCTGTCAGGGCGACGAAACGCTTGGCGAGCCTCCTTCTACGCCGATGACGCTGCCATATTCCTCAAGCCGCATCCTGACGATTGCACGGCGATTCTAGAGATCTTGGGGCAAGCCATGGTCGTGCTTCAAGGTCAGCAGCAAACGGCAAACTGAGGCGATGCTCCACGCGTCGACCGTGGTGACCGTCGGCAACGGCAAGCAGACGCGCTTCTGGGTGGACAGATGGATTGAGGGGCATTCCATCGTAGAGCTTGCACCTACTGTTTTCGCGGCCGTCCGCGCTCGCCTGGCGAACTCTAGGACCGTTTAAGACGCTCTGTCTCAAGGCGGCTGGGTGCAAGACATCTCAGGCAGTTTCAATGTGCAGGGAATCGTCGAATTCCTTCATCTCTCCGAGATCCTCTCCCCAATTCAAATATCGCCGGAGGTTGAGGACCAATTCAGCTGGCGGTGGACGTAGTCTGGAGCCTACTCTGCCAAATCTGCCTATCAAGCATTCTTCGCCAGCAAGCAGCAAGCACCGCTTTGGTGCCAGACCTGGGACTGTTGGGCCCCTCTCGAGTGTAAAATCTTTACCTGGCTCGCCACTGCTAACCGGTGTTGGACAGCGGATTGCCTTGTGCGACGTGGATTGGAGCATTCGGACTCTTGCCCCCCTGTGTGATCAAGCGGATGAAACGATCTCTCATCTGCTTGCGGGGTGTTTCTTCTCCCGCCAGGTTTGGCACGGTGTGTTCCAACAAGTTTCAGGGCGTGATTGGTTAGATGCCAATTTTTGCCATGCCAATTGTTGACAAGTTGTCAAAAATTAGCTAGCAATTGATTGGCTACCAATTGGTTCTTGCCAACCTCTAAAAAAGTTACCAATTTTTGGTAACTTTTGACTTTGCCAAATATTGGCAATGCCAAATGTTGGCATCCAACCAATCATGTCCTCAGATTCGAGGTATCACACTTGGTTCAACACCGCTGAGGAGAGCCCCCGCCGGGATGTGAAGGGGTTCAAGTCGTTGATCATCCTAACTTTATGGCGGATATGGCGGCTGCGCAATGCGTGCGTATTTGAGGGCGAGCGGGCAGATTGTCAAGCCTTGGCCCAATCAATTGTCGACGAAGCAGAACTCTGGAAGCTCGCCGGCGTCAAGGAGCTCCCGTTGCACGCTCGGCCCACGGACGTCTCACAGCCCAGTTCCTTTCTAGTTTCCAGTTTTTTAAGCTTTGTTTTTGGTAGGATTTTGGTAGCTTGCTTCTCTGTGCTATGTTTCTAGTTTGTTTTGTTGGCCACCAGGGTGACTTCTGTATCTCTCAGCGCCGCTTGATGTCTTCTTCTGATACACAATGACACGCATTTAGATTGTATTCGACAAAAATAGATCATAAGCTACCTTAAAAAATCATCATCAAAAGATTACACTGGCTGATAATTCATTACCTAAGTTGCTCATGAAAAAGGGAACAGGAGAGATGTTGATCGAGCTAGGGCCACTTTGTAAGAGGGCAGTGTGCAGTACCTTCCTGAGCTGATTGCCCGTCAGTCCTTAAACTTCGCTTCCTGACATTGAGCAGGGTTCAGCAATGAAGCTTACTGATGGTTCGACATCCCTTTTGAGCAGTGAAATCACTCGTCGTTGTCCTCCTCCGCTGCCTCCGTCGCCGCCGCATTGCTCGCGGACGATGCTGCTTGGAGCCTGGTCGCTATCGCCGCGGCCTTGGGCTTTCGCCACAAAACCCGGCCCGTCCGCACTCCCACTACTTTTAAAAACCTCCTTCTCCCGCGCCACCACTAGCCGGCCCCTAAGATCGTCGCCGCCAAATATCACCTCATCGGCTGGCTTCCTTGCCGGCGGATGCCAGCATCATGCCCAGCAGAGCAGGCGATCGTCTCCTCGACGCGCGCCTCGCCCCTCACCGGCCGCACGTTCGCTTTCGCCTCCGCGGCGTCCGCCTCGCCGCCGAATTGGTTCACGTTACACCGCCCCATTTTGCGAGTCCGAGCAGTTTCCCGTGCGCGTACAGATGAAGCTTGACCCAGGCAGGATTCGGCGCCGCAGCGGCACTTGGTACCTAGCAACACGACTCCAGCGAGTCGTGGTTGGTCGTAGACTTGTGGTTGCCGTCTTGACTCTTGACGGCATACAATGATACAACCCTCTCGATACCTAGCAATGTACGCATTTTTCTCTGCGTGCGGCGTGCCACTGGTTTGAGGTACTCTACAACGTCGCGTACTGTATGCCAACATCCTCACAGACTCAGAGTCATCTCAGTTTTCGATCGAACCACAAACGGAGATGAAGAAATGTACCTTTGAACACATTTTATTTCCATGGCAACTCTGTTGCATTACCACATTACATGTACCACTGCAAGAGAATTGAGATACAATATAGTTATGACTTTGGACGATCACACCCATGAAAATTTCTTGCAAGGAAGTTAAAATCAGGTTTCAACCCAGCATCACATTACTGTTGACTATCATCCTGGGAAATCATGACTGAACACATCACAAAAAGAGAAATAAATCATCTAGAGTTGGAATCTTCATCAATTTGGTTACGCAGCACCGACCACAGGTCAGCGGAAGTCCGGCTGGCCTGTGGACGTGAGGCAACGGTGCCACATTCTGCTATTAGGGTTCACATGCTTCGGTGCTGTGATGACTTCTGTGATGGGGAGGTAGACGTAGTGAGTGTTGCAGATGCAAGAAGTGATGCCGCTGAACCCAGCAAACGCTCCATGGACCTGCAGGCAATATCATGAAATTTTTATATAACTACACAATAGATAGCATGGGTGAATTATTCGTCTATAGTTCACAAAGATAGATGGTGATGGCACAGAGGAAAACAAAGTAACTTACCGCATTTTGTCCAAGTACAGTGCACAAAATTGCATCAGAGGCATTGGCACGACATGCCCGAACCATGTATGTTGGATCAATGTATTTTACATCAGCATGAACACCAATGCCCTTGAAATGCATCTTTATCTGCAGAGTGTAATCAATGTCACTGAATCATACCGAAAGCTAAAATGGAACAGAGAAATAGGAAGATAGAATCACGGGAACATTCAGTTTAGCAACCTCAAAAAAGCAGATAGAAAAACTGATACTAAAAATGTACAGAAAAAGGAAATGAAAAAGTAGGACAAATCAGGTTAACAAAATGGGAAAAGCAAATGTACATGCACATGTGGGTACATAAGTTAAGGATTTAGATCAATTCTAATACTTGTGCATCTAAAAAATTCTCAAAAAATTCATAGATTTCATCATGTTATAACATGCACACCTACAAAATTTCATGCAAAAATATAATCAAGAGTGCCCTACACAAAAAATACAATTTTTTGTGTAGGGCACTCTTGATTATATTTTTGCATGAAATTTTGTAGGTGTGTATTTTTTGTGTAGGGCACTCTTGATTATATTTTTGCATGAAATTTTGTAGGTGTGCATGCTCTAACATGATGAACATCTATGAATTATTTGCAAATTTTTTGAGATACATAAGTATTAGAAATTGACTTAAATCCTTAATTCATGTACCCAAATGTGCATGTACAAAATCCACTCTCTAACAAAATTCAATGCCCTCATGATCATCTAAATTGCTACTATATCACAGAACAGCCTTTAAGTTATAACATCCACCTTTCCGAGATAAAGAGGTTTATCAAATACAAACCTTCTGTTGCATGTGAACACCAATGTCGCTAAGTATTACATTTCCTGATGCATCAGTTGCACCTGATTTTTGCAATAAATCCTGTAACGAAAAGTAAAAGGTTTAAACCTCAGGTTTCCATTTCCCAGTTGCTTGTCAGTGGTATATTGAACAAAAGAAACCAAAGGCTACAAACCACTGTGAATTTAGCTTACTTGTCCTGCAGCTTCAGCAACACAAACCACACAGAATCCCTTGGTCTTTAATAAATGCTCAAGGTGCTGTAAAACACCATATTCTCCCTCTAGCGTGAACGGAACCTTTATTCATACAGTAAGCTTCTGTTGGTACATCGTGCATGAGAAGAAATGGTAGACTTAAACATAATTAGTGCAATGTTTACACACCTCTGGTATTAAGCAGACATCGACCTGACCACTTGAAAGGGAAGCATGCATTGCAATGAAGCCGCTGCTTCTTCCCATTAATTTGACCAAACCAATGCCATGGTATGCGCTACGTGCCTAAAGACAGTAGTGATTCATAAATTAAAACAAGAGTATTCACATGTAGGATCTTTCACTCCACCTTTCATCTCTAACCATTATTGATTCCAAAACAGCCTAGCATTAACGAGCAAGGAAGAAGAAGATGCAGGGGATTCCTTTGGGCTTTGATGTAATTTTCTGTTTCTCAGGGTCTTTCCTGCATTTGTAAGTACTATTCCCTGTTTTGATATCTCATGGTATGGTTCAAAAAAGCAAGCATCACCAGTTTACCTCTATATACGCAGAGTTAATGGCCCGTTGAGCTTCTTCCACCGCTGTATCAAAACCAAATGTCTTATCCATCAAAGGTATATCATTATCAATGGTCTTTGGAACTGCTACAACTGAAACTTTGAGCTTTCTCTTACGGCACTGCAATTGTGGGGGGAAAAATGAATTTTAAACTGCGCAAATATGATGAATCTTGCGGGCAAGATGAAACAGAATAAATGGTGGGGGTTTTCTGCATCCGTGCATCTGCGCCCATCTTGGTTCGAACATAAGCAAGGTTCAAATTTTCTTTTCTACAAAGATTCATGGGATAATATAATATTGAATGAATAAATGAAAAGAAATATAAAGACATAAGAACCTCATCATGGATAGCATTTGCCCCTGCATGGGTACCATTTCCACCAAGTACAAAAAGCATATCAATTCTTCTGGCCTACAAAAACCAGATAATCATTTTTTATACAACCTATGATTATTTTAAAATAGAGGAATAACCAATACAGAATCATAATCTTGCAATGCAGATTGCTTACCTGTATACTATCTACAATCTCACTAGTTTTAGCTCCTCCACGAGAGACTCCTAGAAAACTTCCACCAGCAAGATTAATATTCTCCACTAGATCACGTGAAAGCTGGATGGTGTTACCAAAATGAAATCTGAGAACATCATGAGCAGTAACGTTTTGACTGATTTATAAGAAGAGCATTCTTACTGGCATTTCTTTTAGGCCTTTTTCAAAAAATCCACGATAACCAAATGGAATTCCAACAATATTTTTAACCCCATAGGTTTCTAGGGTGAATACTACCTGCAAATGCAAACCACGAAGTCATATACTCGACCCTATTTATTGTCAGAAAATTGGGCAGAGTAAACACTCCATTGAATTTGAAAGCATATAACAGAACCACAGAATATATTTGCTAAAAACTGCATGGACGGTTCAAATGAGAATTATAATGCTCGCATTTCTGGTTCAGGATCAGGGGATACATAAAAGTACAGTATCAATCTTATGCAGTGATGAATTTTGGCCCACCTTTATGTCTGCAGTTCACATTAGCAAAAATCAGCATTGCGCATATAACCACTTGTGAATGAAATTCAATGAATTAATTTCTGTTTTGACTTTGTTTGTAGCTAAGTCAAGAAATTATAGGTACCAAATTTTTGTAGCTGATTAACCTTATTCAAGTTGAAGTTCGCAATGAATACCAGATTCATGTACCAAAAGTTTTAGGTAGAAATGTCAGCAGCACAAAAAATTTTGAACAGTGCCAAAAGATAAAGACCTGTCTGATGACATCGTTCAAACCAGGGCAAAGACCTCCACAAGTAACTATAGCAGCTTTTACTTCCTCTGGCTCATAGTATATCTCCTTACGAGGCCCTGCACGATGCACCCTGCATAAAGCAATTTATCACTGCCTCACCATTTACAACTCTCAAGAGTTAAATTTCATAAACAAGTAACAGTTGCTCCATTGTTGAAAACAGAAGGGCGGAAATTGATATGAAATAACACATAACAAACATGTGAAGAAACATGGCATCCTTATGGCACCGAGAGAACTACTAAACTCATAAGCTAGACGATATCATACCATTGCTCCACCCAGCTACAATCAGGATCAATGCACTCTGCTCCAGCAGAAGTAGGTGAGGAATACTTTATCACCTAAGGTAGAATGCTATGTTAAGTGCACAGCATATCCTGAACAAAAATAAAGCTGTTTTTGCTGAACAGCATGCTTCTTTATAAGTTAGTTGGTGAGAAAGCAAGTGCAGTGCATTACATCACACCACAAAATTTCTGACTTCCTCCGTTACCAGATAGATGTTTTAAAATGTGTGCACCAAACAGACAGTTTGAACTTTGATGCCTAAGATACACAGAAGTATTTAGAATCACCATATGAGAATAACATTGGTAGATTTGCCATCCAAAAAGTTATTTACATACTACTATACCTTTTACAACTTTTAATAGCATACTATGATAAAAGTTAACATTCAAAGCTGCACATTGACGTTTGCCAATTGCCAATGTCCAAAACAACATATTATGTGACAGGTGTAACCAATCTCACCCAGCTTAATGATGGCTCTATGCCGTCACATGTTAAATATCAATTTAACGTTAAAGTCTTCCTGTGATGCATCATGCTAATTTTTTATACAGAATACTAACCTTCAAAAGCGCTCGGTCATCATTGTTGACATAACCATTCCACATATCCATAGGTGTACCATTTTCATCACCTGTACGAGTTCTACCAGAGTAATAGCACATAGTGTTGCATAAGAAAATGTCATGCTGCATATTTAGTAGCTTAGAAGAAAGCTAGCTAATTCATTCAAAGATACCAAAAAAGAGGGGGCACGCGAAACCTCTTTTTCTTGAGTGAGAATGTTGTTGGCCTTGGTTTCAAATCATATATATCCGTAATACGTGGCAAATTAAAACGCTTATCCCAGTCTTCCTGAAACTTCTGCTTCCAAGATGGATCATTAAAATCTAATTCTGCTTTGAAGGAACAGGCTTTAACACACAGTGGAGCAGGCCTATTTGTTTTCTTGCTTTTGCATTCTTTGGCATTTGAACGAGAGCTGTATAAAAAGCAATCTCTTGTTGAATGCAGCCACTGCTGCTGTGTGCTACAAAAACTGCTGCTTATTTTTAAAGCAACAGCCATCACAAATAAAGGATGCCAACCAGTTCACAGTGGTGATCCTCCAATGATCTGCATAAGAAATTCCAGTAAGTTCATTTATCTCTTCAAACAGTGAACGATAAAAGTTATAAATAACTTGAAGAGTTAACTGAAAAAGACTTTCAATCTAATGCCACAGAGCAAGAACCAGCTCTATAGGATGGGTGAGGAGTTGTTTATTGCGGTGTCAAACTCAAGACGCATCACTGAAGCTAAGAAACAGCCCTTGAGTTTCCCAATTGGACTCCTAGTACTCGGAAGCAAACACAGCGTAACTAACCAAAACGAGACCTCACTATCCCAAACCATAGTCGGGAGCGACCAACCCCCTGCAACGAACCCCACATACCAGCCAGCCGCTTCCACACAGCCCCGGCCACCAATCGATCGCGCAGGCACTGCCGCGATTCGCAAATCTAAGCAGAGAGAGAGGTGAAGCCTACCACCAAGCGCGACCGAGACACCACACCAGACGGCGATTCAGGCCGGAGCGGCTCAGCAATGCAGCAGCAGGAGGGGAGAGAAGGAGACGAGCACGCACCTGCCTGCCTGCCTGCCTGCCTGCTCTCGATTCCGGGGAAATGGCGAAAGAATCGGAGGAGAGAAAGCTACTGGCAGCGCTTTGTGCCTCCTTTCTATGTGCCCCTTTTTGGGTTAGCTTTCCTCGTTAGTTCTGGTTCATTCGTTCGCCTTGGCCCCGGCTCGGGCGCGGCGGAGAAACTGAGAGGGGTGGTGGCGTGGTGGGCCGGTGCCGGTGGGCGCTGCTGCCCGGGGCACATGCACATCCGTGCTGGAGATGCGATGCCGATGCCGTTGGTTTTCGTTGACCGGGTTAGTTACTGAGCGCGAACGGAAACGGTGTTTGGTGGCTCGCCGGTATGGGCAGAAGAGGCCCTTGTATGACACGTGGGACCTTTTCTGCTCATACATGTTGTGCCTACGGATTACTCCCTCCGTCCACAAATATAAAGCGTGTACAAAATTTAAGGTCTAATTTTGACCAATAATTAAACCAATACTATTGAATTATACTCCCTCCGTCCCTCTAAACAAGCCGTCCCACAGCTTGGATCATATACCAAGGCAAGTAGCAACCGTTTTGGAAATAAGCAACGTAATCACCGCGGGATCAGCGTCGTACTCCTAGTTAACGGGGACGCTTCGTTGCAGCCGCACCTGCTTGCCACGCTGGTTGTGATCTGCGCGCCCGCTCGCCGTGCATGCCGATTGATTGCACCAACGTGTCCAGTGCACGCGCGGGTCAATAAAGCATGCAGAGAAATCGGATCTTGGCCGTTTACGCGTCGTGAAGGAGGAGTAATCTGATTTACAAGTTGGTGCTAGAACAAAACTAAACTGGCGCCTAAATTCATCTCAAAAATTTGACAAGACTAATTATGATCATCTCATTGGCGCCTAAATTCAAAAGCACTGGTTAACTCTTGGCATTCTCATCTGGTTCTATAAATCGGGTAGCCATAGCATTCATGTCCATCCATCTCACTTCCTCAAACCAGCACAATTCTTCACACCAGTAGGAATGGTAGGAAGTGGAGGAATTCTTAGCTTAGACCTCAACCTCCCTTGGGATGAAACGGAAGCTTTGTCTAGCGGTGGAGGTGTTCTTGGCATAGACCTCAACATGCCTTGTGGTGATGATGAAGAAATGGCTGATTTCACCGGTCCTATGGTTTTGGAGCAGATGGAGGAAGATGTGTTTGATCTCAACAATCCTGTTTTTTGGGAAGTTAATGAAGAAGGTTTGTTCACTAATCAACCATGATTCGTTGTAATCTTATTTTTCTTTTCTCCTAATCCTTATCCTTATATGTTTTCTAGATCTTCCGAAAGATGAAGTTGTGCAAATGGAAGATGTGATTGATCTCACCGATCCAGAAAACATGCACTTATTTGAAGAAGAAGAAGAGGAAGGTGACGAGCCCCTGTTTGGAGAACCAACAGATCAAGCAGATGGAGATGCTATCGAGCTACTCCATCAGCAAGGAGGTGGAGCTGGCGAAGGACATGAAGATCAACCAGAAGGTGGTCGGAAGAGAAGGTTCTATAGTGACGAACTAAGGAGGGACATGTACATGAAGATTTTGGAGATCAATGGAAACGGTCCTCTTAAACATGGTGTGTCAAACAAGATTGTTGAAGAGACTGGTGTAGATATCCGTTTTTTGCAGCGGCTGTGGAAAAGAGGACAGGAAGGGGGAGGAGTAAACCATGTTGGCAACCGGAAGGCAAAAGTTGTTGGTCGTAAAAGGGTGGTTCTCTCTCTGGAAGCAATCCGGAATGTCCCATTACCTAATTGTACAACCCTTAGAGATCTTGCCGCTGCGTTGAACATGTCAAAAACTACGGTGTGGAGAAGGTTGAAGGAAGGTAAGATAAGGCGTCATACAAATGACATCAAATACACTTTGACGGAAGAGAACAAAAAGGCACGTGTTTGGTATTGCCTATCTGTTTTACAGTCATAGCTTACCTCTTGATCCAACTTTTGGTGAAATGTACAATGTTGTGCACATTGATGAGAAATGGTTTTATAGGACAAGGAAATGTCAAAAGCTTTACTTGGCTCCGGATGAGGACAAGCCAAAGCGTACCGTGAAGAACAAGAACTTCATTGAGAAGGTCATGTTCCTTGCAGCGGTAGCTCGCCCAAGGTATAACGATGATGGTCATGTTACCTTCACATGCAAGATTGGGATATTTCCTTTTACCTTCATTGAGCCGGCTAAACGGAGTAGTGCTAATCGTCCTGTGGGTACTCTCATAACTAAGGCGATGACGTCGGTTACAAAGGAAGTTAGTAGAGAATTTCTTGTTAACAAAGTCGTTCCTGAATTAAACGGAAATGGCCACTAGAGGATTTTGGGAATACCATATTCATCCAACAAGACAACGCAAAAACTCACATATCCATTGATGATGATGTTTTTTGTCATGTCGCACAAGAGGATGGGTTTGATATTTGTCTTATGTTCCAACCACCCAATTCACCGGATCTCAATGTTTTGGACTTAGGGTTCTTTGTAGCAATTCAGGCTTTGTTTCAGAAGGGAATGCCAAACAACATTGATGATATTGTGAACAAAGCCACCGCCGCGTATGAAGATTATCCGGTTGACCGGCTTAACAGAGTTTTCCTCACTCATCAATCGTGCATGAACGAGATCTTGAGGCTTCGAGGTGGACATCACTATGCTATACCCCATATGAGGAAGGAGCATTTAGAGAGCATCGGGGAACTACCGATTAGTTTGAAATGTGATGTTGGCACCTTCGAAGATGCACTAGGTTTTTGAAAGGACCAAGATGTCGCCTAGAGGGGGGGGTGAATAGGCAATTAAAACTTCTAATTTATTCTAGTCAATTTGAATGCGGAATTAAACTATTGGCTATGAGCAAGATTATTCCCCTTAAGAACTTGGTTCAACTAGTGCACAAGCAACCTAATCAAGTATATATGATTTCAAAGCTAGGTTGATTAACACACAATACTATATGGCAAGCAATTCAATTCTATACAAGATATACATTATAGCAAGAATGAATTGCAAGAATGAAATGCGATATGTAAAGGAGACAAGGGACAAACGATGTATGACCTGGAGTTCGAATATCCACCGATATCATACGTCTCCGTTTGAGAACCCGATCACGCTTGATCAAAGGTGGGCTCCCTCTCAAGCCACTTCCTCTCGAGGACTCTCCGGAGTCTCCTCGACCATTACGGCTAGCTCCTTCCTCCACTCCTGGAGATGGCGAGCTCCAAAGCCATTTCACAATCTCTCGGGCCTCTTCACAATCTTCACGAAGAGATCACCGAGCTTACAACCACCAAGCCGTCTAGGAGTCGGTGGCCTCCAATAATAAAAAACTCCCAGACACGCACTCGAACACAATCGACGCCGAATGCTCAACACGATGCAACTAATGCATACACTAAGTGCAACCAATGCACAAACTCTTCCTCACACCTCAATCTAGCAATACATGCACTTGAGGATTTTAGAGAGGGTAGGAGCAAGAAGAGAGGATCAACAAATGACCCAAGAGGTAGCAGCTACCATCCCCCACGGGCTAGGGTGGGTATAAATACCCAAACCCTAAAAAACTAGCCGTTGGATGGTTTCTGCGAAAAGGCCGGTCCGACCGCCTTGTAGGGCCGGTCAGACCGCCCTTACTCCAACGACTATAAAAACTAGCCGTTGAACCTCCTAACACACAAGAAAACAGCCAGGCCGGTTAGACCACCTCACAGGGCCAGTCAGACCGCTCTTACTGATCAGACACAAAATCGGACCTTCCGATCCAAAGTCGGATACTCCGATTTTTCCAGAGCACTTAAAACACGGGCGACTTTGGAACTTCTGGGAATATCGGAGTATCCGGAAAATCATGTCCGGAATCTCCGATATCATCAGAATATTCGATATTCGCATCGGAACTTCCGAAGTCCCAGAGAAAAGAGCCAACACACAGCTGGACACAGAGGGCCGGTCTGACCACTTCACAGAGCCAGTCAAACCGCCTCACTAGGATGAGCAGCCGCACAGGCAAGCTAGCACACACATGGCCGGTCTGACCGCCTTACAAGGCCGGTCAGACCGCCACCTCTCGGAGCCTCCGAGAACACAACTCGGAACTTCCGAGAAGGCAACTGACTGGAACAGAAGCGGATCTCGGTGCCTCCGGAAATCTCAGAACCTTCGAGATGAACAACTCGGAGTAGACACTGGCCTAGCCGGTCAGACCGCCCCCGGGGCCGGTCAGACCGCCCTGCCCTAGAAGGCACTTCCAGAGCCAGATCTCGGAGCCTCCGAGAACACATCTCGGAACCTCCGAGAAGGCACAGACTAGAGCTAGAACCTGGGGTTCTAGCACCCCCGACACAACGAGAGCACGACGACATGCAACATATGCAAAGGTTGAGCACTCGACACATGATTTGATCGCGCAACCTGTCCGTTAGCCCCTCTTAATAAAATGGTTATCGAACCTATAATCCGGTCTCTCTCCAAGCACCTAGAGACCGGTAAAATAGGAAACCCTAGCTAGGCATACCTTCGCCTTGAGCAATCCCATCGGATTCGATGAACGCATCATCTAAATTCTGACGCTTCTTATTGCTCTTCTAGGCTTGTCACCAACTCCACTTGAGCATGATGACGATCTTCATCCTCGCTCCCTACCTCGATCCTCTCTTGATCTTCGGAGGCTTGATGAAGTCTAAATAGTAGCTCCACATGCACCAAGCGTAGGAGGCTTTCTTTTCACATCGTCTTCATCGGTTCACCACTAAAGCTTGAACCGCAAGCATCAAGTTCACGAGTCTTCATCGCGCTCATCTTGATCTTGCTCTTCCATTTGGCACATTTGAATATCTCAATTCAACTCTTGCCACATTATGAACCTAATCCCGACTCACTCTCAAACACATAGCATGTGGGTTAGTCCATAAACCTAAATTGACAATCTCATACCTTAGTCACTTGGTCCATTGATAGCAAGTGACAAAGTCTTCTTTGCTTGAGTGTCAACTTTCTTCAATCCAACTTATAGATTTCCTTTTGTTCTTCTCTTAGCTCAACTCATGAGCTTCGCACACTTCGATCATCTTTGAGTTTACTCCTTGAACGACAATCTTGATTATCCGAGGTCTTCTTCTCTCTAACTTCTTCTTGATCACATGAGCATCACCTAGAACTCATCGATCTCGATGCATCTCTTTTGATTTCATGACATTCCTCAATGAATCCATACTCTATCAACCATTGCATCACCTATGGAACAACCTTCAAACAATTCTTACAAAATTGTTAGTCCATAGATATTATCATTAATTACCAAAACCATACTTGGGAGCTAGATGAACCTTTAGTTTCATAGCTTAGATGGCAGCGGTGCCATAGCTTAGTTTCCCTTTGTTTTGTGAAGATGTAGGTTGCACTTTGGCTATCCAATATGTTGATGAACTATGCATTTATTGGAAAATTTTACCATGCAATCATATTGAATTATTAATGTAGTTTGCCGCATATCATCTGCCATGCAATCAAAATTTAGTGTCAAGTTCAAGTTCACCAGACATAATGCAAACGAACAACAAACACAAATGCTAGTTCAAATCAAATGCTCATAGGACAAAATGCAAACAAACAACAAATACGCACGCTACTTCGAATCGAAATATCTAGGTAAAAGGATCTTCAACATGCTGAGAGGAACCTCCGCCAAATCGTCGTCCAGCGCATCAGCTGCTCCGGCCACCATCCCATCTGTCGATGGCTTCTTCTCATCCGACTTACCATCTGTCTCAGTACCTTTTTCAGCTTTCTTCTCCTCTGCCTCGTCGTACGTCTCTGCAGATGAGTTGATTGGCTTGCCGGCGTCCGCGTTCACCTCGCCGTCGCAGTCATGGCCATGAAATTCGACGACGCAGTCATGCCTGAAGCCCCGGCTTGCTTGACGAGCCCGTCCGGGACAACTTCACTGTCATGCGCAGACGTCGAGGAGCACACAAGACTGCTGTAGCCATACTGCTCGTCATCAGCATGCACCTCGCCGACGGCCATGGCTCGCTTGACTACGCGGTTTGGGTCGTCGTCCCTGCCGTGCACCTCGGCGATGGTCGCGAATTGCTCGACGACACCATACTGCTCATGCACCTCAGCGATGAGGTCATGGCCACCGGTAGCGGCTAGCTCGACGAGGCCGTCCGGGCCATCCTCGTTGGTACCGGACTCGTCGACTACGGCGTAGTATTGCGAGTCCATGTACAGCGCGCCATCCTCGTCGTCTAGAAACGAGTCTGGCGCCCAGTGGATTCCACGGCGGAGAAGCTTAATCTTGTACTTCTTTAATTCAAGGGGGGACTCCGGAACTTCATGGCGACGCCGTTTCTGTCCACCGGAGGCTGTAGGTTTGCCAGTTTCGTCCATGATGCTAAGTTGGGGAGAAGGAAAGGCTAGAGGGACGAGGAAGAAGATGGAGGACAGACGGTGGAGGAAAGGCTGGAGGGAGAAGGAGGAAAGGCCGGAGGCAGGAGGCGCGTAAAATTCTTTGCACGCATGCTGCATTTATGGATGTCATTATGGTTAGCTAGATTTTAGGAGGCTAATCACCTCATGTAGCCGTTAGATGTCATGTTTTTCGGGTCAAATAGAAAAGCCTCATACGGCTTGTTTAGAGGGACGGAGGGAGTATGACATAGTAGTGGTATCATTAGATTCATATTTAAACGTGTTTTCAAATGGTATCACTTTTATATTATATAATTTAATATTATTGGCTTAATTGTTGGTCGAAGTTGAACTTAAAATTATGTACACACCTTATATTTGTGGACAGAAAGAGTATACTGGTAGCCTGGTAGGAGCACGATCGAGTGCCGACATGCAAACTGCAAACCACCCCTCGTATACGTAAAATCCAGTGGTCATATTTTTTAGAAGCACCGAGTGTGATGTATGCATAAAAGCCTGCCTAAGACAGAGTCGTGGAGCTAATGATTTGACGAAGTTACTGATCATCATATTTATGACCGATGGACTTTAGACCTAAGTGTTACTGAGCATCAATTTTCTGGATAAATAATTTTACTAACTTCACACAATGTTTCAAACACAGAAATTTCACATGCTGTTCCGATAAAAGTATAGAGATATTGTTGCACAGTTGGGGCCATAACCCACAAGCCAAATGGATCGAACACCAAACTTTGATGTGGTATAGTTTGGGGAAAAACTTTAAAGCGGTATGGATAGAAATCCAAGAAAGAGGATAAATTGCCTTTTGTTTTGAATAACTTGGGTTATCATTTGACATCATTTATCATACTCGTCCACCCAAATAACGTACCTTACCATCATCTGACACACTATTGCCTCCCTTTCTCTTTCTGAACACCCAAGCTTAATACAAACTTGGTAAAACTTATTTTATATCATGTTGAATTCACACAAACTAGCGAAGTGGTCCATGCAATTTGTGCAACTTGATTTTCAGTTATTCCTTAACGAACAATAGGTTCCAAATTATAGATTCCTTGTTCTTATATGAAATTCTTCGACATTTTGTACCAATCTAATTTGTTATATTCTAGTCCTATCAAAATAGATGGTGTAGATTATTTTCCTTTTTCTAAAACCAATACACATCAATATACTCCAATCTTACTAAATAAGCGGTGTAGATCTTCTCATTTTTCCCAGAACTTATCTACATCACACAAAAATAGACACAATAGGTCTTTTCTTTTTCACCAAAAATAATATATACATTTATAATCTAGTCCCACCATAATGAATGGTGTAGATGTTTTTATTCCCCTCTATTGATATGATAATTTCTAGACTCTTGGATTGATGTGTGGATTTCTTCCCTCAAAATAAATATTATATATTAATCTCACTTGTCGTTTATAGATATGTATAGATTTTTTTTCATCTTATACTTACAAGTAATATGACGTATGTGGTAACATGGAGTATTCATATTGCGTACGGTCTAACCTTGTTATCTCTACGTTAGACCTTAAGCGTTGTCCCTATGATAATAGACCTGTTCTAAAAAAAAGGGATAATAGACCGGTAAGCAACACCAAGTTAGGCATATGAAAATTAAGGTGCGTCCTTTGAACCTTGAACGGAGAAAAGTCAGGCCGTTAAGCACGTAGCTCGAAACTAGACATGGATACTTCAGACTTTGAGAATTCTCACGACTCACAACTTCTCAACGACCATCATGATATTATTTAACAAATAAAGTAATACTCACCCGGTTTAGCTCTGGCATAGAATTGGCGACTTCTGAGCTTCAATTCTTCGGTAAAACTGCACTGCTTGAAAGTTTAGATTCTTCTCGATATAAATGCAAAATACAATTCGCTGCCTGCGTCAATGAAAGGGATCCGTGTGCATCAAGTGGCTTGTCAGTATCCGTACTTTTAGTGCACCAAAAATTGATTGGATATATCCGTCCAGCCAGGCCTGATCTCTGCTGATTGCAGCGCTGATTCCTGACTGCAACAGGAAGAGTCCAACTAAACAACACAACTGGCAAACAAATTGCGCCAAGGCTATAATCACTGGTCCAGTTGTCCCTCTTAACCGTACCTTTTCTATAAAAAACCCAGCTTTGAATTTACAATCCCCAACAAGGGCAAAGTACAATAATACTCCTGAGAACAAGGCCTACTGACCACACAGAGAGAGCGCGTGTGTGGGCACGCGTCATAAGAGAGGAAGAAGCGCAACCGAACAAACTCTGCTGTGAAGTGGACTACGATGTACGCCACCATCTTGAGCATGCATCCCTCTGCCTGAGATAGACAAGAAGGCCGGCGGCATCCTTATACATGCGGAGAACAAATTCCCGCCTAAATGCCTCTCGAGACGCGACGAAAGGAGCAGGAGTCAAGCGGTGAATAGGTGTTTCAAAACCTTTTACGATATAGGTTAATTTTTAATGTAGAATTTAACTAAGCGGATTTTCACAAGATCAAAATTCTAAAAGGTTTAAGCTCAATTAAGTACATCAATACTATAAATGTAAAAAAAGATATAAAATTCTTGAAAGACAAGCAAGCAAAGTAATTTCTACATAAAATAATTACACAAATAAGATACTCAAAAAGTAAATGAGACAAGAGACAAAACGATGTTTGCACTTGAAATTCGGATATCCACCGATGTCATACGTTTTCATTGAGGAAGCTTGCTCCAACGGACAAGCTGGCTTTGAATTGAGCTCTTCCCTCAAGATCCTCACCTTTAGCAAAAACCGCTCACTATCTCCACCTCGGAGATGGTGAGCTTCACAACCACTCAAAAGTCCTCGATCCTCTTCTCAATCTTCTTGAGGAGATCACCAAGCTCAACACTAACAAACCATCTAGGAGGAGGTGGCCTCCAAAGTAATAAGCTCCCAGACTTCTACTCGAACACGATCGACAACGAGAGCTCAAACTGATCACCAAATACAACACTATGCACAACTTCTTCTCACACCTCACAAAGAGCAACTCATTCCCTAGAGACTATTAAGAGGAGGAGAGCAACACGAATGACTCAATAAAAGACTCCCCAAGGCAAGAGCTAACTCCTCAAGCCGGCCAAGGGGGCTATTTATAGCTGTTACGCACTTTCTACGTAAAAAGTCGAAGATTCCTGAACCAAATTCGGAGGTTCCAAGATTCAAACCAACTAGCTGTTGTGTACTTTATGTGCAAAATTTGGAGGTTCGGGGATTCAAACCAATGGCTATGTCATTGGACGGAGAGAAAACTTGGAGGTTCTGACTTAAACTCAAAGGTTCCAACTTTTAATCCTGAAAGTTCTGAGATTCAAAACACTGAACTGAAAACACATTTTCAAAGAGCAATCTCAGAGGTTCCAACTTCAAACTCGGAGGTTTCAGAACCCAATCTCGGATATTCCGACTTAATCTTGGATATTCCAAATTAATTTTGGATACTTCGAAATTGCAAATTTCAGCATAGAGAAAAACTACTTGGAAGGTAAACGGTTGATCGAAATTGAGAAATTCCTTCTCCTCGATGCAATGGTGCAACCAAGTCATCAAAGATCAACAAAGAAATGGTTGAGGCACACAAGATTTAAATCAATATCAACAAAGAGAATGATGCAATTTATGCAAATGTTTGAACACTCGACACACGACTCTTTCAAACTACTCACTTGATAGCTCCTCTTGATGAAGACCTATCATATAGTACAACTATCTATCCTATAATTCAGTCTCCCACCAAACACTTTGAGACTGGTCAAACTAGAAAACATAGCTTAGGCATACCTTTGCCTTGAGCATTCCACTTGAGCATCGATGAACACAATCATCCATTCCAAGCTGGAATCACCTTCCTCACGGCTGCTTGATGAAGTCTTTCATTTGGCTCCTCCATAATCCCTTATGACAAGCCTTCTATTGAAGATCATCTTCACATATCCATCAACACTTGATGGACCGCAAGTTTCATGTACATCTCGCACGTATGACACTTGACTTGAATTTTCCTAGCTCATCTTGCTATCATCACCTCTTAATGCTTGTCTACTTAAGCTTGTGGTGATGACCATTGCATCTTGATGAACATCATCACTTGAGCTTTGTGAAATCATCCTCTTGGCGCTATCTCACCGAGTATTACCTTACCTGTACACTCACTTTTCTCACATATAGAAAATAGGTTAGTCCACAAAGTGTAATTCACATTTGCTTACCAACTCCACTTGATCACACAATCATAAGTGGCATATCTCTTAGGCTTGATGTTGGCCATTTTGAATTCATCCATGAATCTCATCTTAGTCAATCGTCATCTTCTATTGATCCTCACATTGGTTCATGCTTTGAACACAATTTTAATATCTCGAAGTTCACTTCTCAAGCTTCTTCTCAATCACATTGGATTCATCATTTCCTTGATCACTGATGTGTTGCTTGATTTGATGGTCTTTGTCACGCAAAACCATCCAAATCTTTCATGCATCTCCGACCACGGGTTTCACGAGCTTGTAGGTTTATCCTCTTGATGCAATCTCATAGAGTAGAACCTAACCCATACATATTTTCTAAAGTCAAGGATATGGTTAGTCCACACACCCGATTGTCATTAAACACCAAAACCGCTAAAAACAAGTCTAGGGGCCTAGATGCACTTTCAAGGAGGAAGATGACTACTCTGACGCTGCGGTCGTTGTGGATCTTCATGCGTTGGAGTAGAGGAGAAAGCCCCTAAAGAGGGTGGTGGCCACCATATGGGAGTCGACGCGTCGATGCAGCAGTCGTCAGTCAGTGGCAAAATCTGAGGACCATAGCGTGGGCCTCCCGTAATGGAGAAATGGATCTACATCAAGCGCCGACGCATAGGATGAGTGGAGCCCCATCGCCGTTGCAAGAAGAAGAGGCTAGCACCATAAGATGGAAAGGAAAACCTGTGTAGCCTCCATCTGGCCTTCTTAGACCACCAGGCAACCAATCCTGAGGCACCGTGTCACCGGTTCAGGAATTTGGTATGCATCGCTGGCAACCCAAAAGAGGGATTCATGCAAGGGGTATTATCGGAGGAAATGGACACATATGATAGGGGTATTCCTGATCTAAGAGCTCCATGGCCCTTTCTCAGAATGGCAAACCTGACACGATGCCAAGCAAGAAAGGCGGAGGGAAGGGTCCTAGAGATTAGATCTAACTCTCACATGGCTCATTAGGGTAGTTGTTACCTGGGACTTCAGATCCCTTGCCATCGACATGGAAGTAGTGGTAGGCAACCGCCAGTAGTAGCCCAGAAGCTCCGATGAGCAACTCTGTGACTGGACAATAGGTACATAGGCACTAAAGGAAAATGAAAGCAGATCTACAAGGAGGGTGGAGGGGAGAAGCCTCTCTTCCCTCCCCTCTGGCTGGTGATGCCGACAGAGATGAGGGGGAGAGGAGGCGGCAAGGGAGGTGAGGAAGCAGAGATGGAAAAGAGAATCAGACTTGAAGAGAGAGAAATGAAGAAGAGAAATGAGCCCCCTCCCTTCATGCTGATGTTCACGTAAATCTATGTATCACAAATTGACAATTTCCCTAGAGTTCCATAGAGCCATCCTAGAGGGGAGAGTTGCGAGTGTTCATGCTTATCCACCTTGGATTCAATCCACGGAATCAACATGGTGTGCCATCAAAGTACACACTTATATGTTCAATGTTAAAGTGCGTACTCATGATCATTGAACTTGTTTGTCTTACTCACTTTGATCATTGTACTTAGAAAAGTGCAAATTACAATCGTTAAGGTTCCTAAAGGGGTTTGATCAGTCACTAGCTTGCTTCCTCTATGTATTTGTTACTATACTTATCTTGGGTAAACATTCACACGAGCAATATGGCAACTGGGCCCATTTGTGAATGAGCCAATAGCTTACTTGAGCTCGATGCTAGCGGGCACGCACGGCCCTCTCTACCGCCACCCTCCCCTTGGTGTGAAGGCACCACCCCTTAACCAAGCGCCGCGGAGTTCTGCATCTATGGTGTTGTTCATCTACATGACACGAGCTTGTTCATCATTCAAAAAGTCGTGACTTTTTTTGAAAACATTTAACAACTTTCACACAATATTCATCTACCATGGCACAAAAATCTAAACCCAAATTTGATCTAGACATCAAGAAACAAAAAAAAAGACAAATTCTACTTTGAGTAGTAACAAATCTGAAATGAACAGTGTTGTGGTGCTATTTAGTACTATTCACAGCCGAATTTGTCCTTTTTATTTCTTGATGTGTGGGTCGAATTTTGACTTAAAATTTTATGGCATGGTAGATACATGTCGTGTGAATTGTTAGCAAATTATTCTGAAACTTTTTCATAACATTTTGAATGATGAATTGAAAGCCGAGTGTATGAGTACACCTAAAAATCCTAGTGCACCTTCTCCGTGCACCCTCACGGAATAAAATGTCTATTGTTTTGCATTCGTGCACCCAAATTCAGTATCTTTTTGGCCCTAGCAACGCAAATTTTACTCAAATCGTTCAAGTTAAGATGTACTCCATAGTATTCCTACATCAACTGCAAACTGGCGCAGCGACAAGCTAGTTAACTCTCAATGTATGATCACGAACTGAAGCAAATAATATTCTTTCTTCCCCTAACTTACGGTGGAGTTATCCAACTCTGATAATAGCTACATGGTCTACACTAAAAGAGATTTTCAATAACATGCCACTCAAAAAATTGGTATCAAAATATATCTCTATATCTTAGTTAACCTAGGACCAACAGGGTAGGTACCATCGCCATTCTTTCAAGTCATATCCTCAATTTTCCGAAGTAAAACTGGGTCACCGTCGTGCCAAGGAAAGATGCAAAGACCATAAGAGTAACTGTCTAAGCACAGGGCCAAGTGTCCAACTACTTGTCTCATGGTAGTTGGTATCACTTCGTGCCAAGTCTTGCACCACTTTCCGTACCTTGTATCATGTGCTGATGCCTGATGACCTACAAAGGCTAAGGTCTCTATAATTCACGCCTTTCCCAATCTACGCTTTCAAGGCGCAAAACGCAAAAGCTTAATTGTTTAGCTGCTCCTTTACAGGGAAGGTTGTGAAACGAGCTGGAAGCCGATTCGTGCATAAACGACACAATCTTGTACTATCAAATTTCTGGCCATGTCCACACCAAAATTTTGGTCATGTTGATCAATACCTTGTTGCAGTCGAAACAAAATTTTAAATCAAATACGGTCATTTGCTCCTCCGTGATCCCCTTCCTCCTTCTCGTCTTCCTTAGATCTCCGACGACCGCGAGCTCCTCGACGAATCATTAGCGGTAGCAACGGCCGAAATGTCGGGGTAGAGCCGTGCCTGAACGTGGTGCCGATGGTGACGATGCTGGGCGTGGTGAAGACGTGGCTCGTCGGCGCAATCCGCGCCCACGTGTTCCTGACGTTATCTTAGATTGTTTCCTGTGCTATCGCAATTTGCTTTCAATCCAATAAAAAAAAATTTCCAGTCCCACGACAGATTTGGCAGCACTGGCGGCGTGACATGGAGGACCTCACGGGATCTGCTCGTGCCGACCGCGGACGCCATCACGACGGGATGAAGGGAGGTGGTAGTGCCCAGCGCCGACAGAAGGAGTGGAAGGGGCGAGAGGGAGTGGCGTCAGTGGATCTGGTTAAGGCAGCTCCGACCAAGACGATTGGTGGAGAGTGAGACGGCAGAATTATAATAGGGTAGTGAGAGGTGGTGGTGCTAGTAGAAGGGCTGAACGAGGGCGGCGCAGGCAGACTGGTCAGGACAACTCCGGTGCGATGGCATGATGATAGATGTCGATTAACGTTTGTTTTAGATTGGTAAAAGGTGGGAGGCAGGATAATATAGATAAATAAAAAACTGTTGAATCGTCCCGACGAAATGCTACGGGCAGGGCTGATGCGAGCACCTCGATCGGTATGCTCGAGCTGGAGAGTTTTCCAATCAAAAAATACGACGTGACACCTCGAAGCTAACGGCTACTTTTCCAGCGCGGCTTCGCCGTGATGGGGCGGTAACATCTGAGCTCTCTCCGGCCAAGGAATATAATAACGTGAGAAAAGAAGAGCCGTACCGAAAATATTACTTGTCCTTTTCGCCACTTCCCCATAGGATTCAACCCCACGTGGTCGGAGATGGCCACGACCGCGGAGCCGCTTGGGCCGCCGCCGCCGGTCGCGGCGGCCAGCGAGGTGATCGAGGTGGAGGGCTCGGAGGCCGGCTCGCCGGATGCCGGTAGCCCGAGCAGCGGGAGCAGGAGAGGGAGCGGCCGGAGCACGGCGGAGTACTCCGGGTGGGTGTACCACCTCGGCGTGAACACCATCGGCCACGAGTACTGCCACCTCCGCTTCCTCGTCATCCGCGGCAAGTGCGTCGCCATGTACAAGCACGACCCGCACGACAAGCCGGGGCTCGTCAGTCCCTCCCCCCCCACCCCCACCCTCTCCCCGCGCCCTGCACTCGCTAAATTTCTGGTTCTGATGCGTGTGATGGTCGCTTTGCTTCTCGTGGATTTTCGCGTTAGAACTGTTCTGGGGTCTAGGGGTGGATGAAGCTGCTGTTTTACGGGACTCGTCAGTTACCTCTTGCTTTACTGTTTGTTACGTTTTGTGCCTGCGCCGTTGTTTTGCTCGGAGGTTTGGTCTTTAATCTAGTCAGAATTGTGAGGGTTTAGATGAACTGCTGAATTGTGCGTGTTACACTTTTTTGTTCTTGCAGTTCCTGATTTTGCAAGTTCGAATTTGATCTGGCATGAGGTATAGCTTTGCAGGGGTAACAATTGTTGGAGGAAGTGTGGTGTTCATAGATTTTGGCTGCGTGTGTCGTGTGTCGTATCTACTAAGAAATGCATAAATGTGCATCTGAGGGTTAATCTGGTTTGTAAATTGTGATTGTGGTTCTGTTGGTGCTGCTATTATACGGTGCATGATCTTTTTTTCTGCTGAAGATTTGCGATCAAACTTGTCAGCAGTGGGGAATTTTAGAGGAAATGTTGAGTTGTCTTCGTTCTAACTCTGTACTTGCTCAATTACTGAACTGCCACCAAATAGCAATTATGTACCATGTAGGGGTTTGTGTGCGCAGGAATTGAGAACAGGCATGAAATTTAGGGTTGATAAGTTGTTGGGGGGAATTCCGCATCAATAGCTTGGTTAGGGTGTCCTGCATGTGTCTTATCAGCTATAGAAGACTGAATTTTCATGTAGGGGTTGTTCTGGGTTGTAATTTCAATTTTATTGATGTTGCTACTACATGTCTATAAAGTGAGCTATTTCTGTTGTTCTCACGTGGCCATGAGGTAGCAGGACAATTGGGTAGAGCTATGTTTGGACATAACATCACATAATGATTCTTCGTTTGCAGAATTTTTCTCAGTGAAGCTTTTTTTGGGGTTGGACATTCTTGTGGAGTCTTATTTCCTCACAAACGTCTGCTTTCAGGAACCTATCCGGAAGGGCTTTGTTAGTCACACTCTTATGGTGGAGGAGCTTGGTCGCCGGAAGGTCAACCATGGGGTAATGGTCCAATTTGTTTTAGTACTTTGAATGACCATGAAGTGAATGAACTGACTTATGTATTTTTGCTTGTCTTAAGAAATAACCAATGTATATTTTGAAAACCTAGGATGTTTATGTCTTGAAGTTGTTCAACCGGTTGGATCAAACAAGGAAAGGAGAGGTATCAGCTTATTGCACGCTTGCATATTTCCAAGCAGTACTCCTACATGGCAACTAAAGTGTTTGTTATTTTTCTTTACTAGATTGCATGTGCGACTCGGGTGAAGCTCGGAAATGGATTGAAGCGTTTGAGCAGGCCAAACAACAGGTATTAAGCAAATGCTATCAAGTAATACTTGCTATTATTTAGATTAAGTAGTTTTGGTGTTTATGGATGCAATATGCCAAAACCCTCGTGCAACGTGGATCAAGTTTTACCTAAAAGCATACCAATGTTCAAGGCAATTCAGTTGAAATAAATATAATGATATTTTTCCACTTTATTATATTATTAGTACTCAAATTGTGATAACTTATCAGTTAATGTACTTAGTTATTTCTCGAAAAAGTGTTGTATAATAGCAAGAGACGTGCAAGTGGCAGATGAATATGCAGCAAAACTAACATGTATCAGATTACGGAGACTGCTGCAGATCATATTAACTTCAAATTGCAAGGCAAGAGACGAGTTACAGGTGCTAACTACCTAAACTAGTCCTGATAAATATCCAAAAACTGTAGGATTTTTGCCATCTACAAATTTTGTAGCCACTTAGTAGAGATGTATTATGATATCACCACTAGCAATCTTGCTGATATAGGTCCGCAAATCATCAGAACCACACGCAAATGTGCACATGACACTTTGAAATATAGCCTCCTACTGGGAAACCTGATTGCTGGTTTCGAGAGGGAGATGAGTCTAGAATTCTGTGCACTGGTATTCTATCACTATTGCACTTGTCTCTGTTAAGATTATGCAACTTAGATCTATTACATAGTCCAATAGGCATATATATAGTACAAGATGACTTGGAATACAAGGCAAGTATAGAGTCCTATGCCAATACGAATACAACAGGTAGGCCAATCCTACTATATCTATAACACCCCTCTCAAACTCATGGTGGATCAACCACACTGAGTTTGGAGAGGTAGAAACTATGCTGTGCTCGAGTCTAGGCCTTCGTGAAGAAATCCGCTAACTGGAGTTCTGAAGGCACGCAACCACCTGATCATGCATACTGGACTGCATAAAAGAAGCATCAACACCAATATACTTGGTGAGCTCATGCTTCACAGGATCACGGGGAATGCTGATAGCACCTGTACTGTCAAACAAAAGAGGAGTGAGTGTAGTGACAGAAACACCAAAATCCTCAAGCAACCACCGCAGCTAAGTAATCTCTGCTGTCAAAAGAGCCATAGCTTGCAACTCAGCCTCTACACTTGGACGGGAAACTGCAGTCTGTTTCTTAATCTTCCAGGCAATGAGAGAACCACCAAGAAAAACACAGTAAGCAGAAAGGGACCGGCGATCAGAGGAATCACTCACCCACATGGCATCCGAATAAGCCTGAAGCTGTAACGAGCTAGAGCGAGGAAAGAAAAGACGGCAAGAGATGGTTCCACAAATATATCGTAGAACACGAAGAAGGTGACTGCAGTGAACCTGAGTGGGAGTAGAAACAAACTGACTCCAAATATGAACCGGATAAGAGATATCCAGACGAGTAACAACCAGATACATAAGACTCCCAACAAGATGACAATAGCGAGTCGGATCAGAAAGAGGCTCGCCATCAGAAGCCTGGAGGTGAACATTGAGCTCCATGGGAGTCTTAACAATACGCTGATCAGTGAGAGAAGCACGATCAAGGAGATCCTGAATATACTTTTCTTGGGATACGAAGAAACCATCTGAAGTAGAAAAAACCTCAATCCCAAGGAAGTAACGAAGAGGATCAAGATTAGATATAAGAAACTGATCATTAAGACGAGCCTTCACAAAGGCAATGTAATCAGAGTCATTGCCCGTGATGATCATGTCATCAACATACAGAAGGAGAAGAGTCCGACCACGAGACGAAGTGTGAACAAAGAGCGCAGGATCATGATCACTAGCTGAAAAGCCAGCAGCAGTGACCACAGAGGAGAAGTGCTCAAATCAGGCATGAGAGGCTTGCTTAAGGCTATAAAGAGAGCGACGAAGGCGACAGACCATGCCCTCAGGAACAGAATCCCAGGTGGTTGATGCATGTAAACCTCCTCACACAACTCACCATTAAGAAATGCATTCTTAACATCAAGCTGAGAAACGGACCAGCGACGAACAGAAGCCACCGCAAGAAGAGTGCGGACAGTGGTCACATGAGCCACAGGAGCAAATGTCTCATCATAGTCATGACCATGTTCCTACTGAAAGCCGCGAGCAACAAGACGAGCTTTATAACGCTCAAGAGAACCATCAGAGCGAGTATTAATCTTATAGACCCACTTGCAGGTGATGGGACGAACATGAGAAGGAAGAGGGACAAGATCCCAAGTGCCAGTACGCTCGAGAGCAGCAATCTCCTCGGCCATGGCAAGCTGCCACTCAGGATGAGGAACAACATCCCGATAGGAGATAGGCTCGTGAGGAGCTGCTCCAGCAAAACTATAGTGATCAGGAGACTGAAGAGGACTGACGGTCACGAAGAGCGTAGCGAGGAGATGGGTCAGCAGGAGGTGATGGCGCATCAGGAGAAGATGGCTCATCAGGAGAACTCGCAATACGAGGTCCACGAGTGTAGAAGAGAGGATATGAAGGGATAGTAGGAGCCGGAGGAGCCGGCAGAGATGAAGCAAGTGGCGACAACGGCGAAGAGGCCATAGCAGGAATAGGGGAGGGCTGAGTAGTACGAGTGGACGAGGGCAAGACGGTGATGGGTGTGTCGGGAAAGGTCAGAAAAGATAAAGGCTCAATGGAGGAAACAGAAGGAGAAGCAGGATGCGGGTAAAAGGGACAAGACTCATCAAAAGTCACATCTTGAGAAATCCGCATCCGACGACCAATAGGATCCCAGCACCGATAGCCTTTGTGCTCGGCACTATAGCCTAGAAAGACACACTCAACAGACTGAGCAGTCAGTTTGGTGCGCTCGCGAGGGGCGAGGAGAACGTAGCAAACACAGCCAAACGAACGAAGCCCAGAGTAGTCAGGAAGAAGACCACAGAGACGCTCACGGGAATCCCACCCTGAAGGGCAGAAGAGAGCTGAATGTTGACTAAATAGGTGGTAGTGGACACAACCTTGGCCCAAAAGTGAGGTGGAACGGAAGCGGCGATCATCAATGCACGAGCAGTCTCAAGGAGATGGCGATGCTTGCGCTCAGCAACACCATTCTGAGCGTGAGCACCAGGACAGGAAAACTGAGCGAGCGTACCCTGTTCAGCAAGAAAACTACGCAGATAACGAGAGATGTACTCGCTAGCGGAGTCAGCACGAAAGACACGAATATGAGTAGAAAACTGGGTATGAACCATGGTGGCAAACTGTTTATAGATGGACAAAATCTCACTACGAGAAGACATAAAGTAAAACTAGGTGTGACGAGAAAAACCATCTATAAAAATAATATAGTAGCGGTGACCCCCTTTCGAAACAAAAGGAGCTAGACCCGAAACATCTGAGTGAACAAGATCAAAAGGATGGTGCGACACGGACTCACTATGAGGATAGGGCAACCGAACTTGTTTGCCTAGCTTACAACCCTGACAATCTAAAGACACGTCACTTGAGACAGACCCCAGGAGACCACGACGAACTAAAGATGACAAATGAGAGCCATGCAGATGGCCAAGACGATGATGTCACTGCTGGAAGGAGCCGGTAGACGAGGCAGCATGAGCAGAGAGACTAGCGGCGGGGGCAGCAGAAGGAAGACGAAGCCAGTCAAGCGCCCGAAGACGCTGGGAGTCAAGGCGCCGAGGGCCAGTACCAACCAGGGCTCCCGTGTGACGGTCCTAAAACACAACAAGAATAAGAGTCGAGAATAACCTGACATCCAACGTCAGTAAGCTGACTAGCAGAAAGGAGCTGCATGGTAAGGCGAGGAACATGAGCAACAAAAGGAACATGAAAAGATGAATCGCTAAGAATTCCTTGACCAGAAACAGGGAGAGAAATACCATCAGCAGTAAGAACATGAACATGAGAATCTAGAGGTCTAATGGAGGACAAGGCAGAAGAATCAGGAGTCATGTGAAACGACGCTCCAGAATCAAGAAACCACGGGGAAGTACCTGACTGTGTATAGGGTGGTCTCTCAGTGCCAGAAGAGTCAGTAGCAGAGCCTGCAGAACCTGTTGAGGGAGAACCTGAAGCAGCAAGCAGGCGGCGAAGTCTGGCAATCTCCTGCTCAGTAAGAGACACGGCTGAAGAAGTCGAGGAAGAAGCACCAGTGTCGGTAGAAGAGCGACGTGCAAGATGACGTTTCTTCTTGAAGCAAGCAGACTCAACGTGACCATCCTTGTCGCAGTAAGAGCAGTGAGGCCACCACCAGAAGAAGGGCGGCCACCACCGGTGGAAGTCGCTGGAGGGAGGCGATGTAATGAAGTGTGAAGTAGTCGAAGTAGTCGATGGAGCCGGTGGATGAACAGTGAGCACGAAGGGAAGTGGTGGTAGACCAACACCACTCAGACGAGTCTCCTCCGCGTGTATCTCCGTAAGTGCCTCTAGGAGAGTGAAACGAGGGTGACCTGCAAGAAGCTGGGCACGCCGCTGCTCAAACTCAGGACGAAGACGAGTAAGAAACTCGTAAACTCGCTGGTACTCCAGGTCGGCATGGACTGCGAGGCAGCACGGACAGGAGCGACAGCCAGCGGTGCGAAGAGAATCTAGCTGACGCCAGACGGCAGAGCTCTGAGCGTAGAAAGTGCTCCTGGCGAACCACAGACAATACAGGGCATCACCAGTTGGCTCGTAGCGCTGACAAAGTTGAGTCCACATCTGGAATGCCGAAGAGAGTCCCACAATCTCTGAGGAGAACTGAGGCTGAATACTGGCGATGAGAACGGCAGCAACACGGAACCACTGAGTGTAGGCAGTCAACTGATCCCGATATAAATCAAGGGCCGCCTGATAAACGGAAGCAGCAGCATCATCATCAAGACGGGCAGTTGCAATAGTATCCTTGTCGGTGGTCGAAGGCAGCAAGACGAATGTAGTTCCGTCAGAGGAGAAGGGCAGAAATGGTGCCCGACGACATAGTCCCTTTTTTTTCTTCCTATTTACGGAAAAACAAACCGTGCACGGCCAAGGGAGAGGCGCCGGCTGGGACGGCTCTGGCGGGCGGCGGGGCCGGCGAGTGGCAGAGCTGGCGGCGGGCCGGCAGAGCAGGCCGCCAGATCCAGTAAGGCAGGAGCGCGCCAGCGGGCCGGCACGGGCTGACGTGATTGCGGGTGGACCAGAACAGGCGATGGGAGGTAGGGCGGCGTCCCGGGTCGGCGTGAGGGCTGGCGGACCAGCGGCTGTCGGCGGCATCCCGACGACCGGAGAGGCGGCGGCGGAAGATGGGTGGATGGAGGGTGGGCAGAAGAAGATGGGTGGAAGGAGAGCGTGAGTTGCAGCACGCAAGAAATTGATCGAAAGGAGACCGATTAAAAAACCCTAAACCTTGCTCTGTTACCATGTTAAGATTATGCAACTTAGATCTATTGCACAACCCAATAGGCATATATATGATACAAGATGACTTGGAATACAAGGCAAGTATAGAGTCCTATGCCAATACGAATACAACAGGTAAGCCAATCCTACCATATCTTAACAGTCCCTAGGTGTTAGAAGTGTTATTGCTGGTTTACAAACCAGTATCATAATTTAATGTATAATTTTTTATTTGAAATTGAATTGCACATTTATATACAGAATTGGTCCTTTGTTTAGTTGGGAGTTATAGTTCCATTTGTTATACGATGAATACTCCCTGGTACATTTGATTTGTTCCTGTTACTTACACTTACACATTTATTTATTTATATTTCACAACAGGTAGACTATGACCTGACGAGAGGGGTTAATTGGAACAGATTGCAGAATGAAAATGAGTATGGAAGTTTCTCAATGATAATTAGTTATTTCTTTTCCAATTTGCAAGTTAAACTGCTTTCTTGAGTCAAAGCTTGACATATAACTGTTTACACCTGGAGGTTAAATTTTGATGGACATCGACCTCGAGTAAGGAGATATGCACAAGGCTTGGGGAAACTTGTAAGAATCGGTAAAGGTAAGATAATAAGGCTGCAATATTAACTTGTATCACAATAACTAGATGGGTGATTATTACTGTAGATGTCCTTGCCCAGGGTGTAGGATAGGGTTTGGAAATGTAACTTGCTCACTCCAATTGTGCGCTCAGTTGGGAAATTTGGCCAATTCCTTAGCTGAATAAACTAAGAGCGATCAACTTTATCTTTTGAAAATTTCCTTTTTGTCCTCAGGAAGGGCTGTAGGCAAAATCTGAAGTCAAGTTTCGTCTTGGTAATGTCGTTAACCTGCTAGATCCACCAATTTGATTTGCTTGAGAACAAAATTTGCTGGGTGTTTTGTAGATCATATGATTCACTTTGACACCTTCTGTGGAGATGGGGCTGACCCGCTGCAGTTGGCTGTGGTGGCTCTGGATCGGGAGCTCCACCTGTGACCTAACCGATGTAGGGTTTTGGGGTGGGCCTAAATGGGCCAGACGAGGTGGGCCTCTACTCTCCAACACTCCCCCTCAAGATGGGTGATAAATATCGATCATTCCCATCTTGTCACATGCAAGATTACACTCTTTGGTTCCCAACCCTTTAGTAAGGCAATCTGCAAGTTGTTATCTTGAACTCACATGTGCCAACTTGATAATTTCAGCATCTAATTTTTCCTTGATAAAGAATTTATCAATTTCGATGTGCTTACTTCTGTCATGCTGAATTGGATTGTTTGCGATATTAATAGCTGACTTGTTATCACACCACACACTCAAGCACTCATTCTTCTGAATCTTCAGTTCACTCAACAGGTTCCTCACCCACAACATTTCGCTCAGCCCTTGTGACATAGCTCTATATTCAGTTTCTGCAGTTGATCTGGACACTACTGATTGCTTCTTGCTCCTCCATGACACTAAATTTCCACCAACAAAGACACAATAGCCTGATGTCGATCTTCGGTCATGTAGACAGTTTGCCCAGTCTGCATCACTATAGCCATCTATGTTAAGGTGTCCATTGCTCTTGAACATGAGTCCTTTTCCTGGCGTTCCCTTCAAGTATCTCAAGATTCTGTAAACAGCCTTCATATGTCCACTTCTGGGATCATGCATGTATCTGCTCACAACACTTACTGAATAAGCTATATCAGGCCTGGTATGACATAGGTACAATAGCCTCCCAACCAATTTCTGATATGTCTCCTTGTCTACTGGTTCACCACACTGAGCTTCAACTTTATGATTCTGATCGATGGGAGTTGAGGCTGCCCTACATCCCATCATACTCATATCACTCAGAAGATCTAAGGTGTACTTTCTTTGTGATAGAGCTATCCCCCCTTTTGGATATGGCCACCTCTATACCAAGGAAGTACTTGAGTTGGCCAAGGTCCTTGACTTTAAATGCCTCACCCAATTTCTTCTTCAGTCTCGCTATCTCCACCTCATCATCACAAGTGATTATTATATCATCTATGTAGACTGCAAGAATTGTAATCTTCTGCTTAAGAGTGCCTATAGAACACAGTGTGATCACCATTGCACTGTCCATAACCCATGTCACACACAACACGTCTGAATCTATCAAACCAAGCCCTAGGAGGCTGTTTCAGGCCGTAAAGAGACTTCTTCAGCTTGCATACCCTGCCTTTGACTTCAGACTCAATGAGTCCCGGTGGGACCTCCATATACACCTCCTCCTGTAAATCCCCATGCAAGAATGCATTCTTGACATCTAGTTGATGTAGTTGCCACCCAAAGTTGGCGGCACAAGACACCAGAATCCTTACTGTGTTCATTTTCACCACAGGCGCAAAGGTTTCATCGTAGTCAATGCCATACGTCTGACTGTATCCCCTAGCTACAAGCCTCGCCTTGTATCTCTCGATTTTCCCATTTGGATTCTGCTTAACTGTGTAGACCCATTAACAACCCACTGCCTTCTTCCCGGCTGGAAGTCCTGTCAACTCCCAAGTTCTATTTTTTCTCAATGCCTCAAGTTTCTCTCTCATTGCAGCGCACCACTTGGGGTCTTGCCGTGCTACTCTCCAATCAGTTGGGATAGACACTAGTTGAAGAGAAGCAAGAAACGCATGGTAGGAAGGTGACAGAGCCTCATAGGACACATAATTACCGATGTCATGAGTGTCAAACCCATACCTCTGTAGCGATCTACCAGCAGCCGATCTAGTCCCTTTTCTAAGTGCAATCGGCAAATCTACAGTTCCCTCTGAACTAACTGATCCACCTTCAGCCTGACTTTTTCCAGATGAATTAGAGTCATCTTCCTGTTGCTCCCCCTGAACTGGATTCTGCTGTCCCTCATCCTGCTGTTCATTAACCTCTTGCCTTCTGTCATAAACACGTGGAGGATCGCGCCACCTTTCCTGCTGTTGCTCTCCTGCTCCTGCGGTACTGTGTTGTTTTCTTACTGTACCAGTATTCTGCACCACCACTGGAATAATACCCATCAGAGGAGGCTGTTGATGCTGCTGCCCTTGTACATCAGTACCAATATCACTACCACCACAAGTACCACCACAGGTATTCTCCCCCTCTGGACCAATGGCAGGATGGTCCAGATCCTTGAATAGCAGGCTCAAATCAGTCTTCTCTTCATAATACGGTTCGGACTCCCGAAATGTAACATCCATGCTCATAAAGGTCCTGCGTTCCACAGGACTCCAACACTTATACCCTTGTTGACCTGAGGGATATTCAATGAATACACATTTGATAGCACGAGGGTCCAACTTGTTCACTGATGGCCTGTGATCGCGAACAAAAGCCGTGCAGCCAAATAATCTTGGAGGCACGACAAATTTGTTGTCACCTAGCAGCAACTCACACGGAGATTTCATGCCTGTGATTCTGGATGGTGTGCGATTGATGAGATAGGTGGCAGTCATCACAGCTTCGCTCCACAGAAATTTAGGCACATTCATGGTGAACATCATAGATTGAGCCACCTCCAGTATATGCCGATTCTTCCTCTCTGCTACACCATTCTGGGGGGGGTGTGTCTGGACATGAAGTTTGATGAAGAATTCCCTGTTCAGACAAGAAATCACCAAACACTTTGTTAACATACTCAGTACCATTATCAGACCGAATAATCTTGATTTGGGCATTGAACTGATTCTTCACAACAGCAGAGAACTTCTTAAAGCATTGAAACACTTCATCTTTATGACGCATGAGATAGACCCAAGTCATACGAGAATGGCAATCGATAAAGGTCACAAAATACTTCATGCCACTTACAGACACAACTGGACATGTCCATACATCAGAGTGCGCTAGCATAAATGAAGCTATACTTTTGAGCCCCTTACTCACATAGGAGGTTCTGGTGTGCTTGGCATACTCACAAGCATCACACTTCAGTTTACTTCGGTCTACACCGTTCATTACATCAGGAATACACGATACATCTTATCGAATGACACATGTCCCATCCTACAGTGATGGATCATCGCTATGGCCTCCTTGTCTCCAGAACTGGCTACAAGCACAGTGTCCTGCGCCGAGACAGGTACACCACGGTCCACGTACCACAGCCCCCTACGCTTGGTCCCCGTCTCAATCCTTCTGCCAGTCTACCTCTTCTGAATCAAACACATACTTTTGTCAAGAATAACCTGGCAGTCTTGCTGATCAATTAAAGCACTTAGAGAGACTAAATTCATAGGAAATGCAGGAACATATAAGATAGAGGACAGCTCAATTATGGATGTACAGTTTACTGTCCCAACCCCTTTAATAGGCTGTGCAGTGCCATCAGCTGTACAAATAGTTTCCTGATGTGTAAGAGGATATTGGGTATATGATCTAAACTCTCTCATATTTCCAGCAACATGCTTCGAAGCCCCTGAATCTAGTACCCATTCTGAATCTATCCTTGGTGTTGCAACAGATATGGCTGCAAGATTACCTTCATCAGTGTAGACAAAGTGAGCTAGATGTCCAAAGTTCTCAGCCCCCTGTTCAGCAGAACTTGCTGCTGCACTTGTACCTGCTCTGCCATCACTCCCAGCAGCCAAGTGAGCCTGATGAGGAGATCCACTGCTGCGTGCATGGTACGAAGGTTCACTGCCACGACCCCTGCCTCCACTGTAGCTACCACTACTGTAACCTCTGCCTGCCCCCTTTCTAGGAGCTGTGCAGTTGCGCTTAAGATGCCCTGGTCTGCCACAATTGAAACATTCTCTAGTTTCCCTCCACACTCTCTGCTCATCTACCTTGTAGGCTGATTCATTACTACCACCCTTTGAGAACTGCAGACGTACCTCTTCCTGAGAGATTGCAGCGATTGCCTCATCAAGAGAGCAGAGTGCAGGCTGGTGCAGTAACGTGGCTCTCCTGCTTTCAAAAGATGGGTTTAAGCCCTTTAGGTACTGCATCACACGTCGGCGTTCAATCCATGCTTCTGCAATTGCCAAGGATTCCGTGTGTGTCAGCTGAAGAGGATCACATTGATCTAAGTCTGCTCAAAATTGCTGCAGCTCAGCAACATATGCTAGCACACTCCTATCACCCTGACAGACATCATGTACCTTGCTCTCAATCTGAGCCATCAGCATCACATTTCCCTTCCTAGAGTACCTCTTTGACAACAAGCCCCATACCGCAGCAGCATTGGAAAGTGCCTCAACTGATGTTGCAATATCTAGAGCTAAAGAGTTCAGCATCCACGCAAAGATCAATGAATCGGTGGCACTCCACTTCTGCCAATCTGCACCCTTCATGTCAGCTGGTTCAACGACCTCTCCCAGAACGTGTCCTGCCAATCCCTTTGTCTTCAGGATGAGCAAGACTCGTCTGGACCAGCTCAGGTAGTTGCTCACCCCCTCCAGCTTGACAAGTACGGGCATGAGTTCCAGTTTGTGGACTGCCTTCGATTGTGAAACAATGGCACCAGAAGAGGATGCATTTTCCACATTCTTGGCGGTGAGAGCCGGGCAAGCTTCTCCAAGGTTGTGGCCAACTCAGTCCCTATCTCGGCAGCTTCTTCTGCTTAATCTGCTCACGCTTCAATGCCTTCTCCTCTGCTTGTTGTTCCTTGCAGCAGCTCTCTGCTTAGCTCCGCCGTTGGCTCAGCTCTCCGCACAGCTCTCTGCACAGCCCTCTGCACGACCTGCGCACTTCCACTGTCTTCTTCACCGTCAGCTCGCCGCTGGCCGCTCCATCTCCGCCACAAGGTCCTCCCGGTGGCAAAGCACCCCTAACCACCCTCGTGCAGCCCGTGATCCTCCTTCAGCAGCTCGTCGACCACCGCCGCTGCGCCCGCGAGCCCCGCGTGAGCCCCCCTGCGAGCTCTGCTGCCGTCGGTCCCTCGCCCCTCGCGGGCTCTGCCTCCGCCGGTCAGCCCTCACGCGCCCCGCGAGCTCTGCTGCCGCCGGTCCCTCGCCCCTCGCGGGCTCTGCCTCCGCCGGTCAGCCCTCGCGCGGCTCTGCTGCCGCCGGCCCCTCGCCGCGCTCGCGCGGCTCTGCTGCCGCTGGCCAGCACCGCCTCCCCGCGCCGCGAGCTCTGCTCTGCCGCCGCCGGTCAGCACCAGCACCGCGCCTCCCCATGCCTCCGCGCCTCCCCGCGCCTCCGTGGCTCTGATACCATGTGGAGATGGGGCTGACCTGCTGCAGTTGGCTGTGGCGGCTCTGGATCAGGAGCTCCACCTGTGACCTAACCGATGTAGGGTTTTGGGGTGGGCCTAAATGGGCCAGACGAGGTGGGCCTCTACTCTCCAACACCTTCCATACTCCGCGAAAGTGAGCTTATTCCTAATTTGGGTTTTTGGATTGATCATTGTGACTAACTGGTTTGGTGCTGGCCACTCAGCTCGAGAACCTGCTTTGGGTTTGAAGCTCTGCAGAAGAGTTGGATACGGCTAACCCAAATACTGTCTAGTAAACCAAATGAGCCACAGATATGAATGTTTGGAACAAACTAGATTTTTGATACACGTACCTACCACATGAGCATGTTTGGGGCCACCTGCAGGTGCTGAGATAGACCGACACCCTGGCACGTGATGAGGCTAAAACGAGTCAGGTGGTACGATGGTCCCCTAGACACCCCCAAGCTCCAAGAAAGTGCCTGCGATGTCCCCAAACGTACACATGTGGACAGTTGGTGGGTTAAAGGGTAGAGGATGGAGTATCTTTACTCTTATAAAAGTTTCAATCAGTGGCTGTGGTCCGTACACTTTTTTGTCTCTTTCTATTTTAAAATTTTGACAAAATCTATATGCTCATATATAAACCTCAATAGATGTTCTCCTCCTCCACAGACTTCAAATTTAAAAATTCAGATTTACCCAAGGTGATATTCTCCACAAACAACTTCCAATTCTATCTGAACCAAAACTTAACCAAGAGTTGAGACGAAGTGGAGAACGTGGCATGGAGCGCGACAACAATAATTTGACACACTCAGTAATTTGATTTGTTTACCGGTAGCAACGCACGGGTATTTGGCTAGTCATGTTATCAAGTCACAAGGACCTATGGGCTAATGCCACAGTACATGGGTTTTTCTGCAATTTACTCTAATACAATAATATCCTTAGCAGTCCTAACTTACAAAATTCCCATGCTGATGTCCCAACTTACAGAAACCATGTGGTGCTTCACAGCAGTCAAGTAACTTATAAGGTGTCTGATATTGCTAGCCTTAAGATCTTTGTCTTTCTAGACAAAAGGGGGATACCCCAGCTTTTACTTAAAATCAAATGTTCAGAGATACAAAGGCAGACAGGATAGCTGGCTCCCCGGACCTGGGAGAGCACCACAGCTCCACAACTTATGCAACATAGAACCAACACACACACGAGCAGCACCAGGCATAAAGCGAAGGAAATCACAGTGCAATCCTAAAACTACTGCCAAGATACAGAGGAAGAAAGCAGCTAAATGATCGCGATTTCTCCAACACGTCACTATGTCAGCGAGGGCTTTGAGAAGTTTCAGCTCAATATCCAAATGATGCTGAACCCTCCAAAGATACGTCACCGCTCCTAACTCGAAGACCAAGATGCTATTACTCGGAGCACTCCCTTGTTGCAACCAGCTCGAAATAAAATCCTCCAGAGACTGAATGACTTCCCCACCTGACAATGTCCTTCAGACTATTTGCCTTAAGATCTTTGTTGATATGGCTTTAGTGCACATGCTACCATGTTGAAAGCCTTACTCTTCTATTCGCCTGTAGGCTATCCTAATATTTTGAGTTAACCCAATTGCAACATATTATCCAACTACAATCTATTAACCATGCATGTTGCATTATCTGTGAAAGGGTTAACAATGTGGTTGCAATTCTTTAATTATGTCTTTGTTACAGGGCCAGAAATGCTCCTTCGGCAGACGTCAGATCTTCAAATCCATGAAAGGGTTGACACAAACTTTGGAGGTGATACTGGAGATGCACTTGAAGCACATGAATGGAGATATGTTCGAACATTTAATGGTATATCTTGCGCTATACCTATTGGCACCTTATGGTGCTTCTGCCTGTATTTACTCTTCATTTCCTTTGCAAAGATATGCTTTTAGATGGTTACCCAACTATATCTACATTACTTGAAGTTACACAAATCATCTTTTGTTGCTGTCATGAATTTATGCTTCACCGGACAATCCATGCAACCAATTGTGACCCTGTTGTATCTTGAATGGTTCTGCACTACAAGAGAAACCATGCACAATAAGCAAACTCGAGTCATATAGAGTTTATTAAAATTGAAGCTCCTCGATCATCCACGCGCATGTTCAAGACAATTGCTATGTACCTCTTAGGTTCTTACATCAATTTAATCCTCAATTAATCTTACATTTTTTGTGTAATGGTTTGGAGCTATTGGCTTTCTATGGTTGTTTAATTTTGTACAGTGCATGTTTACAGTTCATATATCTTGATCTTCTGTGCTGATGAAATAGTGATGCAAACATGGCACATGTTGCTAAATGACAACAGGCAACCTTACTAATCTCATTAGGATAGTTAGATGGTCCTGCTGCTATGCTGTTATATAATAACTAGGTACCTGTCAGATATGAAATCTTATCATGAAGGATCTAAATTGATACTAGCGATTCTGCAGTTTGCTATTCTGGTGTGAGAGTTGTATGATATATGTTTGAGTTTGTTGACGTAACCTGTATTGGTTATCAGCATACATGATTGTGTTGCAGAAAACAATGGTTGATAGCATCATAGCATACCTTTGTGCCTATTATACATATCTACAGAAAAGATTGGTAACAATTGTGTATTGTACCAGGAGCCGCATCCCTTTCATTTATAGTGCCAAGAATTACAGTTGGATTCTAGTATGACCTCTCACTAGACTATGAACTTGAACTCTTATTAGATTCTAAACACTACCCCTCGAGATGGAAATGAGCTAACATGGCCATCTTGTTGCATACTGCAATACACTTGTTAAGGCCTCTACCTTTTTACCGAAGCTTGCCTTGGATACCATGACTACATAGCCTTGGAGACCGTCACCTTTGCCATACGTATCACCATTGCCATACTCACCACCAGTGCTACAGACTCTCATTAGACAACGAACTTGAACTCATTTTAGTCTATAGTACTAACTCTGTATTGAGTTGCATGCACCAGTCAATTCACCCAAAAGCCTAAGTTGATGAGAATAGGTGGGCAATATACTCATACTTCAACACTCCGCAACAATATCCTTAGAAGCAAATGAACAAACTGGAAAATTTTCTGATTCTGTTGAGTCATTTCCAGATTATCACTGATTTACCTCTATGTTTTGTTGTTGTCATGCAGGCATAAGAATTTTTGAAGATATCACAAACTCAAAGGTGAAAAAGTTTTTTTGGCTTTCTAGTTAGACAGACCTGTCAAGCTGATGCCCATTGCCCGGTTAACTTAACCATTTTCTCATGATCCATTATCTTGTTGGTTTTTGAGCTATCTTTGCCCGAGAAACATGCAAATGTTTATCAAGCAATAAGCATTGAGCAAGCTGCATAACAGTGGTTGATATATATCCAATGATGAGTCAGTGTTATGTGGTTAGACAACCTCCTAGTGCATGCTCATATTGCTAGCAGCACTTGTCCAGCCTTGTTTCTTCACAGCTGTGCCAATTAAAATATTTATTCCTTAGATAAAACAAAAATCGAATTTTCAAAATCAGATTAACACAGCTATTTGATTCACTGAGTGAAATGCTTGAGGTGTTGCATTGATCGCTTTGGATCCTCCTTATCCATGCAATGAGTCATGATCCATCCCTAACAACCAGCAAATTTGTTATTTCTGAATGCGTGCCTTGTGGCTTAGGGCCTGAAGCCATTGGTTGCCAAAATTTGGTTGCATTGATCACATTTGGCTTGTGTTTGGTTTGCTGCCAATTTTTTTGCAAGAATCCATTCCTATTGGCATCCTAGTTCACTTTCTTGCCAAAACTTGGTCAAATTATGACTTGATGATATCTTGACCAATTTTTGGTAATGCTAAATTTTGGAGAAAATTGGTCAATTTTAGGCATGGAACGAACAGGCCCTTACTCTTTCAAGCTGCTATCCAATCTTCTGTTCCCTGTGTTCTTTCCAGGAAAAAAAGTTTACCTTATTTATGTAAAACTGCTCCTATTTTCACAGGGTGGAAAGGGAATACTTCTTAAATCTGTTGGCGTGGTTGGTGCAAATCCTGACACTGTGTTTGAAGTGATTCTCAGTCTTGATAAGCATAAGCGATATGAGTAAGCTAGCAATTGATTTGAACCTTACAATTAACATATATTACTTTTTTCTCCTTACGGGTGAACAAATACAAGTTATCACTACGATATTTTGGCAGCTAGCTCTAATAAAATTCTCCCATGCAGGTGGGATATGTTGATTGCTGATTTGGAGTTGTTGGAAACAATTGATGGATACTGTGATGTGGTTTATGGGACCTATGAACCGAAATATTTAAATTGGTACTTTCCTCTCATTACCATTTGCATTATTCCCTCAATATATGATTGCGATGCAATTGTAACAACAGTGACCTAAATGTTAAGGATATAAATGTGCTAGAGAACATACTTTCTAATTCTGCTGCAATGCTTATAATTGTAAGAGATCTGCAAAGATTTTCTGAACACGATCAAGTAGCCATCTTTTGGAGAACTTGAGCTTAGTAAACCATACTTCTTTTATGTTTAAGTTACTATTGTTCTCTGTTGAGCAGTTTGTGCAAAACATCACTTCTACTCTAATTATGGAGACTTTTAGGTTTAAGAGTTACTGTTGCGTCCTATTGTGCAGTTTGTGAAAAGTATCACTTGTACTGTTCTCAGGTGGAAATCAAAGAAGGATTTTGTTTTTTCCAGACAATGGTTTCGTGGACAAGATGGAGCATATAGTAAGTAACAGGATGTTTATTGTGGAGCAGATCCTACATAGCCTATTTGGGACCTCAAGTGTACCACTAATACACGTTTAGTACCTCAAGTGTACGACTCATACACGTTTAGTGACTTTAATGTGCAATTCTTAACTTTAGAGACCTAATTAACTGCTACAAACAGTTTAGGGAGCTAAGATTTATTTTACTCAATTTTTTTTACACCATTCGATACTGAGCTTACAGGGAATCTATGTGAGGTACAGTTTCCCTAATTCTGTATCTTTCATATTAACTAATATCTGTAATTAATGAGGTATGGTTATCTCCTACTGTTTCCCCTAAAAATATCTGTGACCCTTGAATAGCCTCTCCTAAAGGATAGGGTGCAAATAACAAGTATGTTGCACTTACATTGGTAACACAGATAACAGTTTACTGCTGGCTGAATACTTTAAAGCCTCAAATTGAGTTTGTTATGTAACCATTTATTCATTCCTATGCAGACATTTTGCAGAGTCCTGCTAGTCACAAGAAAAAACCTCCAAGGCGTGGTTATGAACGCACAAAAATCAACCGTAAGATTGACCTTTCTTGTTTTAGTATTCTTGCAGTTGTAGTATGGTACTGTACCATATCTTTCGTCCCGTACTGTGTCGACTTTAGCAAAATACGCATGTATTTCCATAAATAAAACACATTTATTCTATGTTTAAAAAGTTATAGTCACTGCAAGTTCTTAATTAGTTCAAGTTGTTTACAATGAACAAATTTGTATATTAATGCTGTTTTGATATATCTACGCTACAACATTAGCTAGTTGCTACTTCAACATTGACTTTACATGGTCGCATGATTGCTTTTACTTTATATTAGATATTCTCTTCAAAGATTATTATTAATGTTCAGGTTCATAGTTTTGCTTGATCCCTTATCAGCCTTACAAAGTCATGGCGCGTTTCATTAGGAAACATGCGAGTTAATTACTTTCTGACCAGTGACTGGATTACCCAATCAAAGGTTTTTTTGTGTGTGCTTTACATAGAACTGAAGTAGGAGTAAAGGGTAATTTCTATAGGATGGATATTTTAAAAAGAACATGGTATAAAATCTTTTGAATAAGTACAAGGTCTGCAGTCTGTTTTTGATGTGGACGCTTTTGAACTTCAAAGATTGTATAGGTAAGACACAGTAGGACGGAGTTGTCCTCTGTGTCTGGGTGTCGTGATTGGCAATTAAGAAGGATAGCAGGGGAATAACAGAGAAACTAGATGGATCAGGAGAAGCAACTGGCAGACAGAAGGTTGTTTTTGTCTTTTTTGCTTGCCATAAAAAGATTATAAAGGACCCTTGTTTGTAGTGCTACTGATCCTTGTCGTCTACGACTTGGATTCTACTCACCTAAGACTCTTATTCTTTCCCTAACTTCACTTTCCTAATTCTTTCCTGGACTCTTTCCTAATCTAATCCTCTCCTGGGCTGTTCTTGTGCACCTGTTCTGGACGCCGCAGCAGTTCTTTTATTCCCGCCAAACCCTCTTCTCTATAACTTTTATGCCCAAATATCGGGTGAAATACCTGCTAGAAGTATTCTGAAGAACCAACTCATCTGACCAATGCATATTGCTGCTGAGCTGATGTGCCTGCTCTCCATCTACATTATTTAATTTATGAACAGTTGTTCCACTTTAGTTATTGTTTATCACTTGATTTCTGAAATAGAGTTTGTAGGGGAGGATTGGCTCGGGAGAGTTAGGTTGGTGCTTGGGTGCCATTGGTTGAGGTGTGGCTAGGGCTGGAAGTCCTAAGCACAAGGAGAGAGGGAGAGAGGGTGCGGCAAAGAGAAGGAATAGTCTTCTATCTCCTTGCTTGATTCAGTAGAGTATATCATATGGGTTTATATAGTACCCTTGTCCTCTTATCTTGAGGACTCCTAACTGAGTATAACTCGTTTAGATAACCCTTGTCTCTAGGACTCCTAACTGTGTACAACACGTGTAAACAAAAAGGGTTAATTCCAAGTGGCCTAGGGACTAACAGGACCAGGGAAATTGGCTCGGCTGGACTAACCGAGTCCAATATGACTTGAGACCAAGTCCTATGTGACTATGACTGTAGCCCTGAGGTAGGTTGTCAAAACTCTAGGTGCCAAATGTCTTACCCGTTTACATAGTAGTAGTTGCATAAAGGACTAGATGAGATAGTATGCATCTGCTATCAACATGGGCGGAGACTGTAGAGTGCTCTTACCCTAGCTGTTCATAAGTGATCTCTTACTCTCAAAACTGAAAATTTGTCCAATAGCTTTTCACATTTTCATGCAATTTTTTAATTGTGTTTTGTTTTTCAGCCACAACATGGGAAATAAGGAAGCTGAACACACGAGGATCATCAACTCCAAAGTGCATTGTTACTCGTATGGTGGAAATCTCCCCAAATTTTTGGGACAGATGGAAGAGAAGGACCTCCTCAAATTTTGATAAAAGTATTGCTTTTGCTTTGCTCAGCCAAGTAGCAGGTTGGTCATTTTTTCTTTTCTTGCAAGAGATGTCATATCACTGATTTGGATAATGCAATGATCACCTTATTTTTTTCCACATGGACAGGTCTAAGAGAATACTTTGCAGCAAATCCAGCCTTGACATTTGATTTGCCTTCCACAGTAGTGAAGTCAAAAGCGACTGAACCTTTGATCATCCAGAGTGAACTTGAAGATTCTGAACCTAATGATGAATTCTATGATGCACTTGTTAGAGGCGAATCCTTTGAAGATGAGGATAGTGATGATGATGATGATGTTACGACTCCTACGGTAATCTTTATGGTTGGAGATCAGCATTATGTAATCCAAATGGTTATATTGTGTTCAGTAATAAACGAAGACAAAATTTTCTTTGTAAATTTCTTTGCAGGCTGGAATGGTGAAATTGAAGAATGTATCATGGGCTATTGCAGGTTTTGCTACGAAGCAAACTAAAGGTCATAATGCTAACCACAAGAGATATCTCAACACCTCTTACTAGTATATTGACATAGATATAAGCATTTTTACCATTAGTTTCACAAACCACAAAATGAACATAGGCACCAATTTATATGCATGCGTGCACATAGGCAAACACCAATGCGTATGCATGTTTGCATAGAGATATGCACGCGCCTACACACATAAGAAAATACCAATTACATGTGTTTTAATTTGTGTAGTGGAAGCACAGAAGCAAAGTGTTTTAGTAGAGTATATCAGGGATATAGTCAGCGCAATATATTCAGCTATTTAGGAAATATGCTCAGCTATATTTGCCAAAATATTATGCTAATTAATAAATTTGAAACAAAGCATCCATAATATAAAAGGCAATATGCCTATAGCCGATGAAAATGAGAAAACTAGGATCATATGAAGACATGTGCTCTATTTGTAGTTTGTATTTCTGGTGCATGCTAAATACTCTAGGGTTGCAGCTGCCTGTAAGGGATCGCTATGGTGCCTGCCACTGTATAGAGTGGTATGGCAGCTACTAGGGGTCTGGTAAGTGCAGGCAAACAATGGCAATGACCTATTCTTTTGGCACGGTATCGGCTAGATTACTGAAATAGTGTTCAGGATAAGTGAACTGTAACCAACCCCTAATGGCACGCTCTGAAAGTTAGGCTCAGTTTGTGGTTGCTGAACTGCGGAATCTAGTTAGTTACAGGAATTTTTACTAATTCCAGTAAGATTTTGCTGTTACATCTAATTGAAAGATTCTTTCGACTAACTACAACATCCGAAAAGAGAAATAAATAAGTTCTGAAAAGCCACCGTAATGTCAAAACGTGGTCTTAATTGATTCAGTGCCTTTCAATTCTCTGTGTTTCTGTGCTGGTCCTGGTCCATATACACACTCCTCATTACTGCAGTTAGTACTAGCTAACTAGCATCCTTATAAAAACACGATTTTCTTCACTTTGTAATCAATTTCAACTTCTAGATTGATATTTGGAGGCATCCAAATTGCAGCAGCATGCCTTTCTCCTTTACCTTTTGAGGTTATACTTCAAGTTGCTAATCTGCATCACTTTTTTTTTCTCAGTTCATTTTGCATATGATTAAAATGAGTCGTCGCAGAAGGAAATGAAAAGTGATTGTAAACTGTAATAATACTAAAAGTAAAATAAAACATATATGGAGTAAACTAAAAAAAATGCTGCAAGACAACAACCGATATTTCTTCATTTTTGCCTACATGGGATTGATGCATCTAAATAGGCATTCTAGTGTTGGAGCTTGGAGCTTGGTGTTCTCTTTTATTTCAAGGGAAAGGGAAGAATTGTAGGTGCCTAGGTGGCATATGTAGATGCCTCTTACTTTATTTGTCTCCACTGAAGTGATAAAAATCACTATAGTTGTACATATATGTCTCAAATCCAGAGTTCCTGATTAATGTATCATTATTTTGCTGTCCTTCTCAAATTTGTTTTTCATCCTAAATTTAGCTTCAAGTTAATAGAATTCCCCTCACCAAAATTCAATCTTGAAGTCTTGTTCAAATTTGTTGTCCTACAGCTTTGCTTGAGAGGAGCGAACTTGTTACAAATTCTATTCCCGTAGCTATTGATTCAAGCCATTTCCACGGCACCGTTCGACGAGCCAAAAGCGAAGATGACCCAAACTCTTGGAGTGCACCTGGTGGGGAGAAGTTTATGATAAGAGGGAAGACTTACTTGACAGATTACACCAAGGTGGGAGTATTACAATTTCATTATACTAATTAATCAAGGGGATTATTAAAATTACCTCATTTGTTTCTCCACTAGTTAAAGACAAGAACTAGTCATTATATGGTTCAACTTATTCAAAGATCTCAGGATAAGTTTGCTATCATAAAACAAAATGTTGCGTACCAAAATGGCATTCTAATCAAGGACCTAAGAGAGTACATCGTGCAACTGTCACTACCTACCTTGTTGTTGAACTGGTTAAAAATATATTCAGATATAGTCCCAGCATCGGGTATGCGACTCAATGGATAGCCCGATGCAAGCCTTTATTTTATAAATACTGTTGTTGGGGATGCTGCACCCCCATGAGCTGGTTAGTGCTTTTACATGTCCGTTCTAGTTTCTGTGCACCTGAGGTAGTTAGGAGGTATGCTTTATGTTTAATTATCCTGTCATGAGAAGGTGATTTGAGAAAATGGCTCCAATTGCTAGAAAGCCTGCAATTTATACGATGTTCATTTTGTGGCTGGACAGTCGGGCATTATTTCTGACAAGTGTCTCTCTTTCTCCTTGTTTGACCTGTCTCTTGGTCTTAACCTGTCATTTAAACAGGTTGTTGGAGGAGATCCTCTTCTTAAGCTTATTGCAGTTGATTGGTTCAAGGTTAATGAGCGTTTTGACTCAGTTGCCTTACACCCTAAAAGCCTTGTTCAGGTAAATTTGAATAAGCATTACCAGCATCCCGTAATTGCAAGCAAACATTACTTCAATACAGAGAGTACAATAAGCTTTCAAGCATAGGTTAGAGGGAGCTTGTTTGTAATGCTTTCCTCTGTGACATGACATGCATATTCCTGTTTCTCAAAAAAAGTCATGAATATGCCTGCATGCCTAAATTTTCTGTCTTTACATTACAGTCCGAAGGTGCAAAGAAGATTCCCTTCATCTTGGTTATAAATTTGCAGGTAAGTACAGTTGTTAATTTGTTATATTATCTAAATTTGTATTTACAGTTCTAAACAGTGGTCGCCGAGGTTCTAGGCTCCACCCCATCAACTTACCTATATTTCTTGTAAAATTGATCCATGACCTTAGTGGGATGTATCCCCAGACCCCAGTTATGATTTTCTAAAGCATTTTGTTTAGGACATACATATATAATATAACTTTTCATTCTGTTGGAAAGCAGAAATCTTTGGAATAGTAGTACTTAACCAAGTTTATGTTATCTTCAAGTTTTGTTCCATGAACCAAACCGCTGTTACATTTTTCAGTTGACCAATGTTTGCCTTTTTGTTGAACAAAAATGAAATCCTTGGGTGCTCAGTTTTAAGTTTTACATAAACCCAAGTTAGTACAGCATACATCCTTCATTGGACAGAACTGTCCATACTCCTAGAAAGAACCAATGGTTCATGAAACTGTGTCCTCACAAGTAACAACCATGGAAGGTGTGAAGTCACAATCAAGTGACTGAAGGGTCATGGAAACCGCACCCTCATGAGTCGTAGGGAACTGGACATGTAGAGCATCTTCATGAAATTTCACATTCTGAACCTAGTAATGGTTGTGTAGCATTATCTTCCTCAAACCCCAACCAAATAAATGAGAAGGCTAGTTTCCTCTGAAACAATTCAAATGCCGAAGTACACAATTTTTCTTGTACACGCAAAGTTCGCGAACCAGGTCTCTAAATCATCTATGCACAGTAGTATGTCATCATGATATACATTATAGGAACTAATAAGGAAATTTGTGGTCTTATGATTGCATAGTTCGGATCACCTAGAGTATGGTTGGCATTGTGTTTAGTGCCCTATGCGGCTGTGCCCCTATCACATCATATGTCATTGACATCTGAGACGTTGTCATCTTTGTTCTGTGGATAACCATGCTGTACACTAGATTAACTCCTTTTGGATGCACATGTAGGTCCCAGCGAAGCCAAATTATAACTTGGTTATGTACTACGCCGCAGAGAAGCCAGTGAACAAAGAATCGCTGCTGGGTAGATTCATTGATGGAACTGACGCATTCCGAGATGCCAGATTTAAACTCATACCAAGTATTGTTGAGGTAAGCACTTAGGTGATGTATCTTATCACCTTGCATGTGACTATTTTTGGATGTGAACTGATTACAAAATGGTCTCAGGGTTATTGGATGGTAAAGCGTGCAGTTGGGACGAGGGCTTGCCTTCTGGGCAAAGCAGTAACATGCAATTATCTTCGCCAGGATAACTTTCTTGAGGTAATCAAGTACTACAAAACTTTGGCTTTGCTGAACACTCGGTATATCTACTGCACCTCTCAATTTAAGCCTGGTGGCAAAATTCAAATTCAAAGTCAACCTACAGAAGGATGTAGATATATAACAAATTTCAGATGAGACAATGCTATTTGTTTTATTTTTGCATATTTGTCTTTTCCCTACCTTCCAGGGCTATGATTTTATTATTTTAAATCTGAACAATTCCTGGTACCATTGAAATATACTTTGCAGATAGATGTTGACATTGGTTCCTCATCTGTTGCACGGAGCATTATTGGCCTAGTCCTGGGATATGTGACAAGCATTGTCGTTGATCTTGCTATTCTAATTGAGGTATGGCCGTACAAATCAGACTTGAAACATCTCCTCTTTGCCCTCAATGTTTCATAGTTTACGTAACTAGATCCTGCCACAAATAAAGACTACACAATATCTACAGTACTTGTAGCTATGCTTTAGCATTGTAATGTAGCAATAGAATCCAAAACTTTGAAAGCCTGAAAGAATTTTAAACATATGTTCTCATTTTCACATCTGACATCCCTGCTTGTCCCAATGGTAACTTGGTAACGACAGCTAGGGCTGTTCAAGCACGATTTTGCAAAACCGGGTACAGGCTAGCAATTGTTGATTCATGGAACACCTAGTGCAAAACTAATGATGAACATGTTGAGGCTACCTTGTTTTGCACGGTTTTGCAAAACCTGGTTTGAACAGCCCTGACAGCAGTTACACAGCACTTCTACTGATTCCAAACGTCTGACAGCCAAAAGACCAAACTGTTTTACCCCAGAACAACCCCCATTATTCGTGGTTATATATTGAACAAGTTGTGTTTCATAGTACTGCTGAAACCTCAATTCAGAAAGATTGCAAGACTACTCTCCATTTTGATCTGGTCTTTCCTGTATCTGGTGTATGTCATGCTTGTCAATTCTATTTCTGGCTACATATGTTATACTCCAATTTTGCCCAGGGATTGGCCAACATTTCTGATCCTTTTCGGAAACACAAGGCACGTCGCTCCGCACATCAATAACCCGAGCCATGTTATTGTATGTTTGCAGGCAAAGGAAGAGAAAGAGCTGCCCGAGTACATTCTTGGCACTGTTCGCCTAAACCGTGTTGATCCCGACTCTGCTGTACCAATCTAATAAGTTCATTCCTTCCCCCCAGCAAGAGATGCATGGTGTTGACAAATCTGCGTAATTTTCTGCTATCCTCTTCTATTGTGGGAGGGTGGCACAACATTTGTGAAAGGAAAGTAGGGTCACTATGTGATGATCCGTAGCGAGAGCTATGTCACGTGTACAGAGTACATATATAGTGCCTTTCGTACATAGAAGAAAGGAAAGGTAATTTCGTACATAGAAGAAAGGAAGGTTAAAGGCGTATCTTACTATTCTCCTTTCTTCACCTTCGAAAGGCATTTGGTCCGAGTTGTTACCAGAACTAGAGTCTCGACTATGGCTCGCGACCTGTGGAGCCTTTCCCTGGAGCTTCTCGGCCTCGGCCCTGATGTGCTTTCTGAACACCTGACATTGAAGGAGGTCGTGGCTGTCAGTCTGGTGGAAATCATACCAGGTCTTGTTGGCACGCTCGACGATAGCCGGTTGATTGCCCTTGCCTCGGGGTGGCCCAGGGTGCTTGTCGGGAAGGCTTGCCATGACTTCTCTAGTCTTGGTTCTCTTCTCGTTGCCTCCCTTGGAGGGCTACTTTTTATGTTTGTTCTTCGACGAGTCGTCATCTAATCTGGGTTGGGGACGTTGCATGCCCCGCTCCTAGTCCTTGATGAATGAAAGGGCTTCCTCGGTGCAGGCTGCCTTTGTCAGTGATGTCTGTCGGTTCTTTGACCAACTAGGGGTTAGCGATGGCGATGTCTTCTGTGCATCTGCGATTCCTGCAACCATGAGCAAATGCTTGAATAACATCGACATCAGTTACCTTGGGGACGGTGTTGTGGACATTGTTGAAGCGTCGGATGAACTCGCGCAAGGATTCTTCTTACGTTTGGAAGAGTCGAAAGAGGTCGTTCTTCTTGCCGGGACTGATATACTTGCCCTAAAAGTTTCCCTAGGACAGGCTGTAGAGTTGCTCCCACGAGTGATCATTCCTGGCTACAGGTTAGTTAGCCATATCCTAGCCAACCCCTTAAGGGCGGTGGGAAGGTAGTTGGCTAGGACCTTCTCGTTTCCTCCGGCGGCTTCGATGGCTATAGTGTAAATCTGCAAGAACTTAGCTAGATTAGTAGTCCCATCGTACTTCTCTATCAACTCGGATGGCCAGTGGACCCTCCTGAGCTCTGGTGAGAAGGCTTGGCACCCGTTGATGGATCCCCAAGTGGGTATAGGCACCCCGCTAGCCGGGGTAGGGGACCAACCCCAACCCTGATGACAATGTTGGGAAGCTATCCGATTAGGTGACTGGTCCGATGGGGTCCTTGAGCGCAACCGCTGGTTGATGACCTCAGGTAGGTCCGAGATGGGGTGGTTTTGAATTGGCAAGTTTCTGAAGCGGCGTCGAGATCAATTGTCCTCCCGGGAGATCTGGTTTCGGGGATGTCGTTCGTCTCGATCTGAGTCATCATGGGAAGGGTAGGAGCGAGTCCTACCCCCAGTGGAACTATTGGCTGCGGCTGCTAGATGAGAAGACTCGACCTGTGCTTGGTCTTGTAGGAGGTTGTCCTCCATGTCGCATAACCACTTCCTACCCTCAAGAGTAGTTATATCCGCAACGGGAGGTTGCTGGAACTGGTGTTGAACCTCGGAAAGCCGCTGAGCAGTCTTAGAGCTGAAGAGTCCAGCACCCTGTTGGAGGCGGGGTGTCTAGACCTGGCCGTTCGAAACCTTACGTTTGATCCTGAGACGTCCTCAGCTGCTGAGGTAGAAGTTGGTTCCCAACAGTCGGATTTGGATCCGCCACGCCATCACTCCGAATAGGGTCAGGCGGGGTCTGCTCCCGTCCCCAATAGCGAGAACCTCTCAGGGGTATGCTCCGCTAGAAATGGAGTCTAGATCCATGTCATTGGAGAGGGTCTCCAGGAGGTTGCCTTGGCCATCTGGGTAGCCGAAAGTTGCTGGGGATAAACTCGACATAGGGCTTACGTTGCTTACTCAAACGTCTTGGTGATCGGGTGATTCTAGCTTGATATCGTAGATCCTGGCATACTCGTCCATAAAGCGACTTGCATCGTTGTCGGACTCGTCATCGGGGGAGAAGTCGCCTAGATCCACTCGGTCGATCATTGGCTCCTGGTTGGACGAAGGAGCAAAGTTGTTGTAGAACCTCTCGTCCAAGAAGCCGGATTTCCACATGGCCCTTGGTGGAATCGGCGATGACGTCGATGAAGGCTTGATGACATTGGCTAAAGGGGTCCCCATGGTCGGCGTCAGCTGTCGACGATTGGTAAATTGCCAATCTTACGATTGTACGTGATGAAAGTATGAGGGTAGGGGACACCCAGTCGTGCCAAGGCAAGTCGTCGAAAGGCGGGGATTTATACAGGTTCGGGCCTCTCTGAGGATAATGACTCTACGTCCTGTGTGTTTTATATTGATATCGAGATAGAGTACAAGGAGAAAACTAGCCTAGATGGGATCTATAACTAGCCAGAAGTCGATGTTGGGGGTGTTGCCTTCCCTTCTACTTGGCTCGGAAGTCTCCTCAGGTGGATCTGTTTGGCTTTGTGTTTGTCTGTGCATGATGTCCTTAGATGTTGGGGTCTGTCTTTGGCTATGTCTTATTCGTTCCCTTCACAGGGTCCTCTGGTTCCTTTTATAGAGAGTATCTCATGTTGGGCACAAACTCTTCTCCGAGAATGACTCATGTCATCCTTAAACATAGGAATAAGCTTTCTTGTTTAAGGGGTATCCGAACACCTGCGGATAGTTTTCTTATCTTCCTAGAGTTCCTCTTAGATACGGCTGTTAGTCCGGATATTTCAAAGACTTTTGAGGTATCGTATACGTATAAAGCCATTGTATACAATAGAGTTGTATTACTAATCATCCAAAGAGATTACATGAAAAGAGATGCCACGCCAATGAAGATGATGGCTTATCGGCTTTAATTAGGTGTGCAGTAGCTTCATGAAATTCGCGTGGGTTCAACCTTAGAGTAAATCTATAGTAGTAGAGTTGCTCCAGTACATGGAAAGTACTTCAGCTGTGTTCATTATACATGCATCCAATGACAGCAATTGCACGGTACCGTCTCCTCGTCCTGAGCAAACATGCGCAGATACACACTACCAACCGCACGAGAGTCTGCCTCCATCATCCAAATCCGGTAGATTTGCAGCCAGCTGACGCTACTAAGCGACGGGACCCGCCTTTAGCTTCGACCTCCTCGACGACAGCGTGAGCATGGTGGAGGCTCGGTGTGAGCCATCTGTAATTAGGCACAGCAGGCCGTCACATCTCTAATTAAAGGCTCATGCATCTATAAAGAGATTAGAGCATCTCCAAGGGATTATGTATCTCCTTCCCTATAGTCATATATGCAGAATCTGGTCAAAAAGCAGGCTCCAAAGGGTTCCCCATCTCGTTCTGAAAAGCAACGCGTTCTCCATCTCGTCCCTCCAGTCCCCCATTCCTAGCGACCAGCGGAGGTTCTGCATCCCCCAACCGCCCGCTCGGAGCGCTCCATCCCGCCAACCTCCCGAGCTGTGTTGCGTCCGCCAGAGCCGGAGTTCGTCGTCGGAGGAAGCTGAGAGGTGTAGCACTATTGGCCGTTACAAAGCCAGATCCAGGAGCACACAGCGTCCGTCACAAAGCCAGATCCAGATCGAGGAAGTGGGCTTCCTTCGGATCTAGCACTTCCGCATCGTCGGCTCCCCTCACCGCCGAGCAGGTCCCCTCTAGCACACCTCCTCCATTGCAGGTCCCCTCGAGCAGATCCTCTTCCTCCTCGTCGGCTCCCCTCCACCCGACGACCGATGACCGACGAGGTAACCAGACCGCAGCTCTCGTCGGCTCCACTCACCCCCGAGCCTTTTCGTTCCAGGTCTCCTCCAACAGCACCTTGTCCATCGCCGCACCGGATGTAGGAGCAAGGACCCGCGCCTCCAACTCCTGTTCCTCGTCGAGCGCCTTCAGCTCCCCCTCCCACCCGACGATCGACGAGGTTCCCAGACCGCAGCTCCCGTCGGCTTGTGTCCTGCCTATTTGAGGTAATCATCCTAGCAGATAGGTTGTGTTGATTGATTGGCATGATTGTTGGTTCAAGTGTATGTCCAATTAGAGGTACTGATCCCATCTGAAGTGCATGACTGTTGCCATCACTTACTGCCTCTTAGCAATGTAGCAAATATTCTCGCAAAATCTTGCAGACTCTAGTTGTATATGACTCAAATAGCTAATTTCATCCATGTTTTCTTCAACCGAGCAGTGTAGGGTATGCCACCTTGAGCTATTTGCTGTTTTCAGGACTGCAATTAAGGTTCAGGCATTGCTGGAAGTTGGAAAGTAGGAATTAGAAAGGAAAAATAGAGGGCAGTAGCATGTGAGTCGAATTGGAGTACCACTGGTTGTAGTCATGGCTTGAAGTATTTGTGGTTATGACTTCTTGTTTGCTTAACCATCTGCTTCCAAGAGTTATATTTGCTCAGTAGAAATGGTCCATTTGTCTGGATGTTATCCATTTTCCTCTTATATATGATGTGCTCAAACTGTTTGCTAAAATCGTTATCAATCTTGAAGGCTGATCCAAGTCTATTTTCAAAATCTGTTTTCCAGAACATATACTGTTATGAATCGTATTGTTCCTATTGTAGCTACCTTCCAATACAGAAAGTTGCTCTGGAAACCTTGTTCCTATTGTTTCTATTTCACATTTGAATGAAATGAAAGCCAAGCATTGTTGCAGGATGGATAACAATGGGAAGAAAAGCAATGAAGGTTGGGCATGGATGATCCATGAGTTAGAGGAGATAGCGAGTGCTATTAAGAATTTAGCCGTAGATAACTAAGCAACCAATGTGGGTCCTGGCACGGGTGATATAAACCTTGTGCTTCAACAAATAGAAAAATTAGCGGATGATCTTGAGTATGTGGGGTTGCAGTTAAGGGATTTGCTTGCAATAGAAGAGCTAAAACAACTTGAGGAAATGGTGAACCAAGAGGAAGAGAATGTTGGCCTCGCAGATCTTAACCCATGTGACTATGAGAGTGATCATAGTCACTACTGCAGATAGACCCTCTCCTGAACCCCCTCCACTGACGGGCATAAAAAGGTCCGTCGCTGGAGGGGAACTCCACCGACGGACGCAAAATAGCCCGTCAGCGGAGAACGAAGCAAAGAAGAAGGTGAGGAACACCACTGACGGGCTCCAAAACAGCCCGTCAGTGGAGATAAGCATGAGGTGGGATAGATGACGCGTCATTTCTACTGACGGTCTCTTGTTAAGAGCCCGTCAGTGCAGATGACATCTCCACTGACGGGCATCTATTTGGCCCGTAAGTGAAAGGGTGAACATATGACGTGCCAGTTCACTGACGGGCTCTTATATTCTGCCCGTCAGTGGATATTTTGTCTTCACTGACGGCGGTCTTTCCCGTCCGTCAGCGATATTTGTTGCTTACGTTGCTGATGAATCACTGACGGTGACCTTTTAAGGGCCCGTCAGTGGTGCTATTTACTATAAAAACAGAGCACGACCTTGCTGCTGGCCAGTGCTCGCGCGCCAACCGGCCAGCAGCGAGCGCCGCCGTCCCACAAGCTGCTGCCGCCGCCGCCGCTGCCCCCCTTCCCCCTCCCAACCCACAACCATTTCTTCCCTCTCCCCAACCCTCATCCTAAGCTCTAGAGGGACTAGATCTAGATCTAGATTTTGCTCCTCCTCTCACTCTCTCCCTCCTCCTCATCCTCTCACTCTCTCCCTCCTCATCCTCTCACTCTCTCCCACCCTCCTCATACTCTCACTCTCTCCCTCCTCCTCATCCTCTCACTCTCTCCCACCCTCCTCCTCATCCATATTTCTAGCTCTCTCTCATTCTCTCTCCCATTCTCTCTCCTCCTCTCACTCCCACTCTCTCCATTATCATTTCTCACCAAAAAGATCGCTAGCGCTCGGTAATAATGCTCGCCAGTGTTCTTTTCATGTCGTATATGTATTTGATGTGATTTTGGTTATCGAACTGATTAGTTTCGTGTCGTAGGTGTTGATCGATGGATCGCAGCTGGATGTACGACAACCGGGCGACAGAGAGTTGGGCTATGGCTTTGAACGAGTTTCTTGATGTCGCCGAACGAGATATGAGGACAAAAGGTGGCACGAAGATTTGCTGTCCATGTCGCGATTGCAAAAATTTGGTAATGTTCGATACGAGAGGGAGGGTGACGGTACACCTGGCGCTGAAGGGTTTCATGTCAGGCTATACACGTTGGACAAGTCACGGCGAGGAGGAGGAAGATCAGGTGTTACGGCAAGATGCCGAACACGGAGATGACGAAGAAGACGAGGGGAGTATCGAACCTGACGCCGAAGGAGAAACGGGAAACAATTTGGCCGATATGGTGCAGGATGTTCACATGGTGGAGCAGGTGGTGATAGATCCCGAGGATGAAAGAGAGGCTGCTAAGTTCTCGAGACTAGTTGAAGACTCACAAATCCCGTTGTATACCGGTTCCGATCCAGAGCACACGCGTCTGTCGGTCACGCTGGAACTTCTAAGGATCAAGGCAGCCCACAACTGTCCGGACGAAGGCTTCGATGAGACATTGGCTTTTCTTGCAAAAGTTTTTCCGAAAAACAACTTGCTGCCCACGAGCACCGAAGAAGCCAAGAAGGTTGTCTGCCCTCTTGGGTTAGAGGTGCAGAGGTTCCATGCATGTCCGAATGACTGCTTTATTTACCGCAAAGAGCACGAGAAGCTGTACAAGTGTCCCACGTGCAACACGTCCAGATTCAAGAGGGGTAGAAAGCAAGCCGATGATGAGGACCCAGTGAAGAGTGGCGCTCCAGCAAAGGTTGTATGGTATCTTCCGGTCCTTCCCCGTTTGAATCATTTATTCGCTAACAAGAAGGAGGCAAAGCTGCTACGTTGGCACGCCGAGGGGCGGAAAACTGATGATGGAGTGATGAGACACCCTGCCGATGCTTCGCAGTGGAGGGCAATCGACGCCCAATACGATGATTTTGGAAAAGATCCGAGGAATATCAGGTTCGGTATGAGTACGGACGGGATCAATCCATTCGGCAACATGAGCAGCAGACACAGCACTTGGCCCGTGGTTCTATGGATGTACAACCTTCCTCCATGGCTGTGCATGAAACGAAAGTACATACACCTCTGTATTCTCATACAAGGGCCGAAGCAACCTGGGAACGATCTGAACATGTATCAACAATTATTGTTCGAAGAACTAGCTACACTGTGGGAACCAGGGGCCCAGGTCTGGGACGCATACGAAGAAGAGTACTTCAATCTGAAAGCGCTGTTGTTCACGACGGTCCAAGACTACCCCGCGTACGGATATCAGTCCTGCCAGTGTGTTCATGGGTACAAAGGATGTGTGAAGTGTTTGGAGTCTACTACAAGTTTACACCTAAAGGGATCCAAAAAATCGTGTTCATGGGCCACCGAAGGTGGCTGAAACAGAACGACCCATGGAGGCAAGAGAAGGAATTGTTTGACAATACTGTTGAGGTCCGTTCGGCGCCTCGGGAGAAGACCGGGGTGGAAATCTATGACATCGTGAACACAATGCCCCCTGTTACGCCCGGTAAGACACAACCGTCTGTTCCCATGCAGGACGGCGTCTGGAAAAGGAAATCCGTATTCTGGGATTTGCCTTACTGGAGATTCCTAAGCACACGTCACAGCATAGACGTCATGCATGTTGAAAAAACGTGTGCGAGAGCTTGCTTGGTATCCTGCTCAACATTTCAGAAAAGACAAAAGATGGACCGAAGGCACGAGCTGACATGGAATTCTTGGGTATAAGAAAGAAGCTGTGGGCTACGAAGCGAACGACCAAGTTGGGGACGGGTGCAGTCAGAATCAAGACGGACTGTCCCGCTGCTTGTTACACTCTCAGCAAAAAAGAGATCGTTAGCTTTTTGGAGTGCCTCCAAGGTGTCAAAGTTTCTTCCGGTTACTCGGCAAACATCGGGAGAATAGTTGACATGAAGAGTCACCGAGTAATTGGTATGAAGTCTCATAACTGCCACGTGATGATGACGCAGATACTTCCTGTTGCAATCAGAGGTCTCATGGAGCCGGAGGTCCGCAAGACAGTCTTGAATCTTTGTAACTTCTTCAACACGATATCTCAGAAGTCGATCTCCGTTACGCGTTGCCACAAGCTGCAGGAGGAGATCATTGTCATACTGTGCGAACTTGAGATGTACTTCCCTCCAGTATTCTTCGATATCATGGTACATCTCATGATCCATATCGTCCCGGAGATATTGGACCTAGGTCCCGTGTTCCTACACAACATGTACCCGTTGGAAAGGTACAATGGGGTTGTGAAGCGCTACGTTCGTAACAGGTCACAACCAGAAGGTAGCATCATCCAAGGCTATGTTGCCGAAGAGTGTGTCGAGTTCTGCACTGATTACTTGGCTGATCAAAAGTCCATAGGTGTTCCTGTTTCACGGCACACGGGAAGGCTCGATGGTGAAGGCCATGCACGCGGACAAAGGCCTTTACATGTCTACAATTCAGTACCCAGTAGGTCAGATGACTATGACAGAGCACATCTCGTGGTCTTGCAACACCTGACGGTGGTGCATCCCTATCTTTGGATGCACATGGTAAAGCTTAAAAAAGAGAACCCGAAGAAGGGAGAAGCGTGGCTCTCGAAAGAGCACAATGGAAAGTTCGCAACATGGCTAAAGAACTACTGGTATGAAAGGCCTCCGACAAATTTCGAAGAAGAGACGGTCAAAATGCTGTCACAAGAACCTGCGAGCAAGGTCCTGACATTTCAAGCATACGATATCAACGGATACACATTCTATACGGAGGCTCAAGACAGGAAAAGCACGTATCAGAACAGTGGGGTGACGATGGAGGCTAAAACCGGTAACCGTAAGGACATATACTACGGTGTTATCGAAGAAATTTGGGAACTGGACTACACCGTCACAAAGATCCCCATGTTTCGTGTCAGATGGGCAAAAAATATCCATATCGATGATGACAAATTCACTACCGTGACTCTACCTCCCCCGACATCTATTGAGTCAGCACATGTCAAAGCAATCAGTGCGAAAGATGAGCCATGGGTTTTAGCTAAACAAACCTCACAAGTCTTCTACATAAAAGACCCAAAGGCACAGAAGCGCCATGTCGTCAGAAAAGGGAAGAGGAGTATTGTCGGAGTCGACGGCATCACCGTAAGTCTCGTCCGCTAAACGTGTCGTTATAGTACGAGCTGTTCTCATTTTCCTGACTCCAGTGCGGACGGCACGTCTATCCTCTGTTTCGCAGGAAGCCACCAGATGCACACTCACGGTGCAGATTCCTGGCATGAAGGTTCCGGTGGCGCACGGCCAGGTTTTCCCAACGGCGGAGGGGGCAGTCCTGCACTGTGTTCCTATGCGGGAGCACCACGCGAAGGTCCAGGTCGACCTCGTCCTCAATGACTACAGCGAGGTGTTAGTCCCTGTCCCCCCCGAAGAGGAGCTGACGAAGCTAGGGCAGTGCAGAAACTGCTTCATCCAGTGGCCGAAGAGCCAGATCACTATAACCGCGGCGGCCTCTCCTCGGACGGGCCCCTCGTCCAACAACCCCTCTCCATCAATCGGACGATCTCCGTTGGGGCTCAGCCAATCACCCCCCTCCTTTAAAGACCTGGAGGACCATCTTGTCGGGGACCAGCACATGTCACCGATTTTGCGGTCCCTGCCCTCCGAGGTTCAAGGCGACCCCATGGATCAACCGAGGGGGAAGATTTTCTCTCCCGCCACGCTAGCTGGGACGCTGGAAGCAGCGTTGGCGGCAGGCATGAGCCCGGAGCCGGTACACCAGAGGAAGAAAAGCAAAAAGAGACGGGCCGGCACCGGCGAGAAGGAAAGAAAGGAGCAGAGGCAGAAAACCTTATCCTTCTCAACATCGTCAGTAGAATTATCTACACGGAGCAAGGGCCTCTGGCGATATCATTACGAACCAGGTCAGGACTTGCTCCCACAGGATGAGCTGGATAATCTGTCGGAGGACATGAAGACGCTGCATGAAGATTACCTGAAGATGTCCAGAGATCCTGGTACATTCTGCCAATATTGGAAGGTGAAGGTGCCAAAGGAATACAATTTTTTCATGCAACATGACCAAGACACCTTCGACATCAACTTTGAAGACCTATTCAACATGTACAACCTCTATAGGCTCGATACCACCATGATCAGGCTATGGGCTCTGTACCAAGCCCAAGAGTGCAGACGTCTTCGGGACTCCCATATTGGCATAGTCGATCCGATATGCATGAACGAAGGCTATGCCGGGACCCCAGAGGGTCAAGGATTTCTTCAAGAATACCTGTCGAATGCATTCGTGGTTCATAAGGACAAGGACTGCATACTAGCCCCCTATAACCCTCCGTAAGTACTAAACTTAGCACCGTGGAGTTTATTTTTGTTTTTTACGTACGTATCTTCGCCTGCTTACGTTCAGTTGTTCACATTTACGCAGCGACCACTGGGTTCTAATTGCGATCGTTCCAAGCTGGGCCAAGGCTTTTTACTTTGACTCCTCGCCGAACAAGACAGCGGACTTCACAAATATAACTAAGATTCTGGATGCAGCCTTTTTCAGAGCCAAGTTCTCGGGCCATCAAAAAATACCTGTGAAAGCGAAAAAATTGGTACACCATTACAAGTTCCCTTGCAGAGTTCAGCCGGAAGGTTCCGTGACATGTGGGTACTACACCTGTGCCCATATGGACCTATTTGTCCGGTACAAGAACAAGCATTGGAAAGATATGAAAGAACTGAAGGCTTGGAGCGAGCTGGGAAGTCATATGTACGACTGGCGACAGGACTTTGCTCGGATCCAAAAAGTCTTCGCCAGACTCATCAACCTTGAAGTCATCAATCCGATGGGTGAATTCTACGCCGGCCCCCAATTTCCGAAGCCAAACTTAAGCGGGAATCAATAGAATCGTTGTTTCTGTAATTCAATAAACAATTGTTTCATACTTGTGATCGTCGTTCAAGTGTACATACTATATATGTGATTATAAATGTTATGCGATTAAGACATTTGACTCTGTGAATGAATACTTCGTATAGTCTGTGATTAGGAATAATGTAATACTATAGTCTATTATTATGAATAATCTAAGTGTGATTATGAGCTAACACAAATCAATTTCGGTTAGCAGGAATACATACCGCTACTGACGGGTAATTACTGACAGCCCGTCAGTGAAGGTATACCTCTACTGACGGGCTTTTATTACGCGCCCGTCAGTACTGATACATTAGGTGCCCGTCGACATATCTCTACTGACGGGCACTTACGGACAGCCCGTCAGTGAAGGTATACCTCTACTGACGGGCTTTTATTACGCGACCGTCAGTACTGATACAATCAGGTGCCAGATCGGCTAGCAGGAATACATATCTCCTCTGACGGTCCCCGTGCGTCCGTCAGTAGAAATAAACAGTACTGACGGACCCTATGCCCGTCAGTGGCGTGACCCCCTCCACTGACATTTCCAGGGTGACGGGCCCCCTGTCCGTCAGTAGAGGGGGTTTGGCGACCGTCAGTAGTGACCTGTTCTGCAGTAGTGAGTGACGTTCCCGATTTTTATCAGCGGTGTGAAGACGAGGGCATTGAATTTGACAGTGATGATTCCACGGTTGGTCTAAGGATATTTTGGATGTAAACTAGCTAACTAGAGTTAGAATCTAAGTTGAACTGTGGAATGCTATTAAGTACTTTTATGTATCCACTATTGTGTTAAGACAATTATGCAACTTATGTATGATGGGTTGTTAAATGCTATTAAGTGGTTGTACGTATTGACTCTTGTGTTATAAGAATTATGGAACATATGTGTAATATATTGTTGTGTGCTATTTAGTATGGATTTGTTTTATGCTATATTGTTGTATTGACTTGTGCTTCACAAAATACAGACAATTATGCAACTTATGTATGATGGGTTGTTAAATGCTATTAAGTGGTTGTACGTATTGACTCTTGTGTTATAAGAATTATGGAACATATGCGTAATATATTGTTGTGTGCTATTTAGTATGAATTTGTTTTATGCTATATTGTTGTATTGACTTGTGCTTCACAAAATACAGAGTATGTAATCATTTTATGCTAATATGTTGACTAGCAGGATTGAGGGGGTGGCCTAGGATGAGATGCAAAACTGTAGCCCGGTTGAAGAGCAACAGATGCCTAGTACACTAGATGCTCCACCAAACAAGAGTGGTAGCAAGAGATCAAAGAACTTCAATGATAAGAAAGATGAAATGTTGGTCACCGCTTGCCTGAACATAAGTATGGATGCATCCCAGGGCAATGAACAATCTCGCTCAACCTACTGGAAGAGAATCCATGAGTACTTCCATGAGAACAAGGATTTCATGTCGGACCGTACTCAGAACTCCCTTTGTCACCGTTGGTCTTCAATTCAAGAACATGTGAACAAGTTTTATGGCTGCTTCGATATATAGAATATCAAGACGACGTCAGAGCAGGGTGACGCAACAAGACAAGGTAAATTCATAGATCGATATTGGGCTATATAGCATACTAGTACCTTGCGAGTTTTATAATACATGTATTGTTCTGCAGATTATTCAGGCTTGTGCTCTATATAAGGATGAAGAGGGCAAAGCTTTTCAATATTTGCATTGCTGAAATGTCTCACAGCACCACCCCAAGTGGTCTGAAAGGTTGTCACAAAAGAAGCAGAAGGTTAGCTCCAACTCAACTCCAGGTACTTCAAGTCTTGTTTGTTCCAGTGCTACCCCTATAGATGTTGATGTACATGCTCCCACTACTCAAACAGATCCGTTTACAAGGCCAACTGGTAAGAAGGCGGAGAAAGAACGAATCCGTCGAGCTAAGAGTAGTGCGAGCAGTACAGGGGATAACCAGTATATGGAGGCATTGGACAACATTTGGGAGAAGAAGAGGGACATGGAAGTCTAGAAAGAATTGAGGAATGAAGAGAGATATAGAGAGGCATATGCACTAGAGCAAGAGAAGATTGCACTGGAGCAAGAGAAGGTAGCACTGGAGCAGGAGAAGTTAGAGTTGAAGAGGCGGGGTGATGACGAGAGAATAATGAGGATGGACATTGCTAGCATGTCCATGGCACAACAGGAGTACTATATGAAGCTTCAGAGGGAGATCATAGATCGTCGATCTGGTAGATACGGAGTAGTCCTATTTATAGTGTTAGCATGCAGACTACTGTGCTTGTATTTTGGTGAGATTACTACTATTTGTACTGCGTATTTTGTTGAGACACAACATGGTCATCTTTATTTAAGAGTACGAATTACATGAAGAACTCGAGCTACACTAACACACTAGAAATAAACTAACAAATTGAAAGTACAGTAGCAGACTCGATAGTACTATATCCCTCCGTGGCGTGCCCAGAGGTGCTCCACTAGATCTTCCTGAAGCTGAGAGTGAGCTTGCCTATTTCTGATAGAGTGATGAGTTTGAATGAATTCATGCAGTTCAGGTGTGTAGTCATGAGAAATAGTCACATTTTCTCCCATCCATCATAATGGAAATCTTGATGGCCTTCATCTCGTTCGTCTTCTATTATCATGTTATTCATGATAATACATGCAGTCATGATCTCTCTTAGTGTGTCTTGATCCCAGAATCGAGCTGGCCTGCGCACAATCGCAAAACGAGCATGCAGAACCCCGAATGCTCGTTCTACATCTTTCCTAGCTGATTCTTGAGCTTGAGAAAATAATTTCTTCTTATTTCCCTATGGAGATGGTATGGTCTTCACAAATGTTACCCATCTAGGATATATGCCATCGGCCAGGTAATACCCCATTGTGTAGTGGTGGCCGTTGATGGAGAAATTTACTTCTAGAGCTTCCCCTTCAGCAAACTTTGCAAATAGAGGTGAACGGTGTAGAACATTGATATCATTATGAGACCCAGGTAAACCAAAAAAGGCATGTCAAATCCAGAGATCTTGCGAAGCAACAGCTTCCAGAATGATAGTGGGCTCGTGCACATGTCCGGTATACATGCCTTGCCATACTGCCAGACAATTTTTCCACTTCCAATGCATGCAATCTATGCTACCTAGCATGCCGGGAAAACCTCTCTCCTCTCCAATTGCAAGCAATGTAGCAGTATCATTTTCATTTGGAGATCTCAAGTACTCATCTCCGAAGATTAATTTCCACAATTGCTTTCACAAATCTTTTTAGGTTCTCTGTGGCAGTGCTTTCCCCTATCCGAACATAATCGTTGGTTGCATCTGCTGCTACTCCATATGCTAGCATCCTAAATGCCACGGTAATTTTTTACAAAGAAGATAACCCTAGCACCCCAATAGAATCTCTTTTTTGCACAAAATATGCATCATGCTCTTCTACAGCTTGCAATATGCGTAAAAAAAGAGGACGACTCATCCTAAACCTGTACCGAAAAGGATCATGAGACAGTCGAAAGAGGATGAACAAACATAGCTACAGAAATTTAGTACTAATTGCAAACCTTCGCCGAAATAGCGTTGGGCCGTACGTAGGGGACTCCGCAATGTAGTCTTGGTATAGTCTAGACTCCGCAATAGCGTTGGAGTACTTGATGTCCTTGCACGGAACCACCATGGCGTGGAGCATTCATAAACTCGTGATGTTTATGTGCTAAGTATGTAGTGGCAGCAAGGAATTCGTCATTATCGGACGAGGATGAATCCAAGAGAGATTGGTAGAGTGAAGAGTAGGGATAGCTCATTCGAGTGGAAGAGAGCAGAGTGGCAAGAAGGGTTACACTGGAAGGGCAAATGGTATTGCTTATATAGACTCAAAAAATATAGCCGTTGGGAAATATAGCCATTGGGAATATAGCCGTTAGGAAATATAGCCGTTGGAAATGTGGCCGTTTGAAATATAGCTGTTACAAATAGCCGGAACAAAATTTTAGTCGTTACAAATATAGCTTTTATAATTAAACCCGTTATTAAATAAAACTGTCAAAAGAGTTATGGTAGTTATGGGATATGAATAAAATATAGGGGAGTGAGAAATGGAGAATGAGAAATGGAGAATGGGTTGGAGGGAGTGGAGATATAGGAAAAGAATATTTTAGAGAAACTCCCAAAAAAAGATATAGGGAATGAGATATGCATAATCCCTTGAAGATGCTCTTAGTCAGCATAATTCTGAACTAAGAAGTCTTGCTAAATGAGTTCCCAGAACCTGCCAACACTCCATCCCAAAGGTGAATTAGTTCATTCTTGCCCACGTCGCTCACAAATCAGCAAGGAAACCTTAAATAAAAATCAGGAAGGGAAAAAGGAAAACAAAAGGAATCAAAGGATAATCCCAAGTAGCTCAAAAATTGGATGGTAGATCGCTTGCTAAGATCCGATTCCAGTAAATTTACAATCCCCGTCCCTCCAATTAAAGGCTCATGCTTGGCATCTATACGGAGATTAGTTAGCATACTTCTGAACTAAGCAATCTCACTAAATGAGTTCCCGGAACCTGCCAACACTCCATCCCGAAGGTGAATTAGTTCATTCTTGCCCATGTCGCTCACACATCAGTAAGGAAACCTTAAATAAAAATCAGGAAGGGAAAAAGGGAAAATGAAAGGAATCAAAGGATTATCCCAAGTAGCTCCAGAACTGAATGGTAGATCACTTGCTAAGATCTGATTCCAGTAAATTTACAATCCCCATCCCATGAGCTCCAATGAAAAATCCAACAAAATACGTCGCTAGCTGAGATCCCAATCCCACCCTAATCTTCTCCTCCAAAGCATTTCACATGAGAAATCTCAAACAACATGCAGGAAGAAAATTGAACTACAATATATATATATATATATATGTATATGTATAT